>OZ025877.1:7925140-8147640 GCA_964019415.1 Ianthella basta
TGGTGGCAAGCCAGATGCCCAGGACGATGGTGGCCTAATCCCTCTGCACAATGCCTGCTCCTTTGGGCACTCAGAGGTTGTGTCTGTTCTCCTCCAGCACAAGGCGGACCCCAACACACGTGACAACTGGAACTACACACCTCTTCATGAGGCGGCACACAAGGGGAAGGTGGCCGTCTGCATTCGTAAGTGAAACACGGGCAACACACACACATGCACACAATTCTGTTCTCATCTTAAATGAATGTGGGATGGGACCTACATGGGTCACACCATAGATTATCTAAACTGAGCACAGTTTAGATAATCTATGGTCAAACACCACACACACACACACACACACACACACACACACACACACACACACACACACACACACACACGTACATACGTACAACACACCTTCTCCACACAGCACTGTAGACTATGTGTGCCCACCCCACTGCACCCGCTCCCCTCCAGTCCTGCTGCAGCATGGAGCAGACCCTAGTATTCGCAACACAGATGGCAAGTCGCCATGTGACCTGGCGGATCCGGTCACGAAGACCGTCCTGACTGGAGAGTACAAGAGGGATGAGCTGTTGGAGGCAGCCAAGCAGGGCAACGACGAGAAGCTGCTCACACTGCTGACTCCACTTAATGTGAACTCACATGCAGGAGACGGGAGAAAGGTACACACATTCACACATATTCATGCACACACATAGTGCATGAAGATTCATGGTATGGAGTGTGTGTTTTGTGTGTGTTTGCAGTCCTCTCCACTTCACCTTGCGGCCGGGTTCAACCGAGTTGGTATTGTCAAGTCCCTCCTCAAGTATGGAGCAGATGTGCATGCCAAGGACAAAGGGTGAGTGCCAAACTCCATGCAGCCTCCCTCCTTAGTGCCAAGGCACCACTGCAAGGGGGAGAGAGAGAGAGAGAGCGTCATTGCAGTCATGTTGCTTCATTGTTCTGTGGTACCTTGTGCACCCCCTCAGTGGTCTAGTTCCGCTACACAACGCCTGCTCCTATGGGCACTATGATGTGGTGGAGATGTTGCTGAAGGTGAGGATGGAGAGGGGGGGGGGGGGTGATTGAGCAGTTGGCAGTGCATTTCAAGCACTGAAACAGATATTAGTGTTTTAATGTTGCATTATTCTTGCAGTGCTACATCTGTGATTGCCCCATTTATCCCCCTTCCTCCCCTCCCTCTTTAACCCACCCTCCAGTATGGTGCACAGGTGAATGCAGCTGATCTGTGGCAGTTCACTCCAATGCATGAGGCTGCCTCCAAAGGTCGCCGCGAGGTATGCACCCTCCTCCTGTGTCATGGGGCCGACCCCTACCTCCCCAACTGCCACTCCAAGACTGCTTTCGACCTTGCACCAGCCGACATGCAGGACACCATTGAAAGTGAGTCGGGTGGCACCATGCCTTGGCACTCCTTCTGACTGGGTGGTTCGAGAGAAGCTAACGTCACACACTACTGAGCCTTGTCAGATCAACACCTGTCATGTGGGAGCTGACAGGATGAGCCTCACTTGGTCAACCAGCCAGTTTTGATTGTGTGCACATGTGTGTATGACAGTCACTCTTAGTCTCCCCTTAACTCATCACCTCCTCCCTCTCCCTCTCCCTCCCACCCCCGCAGCCGAGTTCCGTGGGATGTCACTGCTGACAGCCTCCACTAGTGCCGATGTGACGCAGATTAAGAAGATCATTGCGATGAAGCCGCACATTGTCACATTCTCCCACCCCCTCACTGGCAACACAGCACTGGTGAGTGCAGTTGGCTAGCACTACACAGTGGGGTTGGCTCCCCCACAGGGAGTAGAGCCACTTGTAGCCAAGACGAGCGGAGTCACTTGTCACTTCCCATCCCTATGCAGCACTGTGCAGTGGTGTCGGATGCACCCAAGCGGAAGTCGACAGCCGAGCTACTGATCAAGAAGGGAGCAGACGTGAATGCGCAAAACAAAGACTCCTTCACTCCACTCCACTTTGCAGCAGACAAGGCCCACATGGACATGTTGGAAGTCCTCGTTAAACATGGTGCCAAAGTGAGGAGAGGGAGAAGGGAGCTTGAGTAGTATCACACTTCACAGGGATGCTGTGTCCAAACTTAAGGACCCAAGTTATCCCTTCAACTTTGGCACATTTGCTAGCTTTACCACTGCTCAGTCACATACAGGAGGCCTTACTCTGTTGTGTGTGCTTGTTTCTCTTTAGCTGGACCTGGCGGACAAGGATGGCATGACAGTGCTGCACCTCTCAGCCAAGCAGGGCTTACACACTGTGTTTCGCTTCCTCCTCTCTCATGGAGCTGACATGAACCTGACCACTGCCCAGGGAGAGACGGTGGAGCAGCTGGCTAGGCCCAATGTGAAGAAGGTGCTTCAGGGTGAGTGAGGAGGAGGAGGGGAAGGGAGAGGGTTGTAATTCACCCCACCCCCACCCGCCCACCACACACATGACACTGCTTCATTGCCATTTACTCTCTTCCCGAATCAGAGGAGAACGCCAAGTTTGGTCCAAACATCCACTGTCGGATCCTTGAAGCTGCCAAGGAAGGTAACCTGGAAGTCTTGAGGGAGCTGGTCACACCCGAACGTGTCAACTGTCCGGACGTTGAGGGGCGTAACTCCACCCCCTTGCACTTTGCGGCTGGATACAATCGTAGGGAAATTGTAGAGTTTCTACTTCAGCAAGGAGCAGAAGTGGGCAAGAAAGACAAGGGGTGAGGGTAGTGGAGGGTCCTCTGGGAAGGACAAGGGGTGAGGGTAGTGGAGGGTCCTCTGTGAATCTGTGGATGGGGTGGCATACACTGTGTGTGTGTGTGTGTGTGTGTGTGTGTGTGTGTGTGTGTGTGTGTGTGTGTGTGTGTGTGTGTGTGTGTGTGTGTGTGTGTGTGTGTGTGTGTGTGTGTGTGTGTGTGTGTGTGTGTGTGTGTGTGTGTGTGTGTGTGTGTGTGTGTGTGTGTGCGCATGTGTGAGTGAGTGTGTGTGTGTGTGTGTGTGTGTGCGTGTGTGTGTGCGTGTGTGTGTGCGTGTGTGTGGGTGTGGTGTGTGTGGGTGTGGTGTGTGTGTGGGTGTGTGTGTGTGGGTGTGTTTGTGTGTGTGGTGTGTTTGTGTGAGTGTGTGTGCGTGTGTGTGTGTGTGTGTGTGTAGGTATGTATGTTAGCAATGTGTCTACGTAATACCCCTTGCAGTGGGTTGGTCCCCCTCCACAACGCCTGCTCCTACGGTCACCTCCAGGTCACACAGTTGCTCATTGAGGTTAGCACCTTTGATACGTTGCTATAGAGACCATGTGTTACTATGGAGACCATGTCATCACATGCCTGCCTCCCACCTACCCGTCTGCAGAAAGGTGCCAATGTGAATGAGAGTGACTTCTGGGGTTACACCCCACTGCACGAGGCTGCAGCCAAGAACAAACTGGAGATCTGCAGGGTGTTACTAGAGCAAGGAGCACAAGTGGATGCCAAGACCAGGGAGGGGCAGACTCCCTTTGACTTGCTCAAGGACAAGGACGGTGATCTTGCTGACCTGCTGCGTGGCCACAGGGCACTCTTGGACGCAGCCAAGAAGGGAGACATAGACCGAGTGAGTTTATTGGGGATGAGGGAGGTGTGTGTGTGTGTGTGTGTCTTGTATGCAGGCCGCTTTCATTACCTCCATTTTTTATACCATGACATCATCGATGATGTCATTATATAAAATGGAGGCAAAGTAAGCAGCCTGGGTGCAAGACTATGTGTTCGTGTACACACAGTGTACATATCCAAAGGGAGGGTGTGGATTCCCTTATGTATCCACTTGCCATGGACTGCAGTGGTATCGTGTGGTATTTCGCCATAGTTACCATCACCTTGGTTACTTCTGTCCTCACCATGTTTTCAGGTGAAGAAGCTAGTCACCAAGCAGAACGTCAACTGCCAAGACGAGCAAGGTCGTAACTCCACCCCCCTCCACCTGGCTGCAGGGTACAACCACCTTCAGGTGGCCGAGTGGCTGATTGAGCAGGGAGCTAACGTCAATGCCAAGGACAAAGGAGGGCTCATCCCTCTGCATAATGCATCTTCCTATGGGGTGAGGGGGGAGGGAGGGAGAGAGTGTGGAGAGAGAGAGAGGGAAGGAGGGAGTGTGGAGGGAAGGAGGGAGGAAGGGAGGGAAGGAGGGAGGGAGGGAAGAGGAAGTGTGAAGGGAAGGAGGGAGGAGGAAGTGTGAAGGGAAGGAGGGAGGGAGACTGGAGGAAGGGAAAGAGGAAGGGAGAGAGCAACATGCCAGTGACAGTGTGAGATGTCTGTTTGTCCACTGAGTGTGTGCCTTGCCGCTTGGCAGCATTGAGGGGATGGTCAGTTGTCCTTTTGTCGGTTTAAAAGATGTGCTCATGGTTTGCTGGTGAAGGTGTGACTCGTACAGGTTTACTGTGTGGTGACACCTCTCTATTCTGGTGTGCAGCACTTGGATGTGGCGCAGCTCCTCATCAACCATCACAGTGAGGTGAACGCCACTGATCGCTGGAAGTTCACCCCTCTGCATGAAGCGGCGCAGAAGGGGCGCACCCAACTCTGCTCTCTGCTTGTCATGAACGGGGCAGATGTGAACATGAGGAACCAGGATGGGCACACAGCCTTGGACATTGCAGCTGTAAGTGTGATGGGAGGGTGTGATGGGAGGGTGTGAGTGTGCTAGGAAGTGTGATGGGAGGGTGAGTGCGCTAGCTGTGATGGGAGGGTGTGAGTGCTAGGAAGTGTGATGGGAGGGTGAGTGCTAGGTGTGATGGGAGGGTGTAGTGTGAAAGCATAGTGGAAGGACTGTGATGTGAGTGTGAAGGGGGGTGAGTGTGCTAAGTGTGATGGTAGGAGTGAGTCTGCTGGGATGTGATGTACGCAGGCCTTGAAGTGAGGGCTTCTCAGCTGGCAATGTGGGCTTATTTGTGTGTGCCCCTTGTCACTGCAGGGAGAAGACGTCAAATCCTTGCTGAAGGCGGCTATGGGACGTGCTGGCAGCTCCATCTGTGTTGTCCCTGCTACTAGCACCGATGTGGCAGGGGGCGTGGTGCCGCAACCAGCAGGGGCTGTGGTGCCGCACGGGGCAGGAGGAGTGTTGCCGTCAGTGAATGCCCTCCTCCAGCTGCACCCTTGGTCTGTCCTCCCCGGGCCTCAGTCCCCGCTTGAGAGCTACGACGATGGCTTGGAAGGTGTTCTGCGCATGTTAAAGGAGCTGGGGTTGGATGACTACTGCGAGAGGTTCAGGAAGGAAAGGGTGAGGGGGAGTGTGTGGTGTGTGAGTGAGGGTGTGTGTAGTGTGTGAGTGAGAGTGTGTAGTGTGTGAGTGAGGGGGGAGTGTGTAGTGTGTGAGTGAGGGAGTGTGCAAGTGTGTGTGTGTAGTGTGAGTGTGTGGCCTGTATCACTCAGGGAGTGAGTGCAGAGAAGAAAGGAATGAGTGTGTGGGTGAGGGGGAGTGTGTAGTGTGTGGGTGAGGGGGACTGTGTAGTGTGTGAGTGAGGGTGTGTAGTGTGTGAGTGAGGTGGAGTGTGTAGTGTGTGAGTGAGGGGGAGTGTG
The DNA here is from genome assembly GCA_964019415.1 of Ianthella basta. NCBI lineage: Eukaryota > Metazoa > Porifera > Demospongiae > Verongiida > Ianthellidae > Ianthella > Ianthella basta. Next base: position 7,930,692 of record OZ025877.1, read on the forward strand.
TAGTGTGTGGGTGAGGGGGAGTGTGTAGTGTGTGAGTGAGGGTGTGTAGTGTGTGAGTGAGGGTGTGTAGTGTGTGAGTGAGGGGGAGTGTGTAGTGTGTGAGTGAGGGGGAGTGTGTAGTGTGTGAGTGAGGGGGAGTGTGTAGTGTGTGAGTGAGGGAGTGTCATGTGTGCGAGTGTGTGTGTGTAGTGTGTGTGGCCTGTATCACTCAGGGAGTGAGTGCAGAGAAGGAAGGAATGAGTGTGTGGGTGAGGGGGAGTGTGTAGTGTGTGAGTGAGGGTGTTGAGGTTGAGTTTAGGAGAGGTTAGGAGTATGAGTGAGGAGGTGTCCCTTGCTGTGCTACTTCTACTCACAGATCACAATGGATGTTTTGGTGGATATGCACCATGAAGCGCTCAAGGAGATTGGAGTGGATGCATATGGCGCACGGCACAAGATTTTGAAGAAAGTCAAAGAGACCTCTGTAATGGCTGCCCGAGCAGGTACGTACGTACGCATGGTACTGTAAGTAGAGGGTATGGTGAGAAGGGAGAGGGTGTGGGGTGACATCCGGTATTGACACTTTTGTGCATCCTCCGTATTTTCCAGAGGGGAACTGGTCTATTCCTTCAATGGCTTCCCTGAACATACCTCCTGATGATGGGACAGTCAAGTTGGTGCAGCTGCATGCGACGGACCAGCGTTACAAGAACGTGGAAGATCTGGTATGACTACGTGTGGTGTGGACACTCTGTCCCTGGGAAGGGTGGAGGCCTCATAGGTGGTGGTGTGTGGGAGGCTTTTGTGGTAGCACTCTGACAGTAAACTTTCCTTCTTCTCTTCTCACATCTCTCTCTCTCTCCCCTTCCCTTCCTTGGTGTTTGTGTGCAGATGCTTCGCACCATTCGCTCACACCAGGGCAATGCAGGCGGCCTCTTCACCACGTACAATATCATCACGGTGAGCTCTATTGGGTGTTTAGTGGCAGCTTGCTCTGTGGAGTGTGGTCCAAGCCTTATCAGATGGGACGGCCCTCTACTGGTGGTTGTGTTCCTTCCCTTTAGATGGAGCAGGTCTGCAACAGTCGAGTGTACCGTCGATACATGTATCAACGAGGAGAGGTGTGTGGTGTGTGTGTGTGTGTGTGTGTGTGTGTGTGTGTGTGGTGTGTGTGGTGTGTGTATGTGTGGTGTGTGTGGTGTGTGTATGTGTGGTGTGTGTGTGTGGTGTGAGTGTGGTGTGTGTATGTGTGTGTGTGTGTGTGTGTGGTGTGAGTGTGGTGTGTGTGTGTGTGTGTGTGTCTGCTTCATGTGTTACTGTAAACCACTCAATTCGCTCAGATTGCTGAAGCCAATGACGGAGACTCTAATGAGATGTTTCTATTCCATGGTTCGCCCTATGTGACCAGCATCATGGAGAGTGGGTTTGATGAGAGACATTCCTGCTCAACAGGGATGTTTGGTGCCGGTGAGTACACATGTGCATGCATGCACACAGATGTGGGAGGAGGATTAGGAGTATCTACAGTTTGTGTGTGTGTGACCTTGTGCACCGCCCCATGCCACTGCAGGGATCTACTTTGCTGAGGACTCATCGAAGAGCAACCAGTACGTGTTTGGCATCAGTGGCCGAGGCTGCCAGAGGCACTCGGACAAGTCGTGCTACACCTGTGAAAGGTATGGACATGTGTAGGGAGTATGGGTGGGACAGACGGTCGTGTTTGGTGGAGGGAGTTTCTCTCCCAGTAGTATTGATCCTGAAGGAAGCATTAGTTGTTCTCTTGAGAGTGTTACATGTGTGTGTGCGTGTGTGTGCGTGTGTGCGTGTGTGTGTGTGTGTGTGTGTGTGTGTGTGTGTGTGTGTGTGTGTGTGTGTGTGTGTGTGTGTGTGTGTGTGTATCAGAGCTGCTGATAATGTTTTGTGTTTATACAGTGCTGCTCTCTCTGTCCCTTGCCCAATAGGAGCCTCCTCCTCTGTCGGGTGATACTTGGAAAGTCCCACAGACAGACTAGTGCCCAGCGACTCTCACATGCGCCACCCGGTCACCACTCTGTGACAGGTGCACCCACTGAGGGTGGTCTGATGTACACAGAGTATGTGATATACAGAGGGGAACAGGTGAGATGACGGGGGGAGGGTAGACCAGGGAGCAGCCTGTGCTGCTCTGGCTCAATCGTAATCTAAATGGCAGTGCCTGTAATGCAGTGTACAACTGTCAAGACTGCTATTTCTGTGCACACACCTGCACCCCCTCAGGGCATGTTGCATGATGAAGAGCTCTGCCTCTCTCTCCCTCTCCTCTTCATCTTCCTATCCTATCTCCTCTGTCCTCCCTCCCTTATGCAATCCTACCTTCTCTCCCTGTAATCCCTCCCTTCTTTGGCTCTCCCCCTCTACCATGTCACCCTTCTTGTCATTTCTCCACACACAGGCCTACCCAGAGTATCGGATCACCTACCGGATTGTGCCTCCAGACGGCACTGAGTGATGGCAAGAGATGACATGGGACCCAAACACCTGTTTCATTTAACAATACGGCAGCGTTAAGTTATGATTTAATTCAAATGTTCATTTAAGACCTTTTACTTTCTAACTCCTTCGCCCGTCCCCTTTGTTGTACAGTTGTACTTATAATGTGTATAGTGCGCATAACTAGACGCCCGGGGTCGTTTAACAATGTTCCGCCAATGCCTAACCCGTGCCCGCGGTGTCCGTCTGCGCTTCTCAGCCGGGCGGGGATGGGCCAGCTCGGAAAATGCCGTACCCTTATCTTCAGAGAAGTACAACATCAAGCGAGGACAATTTGCTGAGGTACGTGCGTAGGATGGCGAATACTGGCGCGTTTCGTTTCAGAGGAGCGGGCTAAATGTGTCACGTGACAGACTTTGTTGATGCCAATACACTTGTAACTGCCCCTCCCCTCCTCCTCTGTCTTCACACACGCACCACTCTTTCTCTAGGTATCAGCACTTGATGTGGAGCACTTCCGCAGTGTGGTAGGTTCCTCCAATGTATTACAGGACCCGCACGAAGTTCACCCATACAATGTAGACTGGCTGAGAACCAGCCAAGGGCAGAGCCAAGTGGTAGTGAGGCCCGACAGCACAGAAGAGGTCTCCAAGGTGCTGCGGCACTGCAACCAGAACAAGTGCGTAACACTATAGTTAACTAAGGGGAGACCGATTTGGGGAGTTCTTACGCCAACAATGGCAACCTAAGGTGATATCTTCCTCCTTGCGCTGTGCAGTTTGGCTGTGGTGCCTCAAGGGGGTAACACAGGACTGGTTGGTGGGAGCATCCCTGTGTATGATGAGGTGGTTGTGTCTCTTGGTAGAATGAACAAGATCATTTCCATCAACGAAGCTTCAGGTATGTGGAGGAGGGGCAGGGGGAGGGGCAAACCCAGAGGTGAAATGTTGGAGAATGGAGAGCATGAGAGGTGTGACCCCTACACTTATAACTGATCAGGTCCAACATAAAACCAGTAGGCATGGCAACAGTATAAATTATGTGTCAGTGTGGAACCTATCATAGTGTATTGTGCTGCACTTCACCTTGTCATATTGTGTAGGTGTCCTCACGTGTGATGCTGGCTGCGTGCTGGAGTACCTGGATGGCCTGGTGCGGGACAAAGGGTTTATGATGCCTTTGGACCTGGGTGCCAAAGGTAGCTGCCACATTGGGGGAAATGCTTCCACCAACGCAGGGGGCCTTCGGCTATTGCGCTATGGGTCACTACATGGCAGTGTGCTGGGTCTGGAGGCCGTGCTAGCGGATGGCACTGTTATGGACTGCATGTCAGAGATGAGGAAGGACAACACTGGCTATGATATGAAGCAGCTCTTCATTGGGTCTGAGGGCACATTGGGGATCATCACAAAACTAAATGTGCTATTAGCCACCAAACCCCAAGCTGTGAACGTAGCCTTCTTGGGAGTGGAGTCTTTCCAGAATGTGAAAGAGGTGTATCGTAAGGCAAGGCAGATGCTAGGAGAGGTACTCTCAGGTGGGCCTTACTCTGTGTGTGTACCACTCTTCCTGTCCTTTCTCCTTCATATCTTCCCACTGCCTTCCCTCCTCTTCCTCCTCCCTCCTCACATTATCACAGCCTGTGAGTTCCTGGAGCATGACTGTTTGGAGTTAGTTTTGAAGAATGTTGGGGGAGAACAGCCCATTTCTAAGTTCCCCTTTTACATGTTGATTGAGACCTCAGGCAGCAACCAGCAACATGATGAAGAGGTATGTCACATGACTGTCATGTGACAGTCACATGTAATATAATCCACTCCCCATCCTTTGTGTCTAGAAACTGACTTCATTTCTGGAGGCTGTGATGAGTGACAATCTGGTACCAGATGGTACAGTGGCCACTGATGGAAGCAAAATACAAGCCCTATGGGCTCTTAGAGAGAGCATTGCTGAGGCAATTAGACATGAGGGCACATCATATCATGTGAGTGTCACATGACTTACATGTCATGTGAGTGTCACATGACTTGCACGACAGTGAGCCTATCTTATGGTATTGCAGTGGTGTGACCGCTACACGCACCATGTTCCATTGAGGAGTGCTCCTGTAGGTGAATGGTGCCTTCCTTTCTACCTATAGTACGACGTCTCCTTGCCTCTGGAGCAGTACTATGAGGTGGTTGAGTTGCTGAAGGAACGTCTTGTGGAGAAGGCGCTTATCGTCATTGGATATGGTCATATTGGGGATGGCAACTTGCATGTCAACGTTACCAGTGACGGCTTCTCCAGAGAGGTTCTCGACTTGATTGAACCCTTCATCTTTGACTATGCAGGTACGTAGACTGTATGTAGGATGAAAGAGTTGTGCAGGTTGTGAAATTCACTATATTATTACAAACTTGGACCCCCTTCCCCGGTGTGAGTGTGGCCTAAATTACTGGTGTAGCTATCAACTTGTGTTGACTATAGTCCACTTCCCTCACCTCCTGCAGCGAAGTATGGCGGGAGTGTGAGTGCTGAACACGGCATTGGGATACAGAAACCGCAGTACATCTACCACTCAAAGTCAAGGGAGGCTGTGGAGATGATGAGACAAGTCAAGAAGGTTTTTGACCCAAAGGTGAGGCGTGTGATTGCACTTAGACTTTGTTGCATAGTGTCTGTAGCAGTATGCTGGCTGGTGGAGTGTGTATTGGACATGCACACCACATGTTTGTCACTGCCTTGCCCTTCTTTGTCCACTCAGGGCATTCTTAATCCATACAAGACCATCCCGGAGTTGTAAACACAGAACTGTTATAATTATCATTCACAATTCATTGCACTGTACATTGACCATTGGGATTATGTATTTTGGTTGTTTTCAGAAGAATCTATATTTTGGGGTCCTCTCCGCTAATTGTTCTCTTTTCCGTCTCAATCTTTCTTGGAGTTTCTATGAATGAGTAGAACAGGAGTACAGTACACACACACACACACACACACACACACACCACACACACACATGGATCATCCCTCCCACCCACAAGTGACCCTGCATGTACCCACACCAACTACTATGTAGCTACTGCTGACCCTGCACCCAAACCAACCAGTGACACAACATCACTACGCCCAGTCTTTACAATGTTCACCTTTTCATAGATCTTTCTCCTCTCCCATGATGCTGCTGCCTCCACCTTCCTCCGCTCCTTCTCGTGTCTGCTCTGCACCTCAGGCAATGTGAAGAAGGTCCTGCACAGTGATGTATGCAAGGGAAGAAATATGCTATTATGGTAATAACGTTTAATTGGAACATTACAGGAAATGCTTCCCAGTAAATGTTGACGAAACTGGCTACACACCAACGTAAGCCATCCCCACCCCCCCACGCAGTGTGGACTCATACCGTCTGGCTTTGGCTTTCATTTCACTAAGTAGTTGTTTCCTCAACTTCTTCTTTGGGACAGGAACCCGGGACGGAGCAAGCACTCTTGTCTTCTCTGTTACTGTTGATGTGGGAGGGGCAGTTGGGTGGGGTACACTTCCCTCTTCTCTTCGTACTGGTCCACCTCTGTGTACATCACTGGAGATCTGGTCTAGCTCATCTCTCTGTCTCCTGGCAATTTGAAGAAACAGCTGCCTCTGCTGACAGTGTCTGATGAAGGCCTTCTTGTACGTTTGACAAGCTTCTTGGAGGGAAAGTGGTGCCAGCGTGGGTATTTGAGGTCGTGCGAGATCTGCTGGTGAACTCTCAAAGGAAGATGCAGAAAGACTGTGATCTGCGGAATGCCGGCCCTTATTACCAAGGTACTGGTAAGGAGAGTGTGAAAGGGCGAGAGTGCTAGAGGATGACTCATGTCCGAGAGGAGAACTGTGAGAGACAGTGAATGAGACAGCTTTAGAATCAGGCTCAGTCCTCGTGGACGCTTCTGGCAGTTGTGTCCACCTGTTGGGTGTCTGTAAATTATTCTCCTGCTGTGGAACTCCATGTTGAAACAAGCGAGGACTGGTCTGCACTCCTCGATTCTTTGCCTTCTTCCTCACAGCTTCATGCCTTGGTGCTGCATGCTGAGCATTGGCCTTTGGAGGTGGTGCCTGACGAAGAGAAGGGCTGCTATCATCTTTCTCAAGTGGGTGGGCTGGTCTAGTCTGCATTTTCAGTGCTCCAGTGCTCTTGGCCCCATACCCAGATGAATGAGTCGCAGGATGCTGCCTCTCAGCAGCTCGCTGACTCTCATGTGCACCACATGTGCACTTAATGCGGCACAACTCTGGCCGTAGTGCTGATTCACCCACATCAACATCCCTCAGCACCTGAAGAACACTCTCAGAGTCTTGCTGGTGAGGTCTCCTAATGTCCCCATCACCATCGCCCCTACTGGCACACTGCTGCAAGGCACGTGCAGTGGCATAGGGGCTCCTAAGGAGGGCCTCCCACAACTTGTCCAGGTGCGCCAGGTCCCGTCCTGGTAGAAACTGTGTGGGTTTGCCGCGAGCCTTTCGAACAGCCTCTGTCGCCAGTGTCTCGATTACCTCATTTGTGGATTCCTCACTGGTTGCCTCCTTGGAGAGGGTGAGGGTAGAGGTGGATGTATTAGTGGATAGGACTTCACCTGCTTCCATTGTAGCGGCCACCTCGTGTGTAGACTCACTGGTTTCCTCCTGGGAGGGGATGCTGGTGGATGTGTTTGTGGATGGGTCTCCTGTGGAGTGGAGTGTTTGGGTACCCACAGTGGAGTCCCTAGTTGAAGGAGGTGTGTGTGTGCTCACTGTTGTGTCTCTGTGTGATGGGAAGTTGTGGGTGATGGTAGACGAGTTGATGCCAGTTTGTAGAGTGCTGCTAAGGCCGGACGTAGAGGTGCTATGCTCGCTTGCTGTCTCCTTTGGCAGAGAGAACTGCACAAACTGTGGGCCCTTTCTAAGGTCACTCAGTGATGGCAGCATAGGAATGGAATTGTGTAATCCATGCTGTCTGGGTCCAGTACCAGGGTGCCTCCCTGGAACAGACTGTGCAGTGAAAGGTTGAGGCGCTGACCGATGGTTCTTGGACAATACCCTTTCAGAGAAAGCAACCTGTTCTTCCTTTTCCCAGCTGACGCCACCATCGGTCTGCAGCGTCTGTCTCTGCTCCCTGCCACGATGATAGTGAGCACCACTCACCCCGACCTGCCTTTTATGCTGAAGCCACTGCCTGGAGCTGAGGTGTGAGGAGGTCACCTGATGTGTGGTTGGGACAAAGCCATGAAGCAGTGCTAAGTCAGGAGTGGAGTCTTCTGTCCTGTGGCTCTTGTCAGCTCCCAGTCCTGGGGTGGTGCTTCCTGTGATGTCTCCTACACTGAGGTCAGGGGGTGGATGATGGTGACCATCACTAAGCTCCTGAGATGAACCCACTGCTCCGAGGTCAGCCTTGCTGCTGAAGAGAGAAGTACCAGAACGTGAGGCGTCGGAAGACGGTGAGGGAGTGTTGCTTCTTTGGCTCCTCGATCTTTGATCTGAGGTGGCATTGGAGCTGCTGTCTGCTTCCTTTGCTGATACCGCCCTTGAGCTTGGTAGTGAAGAAAGCGAAGAGGAACTCTTATGTGGAGTGGAACTGCAGTCTCCCACAGACGGAGACATGTAGCTCTGTTTGGCCACATTAATCATCCTCTCTACACCGTCACGACCTGCAGCGTCTGTGCCACTGGCGGTGGGAGATATCTTGCTGACATTGACTGCAGCAAAGTGTTCCGTGAGATGGGACAAACTCCCGGAGAAGGCTCGACTGACCTCGCTCTCGTCAGCAAGGGGGAGAGGGTGCCACTCCATCGCCTCCACTTTCCACGAAGAGAAACGTGACCTACAATGAAGTGTAGCTATCATTCACCCTGAATTTGCATACATCAGTGCGTGCTACGAAAGCCTGGCTATCTACGCCCGAAACAAACCTCAGCGGTCTCGCCCGTTCGTCGGGAGAGTGTTCCCCGTTCCCGCCAAAGCCAATGACCGGAGGGGAATTCCGGTTACTACAGTTACCTAACCAAAATGGCTGGTGGGAGACCTCATATGATTGGATCCCCTGGATTTTCGCCTTGTTAGTTCATTGATTAGGTTGATTATTGCATGGCTGCTCATGAGTCTGCACACACAGCTTGTTACTGCACCCTCGACTGGTTTTATAGCACTACACTGCTCAGCTTGACTTAGTGTCCACTCTATGTAACCCCCTTTTATCATACACATGGTACGCGTTGTCATGGCAGCTTTGAAGTACGAGATAAGGTTGGTGGAGAGTCTCTCTAGCAGTCGAGGTGCGGTGGATGTTCCAGAGCATGGCAGGACCAAGACATGCTTTGAGATCTTTGATGAATTGATCCCACAGCTTGGTGTGTTTCAGCACGTAATGAAGATGATCAGGGACGAGCTGTGTCTGGCCGTGTTCTCTAATGAGTTGACCTCAGCTGTGAACAAGGATGGTAGTCCTAGTGTGGAGGAGAAGGGAGCTCCTGTGTATCTCTCCAGGGTACCTTACTTTACCATTGCACAGAAGTGGCTGAATCGTAGGTCTGTATGCAACCAACTACACATGATTCTGTGTGTGCTGTGAATCTAACAAGGAGACACGTAGCTTTTCACTATCTTTAACTTCACAGGGATGATCGGGTGCATGACTTGGAGTCTAAGCTGGCTGAGGTGAGTGAAGAAGCTTCTAAAGACAGAAAGCTGAGGCGGGAGGCTGAAGTAAGTGCCCAGACTTACAAGGAACAGTACGAGTCCAGACAGAATGAGATTGGTGATCTTCAGATGAACTTGGAGAAAATGAGAGCCACAATGAAGAAGAACAGTGATGACCTTGTGGTTCGAATGAAGGAGAAAGAGCAGGAGATGTACGACAAGGAGTTTCGAATGTGCAACATTGAGGTAGGTAGCTCCTAGCGGCACTGTGAGTGGCCATGGGTGCATGTGTGTTTGTGTTTGTGAGGGTGATGTGTGTGCTGAGGTGTGGGGGGTGATACAGTATGTGTGTGCTGAGGTGTGGGGGTGATACAGTATGTGTGTGTTGAGGTGGCACCAGTTGAGCTGGTGTGTGTAGGGAGGTGTGGGTGTGGGTGTGGGTGTGGGTGTGAGTGTGGGTGTGTGCATTTGGGTGCATCTACATAGTGTCAACTATGTCCACCTACTTTGTAGAATGATCTTATTGCTGTCCGCGACACAATGGACAAACTTGCCCCCTTCAAAAAGACTCACGACAGCCTTCAGATGCGTGAGTGATCCAATTCTCATTGATCATCATCATCATCATCATCATCATCATCATCATCATCATCATCATCATCATCATCATCATCATCATCATCATCATCATCATCATCATCATCACTACCATCAACATCATGTGTCACTTATATGTGTTGTGCTGCTACTCTTTGGCAATTTGTGATGTTTTCAGGCTTTTCAGAGCCGCGTAAGGCACTTGGAGGCAAGGGACAGGCCACGATCACTGTGTCAAAGAAGATTCAACTCCAACAAAGTCTGAGGTCTTCCATGCATGTTCAAAAACAGCTACAGGACATGCAGAATGCTCTCCTGGATGGTGTGTGTGTGTGTGTGTGTGTGTGTGTGTGTGTGTGTGTGTGTGTGTGTGTGTGTGTGTGTGTGTGTGTGTGTGTGTGTGTGTGTGTGTGTGTGTGTGCGTGTGTCTATGTTAGGTGCTGCAACAGCTATACTCCATTTCTGGTCTTTCAGAGTATGAGTCCCTACTACTGCAGCACACGGCTGGGCTGGCTAACCCTGGTGCAGTGGACGTGCACATGATGGTAAGGTGCGGGAGGAGTGACATGAAAGGGTCTGCAAGGGGCACAGGTGGTGGTAGTGGTAGTCCTTCACTGAGTGATTTCTGTTCCCTTCAGCTTCGTGCCAAACAGAAGGAGTTCAAACAGGGCATGAGTGAGCTCGCTAATGAGGTGAGTAGGGTGCTGACACACCCTCCCATCACTATGCCATTGCAGATCTTGTTCGTGTTGTGCTGTGAAATTCCAGTGTGTATACTGTACCAGCTGTGTCATCCTTCATTCATTGGGGGGTTTCCCTTTCAATCCCCCCACAGCTTTCCCTGCTGAAGACCCACATCCAGCAGCTTCAGATGCAGTTACAGCTGCTGGATGGTGTCAACGAGAGGGAGGACCCCTTCCTGGTCCTTGGTGACCACACCCACCCTAACAATCCACTCCACCCCCAGGAGCAGGTGATGAACAAATATGCAGTGGTGGTGAGTTAATTATATTCATGGTCCTTCACACTCCCTTGTGCTAATCTGTTGTATGTATGCTTATTGAAGAACAATGTTAAAGGGGTGTTGTGTCATGCTTAGTGAGCACATCCATACTAGTTGTTTCAACGTGCTACGTACTTGACACATGCTACGCAGTTAGTGCTACGTACTTCTGGTGAAAGTGTTTGTTGGGCTATACGTTCACCAGTGTTGGCACGCTCTGTGAGGCGGCAGCCAGCTGTTGAAACGATTGGTGAAACAAGTTCTTGGCTGGTGTTTTAATGAAGAACTCACAGTACTACTTGTATACACTACAGTACAATACATACAAATAGACTATTTAAGGTGAGTCTATAGGTCCAGTCTACTCCTGTTCACTCTATATCTGGTATGTCTGCAGTCTCACTTCTGCTTTAACTACTACTTATTTTTGACTGTGGTCGCCTTGGAGATGGTGGACTCAGTCTTCTGGTACTCCTGACTCACGACAACAGGCTGCTTATTGGGGCAGTTTCCCTTCCATTGCACAAGCTGCAATTGTGAGTCTTGTCAGTCTTCGTCTTAATGGGCCTTGGCTTCTGCAATTCCTCAGGAAGAACTTCAGCGCCACATTTATAGCAAGGACTTGTAACACCTTCAGATGTCCATCCAGTGAATTCATTGCCACAGCAGCACACATGCTTGCCAATCTTGGGCTCCAGGTCAGGAGGAATGGCATTACAGTGTGTCTTGCATCCCCAGCACTGCGAGACTGGCTTGTATTTGGGCACCGACTCCCACCACTTGCGATTGCACTTACCACAAGCAAAGTAGCGACATTCTTTTTCCTCGGTAGCCCTGTCATGCTGCATCAGCTTCTCCACAGTCAGTGAGGGCTTCTCAACATCTCCGCCTTCAGCCATTATCTGAGAAATGCTGAACTCAAAGTTAGAGACCTTTCTCTCTGCTCTTACGTATATTGAAAACAGTTTCTCCTGCACTTGAACGATTCTTGCTGCTTACCTCACTTGGTGAGATCCTCTCCTTTATACCAGTGAACATTACAATGACACGGCAGGTGGGCTGGGGGAAGTCCCTTACCATTCCCCTCCAATTTGCATACCTTCCTGCGGTAAGACAATGTGCTCTAATGCAGTATTCGTACAGTCTGTGAATGGGTGGGAGGGGTCACATGACCTTTAGGTAGGTCAGGACGTTCCAATGCATACTTCCTTGTTGCTATATAGGCTGCTGTGTACACATGTACATACATGTATGTGTGTATTATGATGTAGTTTGTATTATATATGTACTGTATTAAATCACATACATGTCTGTATATACATGCTGACTCACGGCGCAACGACCCCACTGAGTCATGGCACGGGGCATGTGTTTGGACTATAGCACCATTCAAGCGAATAAGAGGTCAGAGGTCATTACTTCATCTGGATCATGTATATGGACTGACCGTTATGCAGTGTGCTTATTGAAGTAATCAGGTAACAGGCAACATGCCGACGCGCTCAGCATGTACAATTGTACTGGCTGAAACCATACATTGCAGCGTGCATTACTCAACATATGCCACACAATTAATGAAAGATTGCATGCATCACTGCAAGTTCCTCACAGAAGTCACTAGCCAAGAATTTGATGTCATAAAATGTTTCAACAGCTGACCGCTGCCTTATTCAGTCATTGTGGCCTGCAGACACACACTCTGTAAGCTACATCCACCGGAGTAGGTAGCAGCCAGCTGCTGAAACATTAGATGAAATCAAATTCTTGGTTAGTAACCTCCATGAGGAATGCCCAGTGCTATATTCACGTTACAAGCAGCTCATAATGGTGATGTGCGTAAGTCTAAGAGGTTCAGTCTGCTTTTAACTTGTATGTATCTTCTGCCTCAGCCGTGCTGTTAGTCATCTTCCACAGAAAGAAGACGCAGATCATCATCCAGATCACGAAGTGCTCTGTTGTACTCTCTCCTTCGGCGCTCAGTCTCCTGGGGGTCCACTATGGTTGACCTGTCATCGTCCTCAGTGCAGACACTGGAGATGGTTGACCTGTCATCGTCCTCAGTGTAGACACTGGAGATGGTGGAACCAGTGCTCTCGTGCTCCGGGCTGGCGTTAACCACAGCCTTCTTGTTGGGGCACTTCCCCTTCCCGTCACACGCTTCACATTTGTGCCTCCTGTTGGTTGTCTTCTTTATGTCTCCGCGGTTAGGGAGGATCTTTGGCAGGACATCAGCCCCACACTTGAAGCAAGGACTGGTCACACCATAGGACGTCCACCCGGTGAAACTGTGGCCACACTTGCACTTGTGTTCCCCCACTCCAAACTCCTTGTCACGAGCAAGAGCATCGTATTTCTTCCTGCACCTCCTGCAGCGAGAGACTGGCTTTTGCACCAGGACATCTTCCCACCACGACTTATCGCAGCTGCTGCAGGCAAACTGGCGGCGCTCCACTGCCTGCTCCCATGGGATGATGTCATTTTCTACAGGAGCTCCACCTTCAGCCATTCTCTTGATTCTGACTAATCGAAAGTTTATTCACAGCTCCAGGAAGGTTGGCATACCAGTTTAGAGGCTCAAGTTAGCCTTGCTACCCTTTCTGCGGTCTTTTATAGGCATATCAACCCCAATGACACAGCACTTTGGAAATTTTTAACCCTAACATGTATGGGTGGGGAGGGGAGAGGACAAGGGGATTTACCTTAAGATTTCCCAATAATTGGTAAGTCCCCTTTGGCCCACTTGTTGCAGCTGCAGGTGTATGTATATGTATGTGTATACACACACAAGGTGTGAAGTGACAGGTGCGGGAAGTGAGTCATAGCAACTGGATTTCCTGCTGAAACAATAAACCATGAGTCATTCACATGACCTTAAGTGTATTCATAGCTTCCACTAACCGTGTGGTTTCTAAAGAATCCATCCTTACTCATGTTCTGGGAACATTGTGTGCTTTCAGACTAATCGCCAGTAGCTAATATATTGTGAAGGTTATGAAAGTCTTCTTTACTGGATGAACGTTTCCTAATATCTTGGTCCGTGGTGATTGGTTCCCAGAGAATGCCGTATCTCAAGTTCGAATGTTGTGGTAAGAAATGGAAGAAGAACATCTCCCCGAATAAAGACCCTGTGACCACTTGCAGGAATTGTAGCTCAGATGTAGTTGCCAATTCCTATGAAGAGCTACAATTCTACTGTGAACAGTGTGACTCTGAGTGGTATGAATATCTGTTGGAAGATTCAGATGAGTATCCTGTGTCTCAGTGTGAGTACTGTGCATTGGAAGTTGTTGCTGAGTCGTATGAGTACCTGGAGTTTGTCTGCAAGGGATGCAGGAGTGAGTGGGATGCGTACTGGCATGAGGAAGATGACCCTGTCGATGAATGTGCAGACTGTCATAGAGAGGTGGTCGCAACAGCCTACGAACATCTCGATTTCAACTGTGAACCCTGTGACATAAAGTGGAGTGAGTACTGGCCTACTTCTGACGATGAAGACAGGATGTCTGAATGCGAGGGCTGTGATAAACTGCGAGTGGCCAACACCTACGTGTTCAGGCAGTTTGCATGTGGGACCTGCCAAAAGATGTGGTGGAAGACTGTGCCTCAGCACAACCACTTGTGTTACTGCATTGGAAGGTGTCGTCAGTGGCTGAAGCCCATCCCACGGCGCAAGGAGTATGGGATTGGTGAGCACATTTGTGAATGTGGCAATGAGTTCCATGGCAGGACCCAGGCCTCCGTGAAGAGCCCGTGCTTTCGGTGTGGTGAGAGTTGCCTCCCAAGCATCATTCCCGGCAAGTTAGTGCTGCGGAGGAAGAGCAGACACACCCACAAGTGTGAATCATGCAACGGACAGGGTGACTGCATCCACTTCCAACGTATTATCTACACCAGTGAAGCGGTGTCAAGGTAGACAGATTGAGAGCAGAGTGGAGATGAAGCTACAAAGAGTATCTCATAGATGGACAGTGTGTGTGTGTTGTATGGGTGAATCAGTTGTGTACATGTGTCATGTGACACTTACGTACATGTTTGTGTATATTGTGTGGTGAATGGTATGCTGTTGTGCTTGTGCTATTCACTTGAATAATGAACTACCTCTGCTAATGATATTCATAGCATTGCTTCATGAGAATCTGCCATCAGTCATGGTAGTTTGACTCTTCTGATTGGTTGCTGGTCATGTGACTTCATGTGAAAGGGAAAGAAGGCGGTGCTTTCCCGTTAACTTTCCCTCCCGCTATTTTGCTGAGTCATGTAGTTAGTGTGGCGTGACTAAGCGGTGACGCACAGTTGGTATACACGTCAGTGCACCAGACGGCTACCTGCGGGCATCAGTCCTGTAAAGAGAGCTTTGTTGAAGAGTCTGCACGTCCCATTGTGTTGCAGCACATCACCTACACTCACACTCGTTTATTGCTAGAAGTCGTACATCTTCGGGGCTATCTTTTACGGTAAGCGGCAGTGTGTGAACTACAGTAACTGGTTGTGTGGTCTGAGATATGGACCTCTGGGAATCTTAAACCTTTGATACTTGAACTTCCACCTGAGCATGGAGCAATCTACTTTTTGCAGGGACTTGTGACACTCTGGTGTTCAGAGTTGAGGACTCTGTTCGGAGTGCTATGGGCAGAAGAGGTAGAAGAGGAACTAGAGGAACAAGACAGTTCGCATGTGGTCGCTGCAACAGGAAGTGGTGGACATCTGTCCCTGTCAGAAACCCTGTTTGCGGATGCTTCACTTGTGGCAACATCTTGATGGCGATCCCGCGAAGCAAGGAGTATGGAGTGGGCTTTCATAAGTGTGTGTGTGGCCACGCCTTTTACGGCAGAACATCAGCTGGTGTGCGCAGCCGATGTTATAATTGCCGAGTGGTATGGTGCTATCCAAGGATGATTCCTAATAAGGCAGGAGTGAACAGGGAATCCGACAGTGTCCATGAGTGTGGTAAGTGTCGTGGTAAACGTAACTGCATCCACTTCAAACGCATCATCCACACCAGTGAAGTGGTGGGATATGTCTCAGATGATGAGGATGATGAGGATGACTATGAAACAGATGAAGATGCTGAAGACTATGATGAAGATGGTTACTATGATGATGATTACTACGGCGAGTATGATTCTGAGGGTCATTATCAGGATGAGGACGATCTTCTTGACTACTGGCATGACTAATAGACTGTATCGACACTATGTGTGTATGTGTGTGCTTGTTGGTCGTGTTTACCACTGACCACCTGTAGTTACATAAACGGCATTAATCCACTTGTAATTAATGTACAGTGTGTATTCCATTACTCACTTGTCCTTGTTTGGCACACTATTTTGGGTGCCAGATTATGAATATTGTTATGATCATGAATGTTGTTACTGGATGGAATTTCATCTTTAAGTGGATTCATAGTTCATAGAAGGCTGTATTCATGGAAACCTTGGCACACAAACTGTAGTTGTGTTCTCCTCTTCTCCTTTACCGTTTTCTGATCTGTTGTTGCGTTGAATTGGGAAGTCCTGGAAGTTGTAGTCTGTGTGGAATGGCTGAGTCGCTGCCTCTGAGTATTGAGAACTTGCGTATCCACAATGAACGTACAGAAGAGGTGGAGTTGAGGCAGTTTGGGTGCCAGCGCTGCTACAGGTCCTGGTGGAAGAAAGTGCGTACATTAAAGCCTGTCTCCAAGTGCAAGATCTGTGGGACCAAATACAATCCGCTTCCTAGGGATAAGGAATATGGGATAGCAGAGTTTGTGTGTCCACAATGTGGGAACACCTTTAGGGGGCGTGGGCAGGTGACAACCACCAGCCCTTGCTACAGATGCCAGACTGAGTGCCACGTGAGCCGTATTATCCCAGGCCAAAGCGGCATAAGACGGAAGACGGATCAGAAACATTACTGCAGTGAATGCCACGGCCAAGGTAGATGTCCAACTTTCAGTCCCGTCATTCACTTCAGTGATCCTCATGACAGTACTGGAAGCACGGCTAGCTCTATCACAGAAAGTGAATATGAAGTGCGACTGCCCCTTGATGCTCTCAGCACTGAAGCCAGTATAGCGGAAGAGTCTGAAGATGACCATTAACATATTTGACTCTTTTTAACTGCAGTAAGACGTGGCATTATATTCTCAGCATTGTTCATCACCGATATGCATGTGCATGCATTATTTTACATGGCTTTGTAGTCATGCGATCATCATGTGATCACCATGTGATCAGCTCATTGGTCAGCTGACTATGTACCTCTTGCTAACTCAACAGGCATGCAGTTCACGATTGCTTGCATCACAGTTTCCGATCCACTGTGAAGCAGTGATAGAGTGTGGAGCAAGCACGATGCTACAGCTTTGAGCAATGAAGCCACTGCATCCGAATGTGATGTCTGTGGTGCACCACTCGTGGCCAATGCCTACAAGTTTAGGCAGTTTGCGTGTGAGACCTGCCTAAAGATGTGGTGGAGGACTGTGCCTCAGCACAACCACTTGTGTTTCTGCATCGGAAGGTGTCGTCAGTGGCTGAAGCCCCTCCCACAGCGCAAGGAGTATGGGATTGGTGAGCACATTTGTAAATGTGGCAATACGTTCCATGGCAGGACCCAGGCCACCATGAAGAGCCCGTGCTTTCGGTGTGGTGAGAGTTGCCTCCCGTACATCATTCCTGACAAGCTGGTGCTGCGGAGGAAGAGCAGATACACCCACAATTGCGAATTATGCAATGGACGGGGTGACTGCATCCACTTCAAACGTATTATCCACACCAGTGAAGTGGTGTTAAGGTAGACAGATTGAGAGCAGAGTGGAGATGAAGCTACAAAGAGTATCTCATAGGTGGACTGTGTGTGTGTGTTGTATGGGTGAATCAGTTGTGTACATGTGTCATGTGACACTTACGTACATGTTTGTGTATATTGTGCGGTGAATGGTATGCTGTTGTGCTTGTGCTATTCATTTGAATAGCAAAACTACTTCGGCTATGATATTCATACGCATGTGGGTTATGTCCTATGTGAACAATGGGGCTTCCGCGCAGGTGAAAAATTTGTCCCCGTATTTTCTCTTATTTCATAGTCTCCTCCAAACCACATTTGTGGAACTCGTGTTTGGTATCATCATAACCACCTATTACCACCCATAACCACACTACAATTGTATGATTAAAACTTGGGGATAGTCGGTCTCCTATAAGATCAATGTTGCTGTCAATTAACCCAGTAAAGACGTGGAACCATTTTCTTCGCAATTGCTTCAGACAGAAACGACGAATTAAACATTTCTGAACAATTCAGGCTTTCAGATCACATGAATGTCATGTGCAGTCATATGCATAGCCACGGTAACACAGAAGAATGTGATAAAACCACACGGTTCACTCTATGTAAACAATGCCTTGGCAGCAACGAGCATAACCCACATGCCTTCGGGAGAATCTGGCATCAGTCATGGTAGTTTGACTCTTCTGATATGTTGCTGGTCATGTGACTTCATGTGAAAGGGAAAGAAGGCGGTGTTTTCCCGTTAACTTTCCCTCCCGCTAGTTTGCTGAGTCATGTAGTTAGTGTAGCGTGACTAAGTGGTGACGCACAGTTGGTATACACGTCAGTGCACCAGGTGGCTACCTGCGGACATCAGTCCTGTAAAGAGAGCTTTGTGGAAGAGTCTGCACGTCCCATTGTGTTGCAGCACATCACCTACACTCACACTCGTTTATTGCTAGAAGTCATACATCTTCGGGGCTATCTTTAACGGTAAGCGGCAGTGTGTGAACTACAGTAACTGGTTGTGTGGTCTGAGATATGGACCTCTGGGAATCTTAAACCTTTGATACTTGAACTTCCACCTGAACATGGAGCAATCTACTTATTGCAGGGACTTGTGACACCCTGGTGTTCGGAGTTGAGGACTCTGTTCGGAGTGCTATGGACAGAGGAGGTAGAAGAGCTAGAAGAACAAGACAGTTCGCATGTGGTCACTGCAACAGGAAGTGGTGGACATCTGTCCTTGTCAGAAACTTTGTTTGCAGATGCTTCACTTGTGACAACATCTTGATGGCAATCCCACGAAGCAAGGAGTATGGAGTGGGCTTTCACAAGTGTACTTGTGGCCATGTCTTTTACGGCAGAACATCAGCTGGTGTGGCCAGCCGATGTTATAATTGCCGAGTGGTATGGTGCTATCCAAGGATGATTCCTAATAAGGTAGGAGTGAACAGGGAATCTGACAGTGTCCATGAGTGTGCTTACATGTGGTGGGAGAGGTGACTGCATCCACTTCAAAAACATCATCTACACCAGCGATGTGGTTGGACATGCATCAGATGAGGAGGAGGAGGAGGAATCAGATGAGGAGGAAGAGTATGAATCAGATGAGGAGGAGGAGGAGGAGGAGGAAGAGGAGGAAGATGAGGAAGAGGATGAATCAGATGAGGAGGAAGAGTATGAATCAGATGATGATGATGAGGAGGAGGAGGAGGATGAATCAGATGAGGAGGAAGAGTATGAATCAGATGAGGAGGAGGAGGAGGAGGAGTATGAATCTGATCAAGGTGATGATGACCATGATGAATATGGTTACTATGGTGAAGATTACTACGGCGAGTATGATTCTGAGGATTATTATCAAGATGAAGAAGATCCTGTCGATTACTGACAGATTATACATTGTACTTGTACATGAGTGTGTGTGTGTGTGTGTGTGTGTGTGTGTGTGTGTGTGTGTGTGTGTGTGTGTGTGTGCGCTTTCCTTGGTGGTCATGTTTATACCTACCACTGACCACCTGTGGGCACATAAGTGTCATTATTTAATCTATCCATTACTTGCTTGTCCTTATTTGGTGTGCTATTTTTGGTGTCAGATTATGAATATTGTTATGATCATGAATGTTGTTAATTGGAAAGGAATTTCATCTTTAACTGGATTCATAGTTCCTAGAGGCTGTATAATAGGTTCAAGGAAAAGACTTGGCATACGAACAGCAAATCACTGTTGAGTTCTCTTCTCCTTTGCCTTATTCTGGGCTGTGGTTGCATTGAATTGGGAAGTCCTGGAAGGTGTAGTCTGTGTGGAATGGCTGAGTCACTGCCTCTGAGTATTGAGAACTTGCGTATCCATGATGAACTTACGGAAGAGGTGGAGTTCAGGCAGTTTGCTTGTGAGCCTTGCTACAGGTCCTGGTGGAAGAGAGTGCGTGCAAAGAAACCAGTCTCCCATTGCAGGAACTGTAAGACCAAGTATGACACTCTTCCTAGGGATCAGGAGTTTGGGGTTGCAGAGTTTGTGTGTCCAAAGTGTGGACACACCTTTACAGGGCGTGGCAAGGTGACTACAACCTGCAGGTGTTATGATTGCCAGACCCGGTGCAAGGTGAGTCGTATTGTCCCAGGCCAAAGAGGCATAACACGGAAAACTGAGCTGAGGCATAGTTGTGATGAATGCACTGAAGACGGCTGTCCCAACTTCAAGCCTGTCATCTACTTTAGCAGGCTTCATGACAGCACTGGAAGTACGACAAGCTCTGTGACAGAAAGAGAATTTGAGGTGAAACTACCCCCTAAAAGCTCTCAATACTAAACCCAGCATACAAGAAGAAGATGAGGACAGCACTGAAGACAGTGATTGAAAATTTGGCACTGTTGTGTTCACTGCGTCTCATTTGACTGTGCATCACATGCATTCAATTGCATACTGTAGTCTTACATGACTGTAATCATGAACATGTGACCGTCATGTGATCTGATCATCTCAGTTGATTGACCATCCCTTGTACATCATATAGACATGTACGTACTGTAATTCTTTACATTGCTCAGTAGTCATGTGACTGTCATGTAATCAGTTCAATCTCATCAGTTGACCCTTTATCATATTATGCATGTATAATTTATGCTTTTGTCCAATGAGCATTGGTATCCCCAGGGCAAATCAAACATGGGATCTTCACAGTGACCTAATGGAAGTCATTGCCACACACACAGACGTGTTCCCAGTCCCATACTCATTGTGTGGTGGGATGGCACCTCAGCACCTGAACACGCCTCCCACTGCAATAACACAAGTGATTGTGCTAAAGCACAGTCTTCCACCACATCTTTTGGCAGGTCTTACACGCAAACTGCCTGAACTTGTAGGAGTTGGCCTCTAGTGGTTCACAACAGACATCACATTCAGACACATGGTCTTCATTGCTCAAAGTGAGCTAATACTCTCTCCACGCTTTATCACAGGCTTCACAATGGAATGTGAGAAGTCGGTAGGCCGTTGTGACCTAGTCTCGCATGGCCAGACTGCTGTTTTGCTCAAACTCTGCCCTACCAAACATCTTTGACGTCTTTTGAGAGGGCAGAATCTGAGCAAAATGGTGGTCTGGCTACATGAGACTAGTTCAGGTGGCTGTCTTACAGGTTTCACTGTATTAATCACTTGTACTCACTATAAATGCCTTGGCGTCATATTACGTGCTTCAAGCATATTCATACTCACTTGAGCAGAGGGAGCACCATACCTTATTTGGCATGCCATTATAAGATCAGGTGATTTATGAATATTGTTATGATCATGAATGATGTTACTTGTAATGCCGGTTCATCCTTAACTAGATTCATACTTCATAAAAGTGACTGTGTGTATTCGAGGAACCGACCTGACCCGTTGTTGTTTCTTGCGTTTCCCCTTTCTCCCTGTGCCATAGCTGGGCTATTGTTGAACTGATTAGGAAGGTCAGTGGTTAGGTTAGTTTCCAGGGCAACCAGGTAATGGCAGAAAAACCAAGTCAGAGCTCTGATAAAGTGTCCAAAGATGATGATGTTGAGGAGAAGGTGGAATTCAGGCAGTTTGCCTGTGACTCCTGCCACAGGTCCTGGTGGAAGAGAGTGCGTGCAAAGAAGCCAGTCTCCCAATGCAGGAACTGTAAGACCAAGTATGACGCACTTCCTAGGGACAAGGAGTTTGGGGTTGCAGAGTTTGTGTGTCCAAAGTGTGGGCACACCTTTACAGGGCGTGGCCAGGTGACCACCACAAGCATATGTTATAAGTGCAAGACACAGTGCGAGGTGAACCGCATTGTCCCGGAGCAAGGTGGCGTAAGACGGAAGAAGCGTCGGAAGCACAGTCGCAATGAAGACAGAGGACAGGGCGTTTCTCCCAGCTTAGGCTCAGTTGTCCACAGTGATGAGGTTCCTGATAGTACAGCTAGCTCGATCATGGGATCTGAATACGAAATGAGGTTACCCATCGATATTTCTGGTACTGATGACAGCTCTGAGGAAGAAGAAGAAGAAGAAATTAAAGAGGCACTAGCTACTTCAACAACGGCTAAGAAAGTACCTCTGACCATGGAGAATCTGAGCATTCATGATGATCTGGTGGGAGAGGGGCGGTTATATGACGAGGAGCTGGAGGTGGAGGTGGAGTTCAGGCAGTTTGGGTGTCGGCGCTGTTACAGATCGTGGTGGAAGAGGGTGCGCGTGAGGAAGCCTGTCTCCAAGTGCAAGTCCTGTCGGATCAAATACGACGCACTACCTAAGGATAAGGAGTATGGGGTTGCAGAGTTTTTGTGTCCGAATTGTAGGCACACCTTCTTAGGGCGTGGCCGGGTGACAACCACCAGCCCTTGTAACAAGTGTGACGCACAGTGCGAGGTCATCGGTATTGTCATAGACACAAAGGATGCAAGGCGACGAAGCAAGATTGCGGAGTTTGTGTGTTCGACGTGCGGAAAGACCTTTAGAGGACGTGGACGGGTAAGAACAACCAGCACATGTTATCGGTGCAATACGGTGTGTGAAATGATCAGCGGCGTCGTAGGCCAAGGTGGAGAAGGACTTGGACTGAGCCAAAGCAGCACAGGGCAGAGTGAAGTCGGACAGTTTGCGTGTCCAACATGCGGGCACACCTTTGCAGCGCGTGGCGAGGTGACAACCGTAGGCTTGTGCCATCAATGCAACACAGAGTGTGGGATGAGCCGTAGTGTCGCAGCGCGAGATAAGCATTACTGCAATGACTGTCTGGGCGTTGGCCGCTGTCCCAACTTCAAGCCCGTCATCCACTTTAGTAAGCGTCACAACAGCACCGGAAGCACAGCTAGCTCTCTCACTAAAAGGGAATTTGAAGTGAGACTGCCCCTTAAAGCTCTCAGCACTGAACCCAGCATACAGGAAGAAGATTCCGGAGATGACAATGACATGTTTGGCACTCCTTGAAGCATGACAGTGCATTCGTTGCATCTCAGCCAACTGACTAAGCACAAGTTCGTCATTCAAGCATTCACACTGTGTTGTTTCATAGTCATGTGACTGTCATGTGATCAGCTCATTTTGGTCACTGACTAACCCAAGGTCATCATACAGGCATGCATACTCTTTACATTTTTCAGTGGTCATGTGATGTCATGTTATCAACTCACCTCAGTGGTCATTTAATGAAAATTAATTTACCACTCTTAGAAAATGGCCGGTGTTCATAGTAGATCGCTTTCAACATCACATTCAGTCGGCCATGTCAGCTACTGTGACCCGACCACACGGGTGGCTGTGATAGCATAGAGACTCATTGCTACAGGACGTGATGTGGCTAGAAGGTAGTTATTCGAGCACTTGCGTGGCAGAAATTCACTGTAATTCAGGACATTTCAGCCACGTAGGCCTTCATCAGCTGATAAGCTGCTGCTACTAGCCACATGGGTGGTTGTTTTGGACTTGTATGGGTCGATCAGGTGGAAGGCCTACTCCAGGTACTTAGGGCCAGAGTAATCTCCTTCCACACCACATGAGCCCCATCACCAGTGATGACGGGGAATAGACAGAGAGAGGTCTGGATGGTGATCTGATGTCATTCAATCCTCTCTCATCTTCTCCTCCCCTTCCTTGCTGCAGACGTCATGCTCAGTTGACAGTGGTCAAACCTTCCTCCCTCTCAGTGATGTTGAAGCATGTCTCAGCTGTGGGGCAATGGTGAGCGGGTGAGGGTCCAGTGTGGGGCAATGGTGAGCGGGTGAGGGTCCAGTGTGGGGCAATGGTGAGCAGGTGAGGGTCCAGTGTGGGGCAATGGTGAGCGGGTGAGGGTCCAGTGTGGGGCAATGGTGAGCGGGTGAGGGTCCAGTGTGGGGCAATGGTGAGCGGGTGAGGGTCCAGTGTGGGGCAATGGTGAGCGGGTGAGGGTCCAGTGTGGGGCAATGGTGAGCGGGTGAGGGTCCAGTGTGGGGCAATGGTGAGCGGGTGAGGGTCCAGTGTGGGGTAACAGTAAGCTAGTATGGGTCCAGTGTGGGGCAATGGTGAGTGGGTGAGGGTCCAGTGTGGGGCAATGGTGAGTGGGTGAGGGTCCAGTGTGGGGCAATGGTGGGCGGGTGAGGGTCCAGTGTGGGGTAACAGTAAGCTGGTATGGGTCCAGTGTGGGGTAACAGTAAGCTAGTATGGGTCCAGTGTGGGGTAACAGTAAGCTAGTATGGGTCCAGTGTGGGGTAACAGTAAGCTAATATGGGTCCAGTGTGGGGTAACAGTAAGCTGGTATGGGTCCAGTGTGGGGTAACAGTAAGCTGGTATGGGTCCAGTGTGGGGTAACAGTAAGCTGGTATGGGTCCAGTGTGGGGTAACAGTAAGCTAATATGGGTCCAGTGTGGGGTAACAGTAAGCTAATATGGGTCCAGTGTGGGGTAACAGTAAGCTAATATGGGTCCAGTGTGGGGTAACAGTAAGCTAATATGGGTCCAGTGTGGGGTAACAGTAAACTAATATGGGTCTAGTGTGGGGTAACAGTGAGCTAGTATGGGTCCAGTGTGGGGCAATGGTGGTATAGCATTTATACTGGTGTTCCAAAGCTGTTTATTCTGCCTCATGACACACCCAGACCCTGATCTGCCCGCACAAGCAGTTTGCTTCTGATGTAGTTGTGCAAATTCCTCCCAACACCACCCACATCAAACTCTCACGCCCGGAGCTGCTGTCTTCGCCAGTACTCGATGGAGACAAGGAGGAGTGAGTGTGCAGAAGTGTAGCACATGCAGCCAAATACCTTCCCTCCTCTTACCCTCCCCTCCTCTTACCCTCCCCTCCTCTCTCCTCCCCTCTCCTTCCTCCCCTCTCCTCCCTCCCCTCTCCTCCCCTCTCCTCCCTTCCCTTTCTTCCCTCCCCTCTCCTCCCCCTCCCCTCCCCTCCCCTCCCCTCCCCTCCCCTCCCCTTCCCTCTCTTCCCCTCCGCTCTTCTCCCCTCCCCTCCCCTCTCCTGCCCTTCCCTCTCCTCCCTCCCCTCTCCTCCCTCCCCTCTCCTCCCTCCCCTCTCCTCCCTCCCCTCTCCTCCCTCCCCTTTCCTCCCTTCCCTTTCTTCCCTCCCCTCTCCTCCCCCTCCCCTCCCCTCCCCTCCCCTCCCCTTCTCTCTCTTCCCCTCTGCTCTTCTCCCCTTTCCTCCCTCCCCTCCCCTCCCCTCCCCTCTCTTCCCCTCCGCTCTTCTCCCCTCCCCTCCCCTCCCTTCTCCTGCCCTCCCCTCTCCTGCCCTCCCTTCTCCTCTCCTGTCAGAGCACAATCCCAGCCACTGTCAACTCCGAGTGCCAGACCACCAGACATTGACCACTTGTATCCAGATTTTACTGTGGTCTGGAAGCTGTTTCGTCAGAGGTGCACTCACACAAGAGATCAGCCACGGACACTGCCTATGGTGTGCTGCTGGCTGGTTGTGACGTGTTGTGAGGGTGGGGTGGGTGGGGTGGGAGGGGTGGGAGGGGTGGGGAGAGACTTGGGGTGTGTGGAGGAGGGGAGGGGCGGATGGGGTGGATGGGGTGGGTGGGGAGAGACTTGGTGTGGGTGGAGGAGGGGATCCGGAGGGGTGGGTGTTAGGACATGGAAGGTGTACTGTTGAACACAATGGTACCTTACAAAGTCTAACTGAGCTCAAATCAATCAATCAATGCTCAGTGGACATCAGCATCCCCAGTAGTGGGGGTCGTCCATTACAAGTAGACATAAGAGGTTCAATAGAAAATATTATGATGTACTTGTAAAATTCAATATGACTGGACGTTGTGCAACCACAGAGTCTTTATTGTTCACATCCTAATGTCTCAGAAGGGGTCTCTCCTTCTCTTCCTGGGGCGTCCTCTCGGTCTCTTTTCAATTCCTTCCCCTGTCATCACCTTCTCCACCACACTTCCCCTCCTGCTCTCCACCTGCTTATTCCAGCATTCTCTCCTCCTTTCCACCTTCTTCAATACCGGTTCTAATCCTAGCCTTTCCCTCACCGTCTCATTCCTGACATGGTCCAACCTAGACACCTGCAATCTTCCTCAGCACTCTCATCTCCGCTGCCTGCAGCCTGGACTTTTCCCTCTCCCTTAGAACCAACGACTCACACCCATATGTCAGTGTTGGGACTGCCACTGCTTTGAACACTGCTACGTTTGTTCTCTGCTGATTTCTCTTCTCTAATACACCTTCTTTATTGCCCCCACTGCTTGCAATTCCAATTCCCCTTTCCACCTCACTCCATTAGCCTAACTGGCTTGTTTCTTTATTTTTGTGAAATTCGGGATATTTGCAAACCTCATGATTATATCCATTCTGTAAGTTATAATATTATTCATGAACAGGGGGCATTCATTAAGTAATCCGTATTGCCCTTGCAGATGCTTTTCACAATTATTTGTCTCACACAATTAGGGCTACTGTACACCTTAATGAAGGAAGATGTACAGTATGTGGTTAACAAGGATCCCCTCAGTGTCTCCCTGTCTCTCTCCCTTCTACACAGGATCACGTCCTTTCAGTAGTTGAGCAGTTTTACGGGTCTCTACTTGTGCAAGACAAGAAGCTGTGCTCTGACGAGTTGCTCAGTGAAGGCACTGACCACACCTTTATGGTGGGTGGAGTATGTTGAGCGTGGGGTGGGGGAGTGTGGGTTGGGGGAGTGTGTGTGTGTGTGTGTGTGTGTGTGTGTGTGTGTGTGTGTGTGTGTGTGTGTGTGTGTGTGTGTGTGTGTGTGTGTGTGTGTGTGTGGTGCGTGTGCGTGTGTGTGTGTGGATGTGTGTGTGTGTGTGTGTGTGCGTGCGTGCGTGCGTGCATGTGTGTGCGTGTGTGTGTGTGTGCGTGCGTGCGTGCGTGCATGTGTGTGCGTGTGTGTGTGTGTGTGTGTGGATGTGCAAGTGTGTTTGTGGGTGGCCATGGGTGTGAGTGTGGGAGTGTACCTACGTAGTGGTGACAGTGTGTTTGAGTGACGTTATCACAACACATGTAGGACTCCTTCATTACATTTATGACCAATCGCTATGGCAACGTGTGGGATGCAGTGGAGTGTGTGACTTATGACTTCCTGACAGCCGTGGAGAAGTACTGCAGTGAACACAGGGTGAGAGGGTGTGGTGGATGCCCAGCAAGACCCAGTAGAAACACACTGGTTAATCTTCTTCTTCTTCTCTTCCCCCTCACACAGCACATCCTCTTGTTTGCCCTCCTTCTGGCCCAACAGCTCCCCAGTGCCACCTTCCGCTACACCCTCATACTCACAGACGTGATCTACTCGTTGCCTTGGAGGAGTGCTAGGGACTTTGAGCTAATGGCCAAAGTCCTTTACCCCTTCCTTGAGGTGAGCTGGGTGCTGTTGGAGAACTCTATATGTGATACCAGCTACTGTTGTGAGACTTTATCACCAATCACAGTGGTGGGTGTGGTCACATCACAGTGGTGGGTGTGGTCACATCACAGTGGTGGGTGTGGTTGCATCACAGAGATGGGTGTGGTCACATCACAGTGGTGGGTGTGTGATTGCATCACAGAGATGGGTGTGGTCACATCACAGTGGTGGGTGTGTTGTTCCATCACAGCAGTGGGTGTGGTTACATCACAGAGATGGGTGTGGTCACATCACAGTGGTGGGTGTGGTAGTCAGTAGTGGGCGTGAGCAGAGAATGGATTGCATAGATACACCTGATCATGGGCATGTCTCCTTCCCCTCCCCTCCCCACCCTCTCCCTCTCGCTCTCCTTACCCCCTGCTCCCATCCCCTCTCCTCTCCTCCCCTCCCCTCCCCTCCCCGCCCTCTCCCTCTCACTCTCCTTACCCTCTGATCCCACCCCCTCTCCTCTCCTCCCCTCCCCTCCCCTCCCCGCCCTCTCCCTCTCACTCTCCTTACCCTCTGATCCCACCCCCTCTCCTCTCCTCCCCTCCCCTCCCCTCCCCTCCCCTCCCCTCCCCTCCCCGCCCTCTCCCTCTCACTCTCCTTACCCCCTGCTCCCACCCCCTCTCCTCTCCTCCCCTCCCCTCCCCTCCCCGCCCTCTCCCTCTCACTCTCCTTACCCTCTGATCCCACCCCCTCTCCTCTCCTCCCCTCCCCTCCCCTCCCCTCCCCTCCCCTCCCCGCCCTCTCCCTCTCACTCTCCTTACCCCCTGCTCCCACCCCCTCCCCTCCCCTCCCCTCCCCTCCCCGCCCTCTCCCTCTCACTCTCCTTACCCTCTGATCCCACCCCTCTCCTCTCCTCCCCTCCCCTCCCCTCCCTGCCCTCTCCCTCTCACTCTCCTTACCCTCTGATCCCAACCCCTCTCCTCTCCTCCCCTCCCCTCCCCTCCCCTCCCCTCCCCTCCCCTCCCCGCCCTCTCCCTCTCACTCTCCTTACCCCCTGCTCCCACCCCCTCTCCTCTCCTCCCCTCCCCTCCCCTCCCCGCCCTCTCCCTCTCACTCTCCTTACCCTCTGATCCCACCCCCTCTCCTCTCCTCCCCTCCCCTCCCCTCCCCTCCCCTCCCCTCCCCGCCCTCTCCCTCTCACTCTCCTTACCCCCTGCTCCCACCCCCTCCCCTCCCCTCCCCTCCCCTCCCCGCCCTCTCCCTCTCACTCTCCTTACCCTCTGATCCCACCCCCTCTCCTCTACTCTCCTCTCCTCCCCCTCCCCCTCCCCTCCCTTCCCCTCCCCTCCCCCTCCCTTCCCATCCCTGCTGGTGCAGGAGGAGAGTGTAGAGGATGGTGTGATAGAGTTAAGCTCCTTTAGTGGCAATGCCCTCTCTGCGCAGTGTGCGCTTGACTACTTCATGTTACTGTTACTGAAGGACCAGGAGCCACGAGTCAACAAGGTGGGTGGGGCGGGAGGGCAGGGCATCACTAGCTGAGGGCAGTAACACAGGACTTGGTTATCCAACAGTCTCTGATGCTCCACCCTCGCTCATTATTCCTCACACATCACTGCACAAACCCTCCTCACATGCTCACACACACCACCCCACCCCTCACACTACTGCCCCACCCCCACATCACCCCCCCCACCCCCTTAGATGCACACTCGCCTAATGAGCCACCAGATGCGTGTTCCTGAGTCCATGTCAGAGACAGAGTACCTCATGGCACTTGACCAGCTGGCACCGACAGCTCCTGACAAGCTGAGGCACCACCTCTTCAATCAGGCCATCACCATAGCAACAAGAGAAGGAGCAATGGAGGAAGCAAGGGGCCTCCTCGTGCCAGTCACAGATTTGGCATGTATCCACACACACACGTGTACACACACACACACTTAAATGCACAAAGACACATGAACACATGCACACACACGCATACAGAGACACACACACACACACATACCAACACACACAGAGACACACACCCACGTACCAACATACACACACACACATACCTACACAGACACACACACATACTGACACAGACACACACACACACACACACACATACTGACACAGACACACGTGCACACACGGAGACACATTGCCAGCTGCTAGCATTGGACACATCTGCTACAGGTAAAGTGACTGGTTCACATCCCAAACACTGAAGCACCCACGTCATTCTTGAGCAAGGTGTCTCCTTACAGTCATTCTTACACAATGTGGTTCACAATGACAAATTGATTGCTAATTGTTATAGAGAAATCAATTGTATAGACAATTAGCTAGGGCAGTTAAGGAACAGTCATAGTCAAAGATAAATTAGGTAGCATTGAGAAGACCCATTAAATCATGATGAGTCCCTTTGGTAGCTCCATTAACACTGTTGTGTATCCTTGCAGAGGGACTCTACACTAGACATTGTAGCGATTATTTCTTCAATTTCAGCCAGGTGCTTCACAATAGAACGGTGAGCACTCGGAATGAAGGCCACAACAGGTGATTGAAACAGCAGTCGTTATTTGGTATAAAGAAACTGGCACTAACAGAACAATAATTGCATTACTGTTGTGATGTTGACAGCTACCAACTCAGCACGTGTCCCACACCTCACATTCATAGTCACCATCGTGTAAGGTAGCAGGGCGTGAAAGTTGTTTGGCATGTTGAAATTGACAGTAGGCTGCTTCTTCTACTGGTGTTGAGCACACCAGTGAACACTTCTTAATCTGCAATGTTCGCCTGTTCTGGACTTCGGCGGGTATTACGACACTCAGCAGAGAATGGATGATTTTGTTGGCTGTGAAATGTGCTGTTCTTAATGTTATGTTAAGTTAGTAGCTGTCTCAAACAAGCAGGTTCAATAGACACGACACACTCAGTGACTCAGCCTTTGCAAAATGGTCATCAGGGAGTGTTGATTGTTTCCCAATGACCTCTGACCTATGATCTCACTAGGCGCCATAATAATATTATGCATAATATTATGCGTACCCTAAACTGCTGGAGTGTTACTGCCACCAAGTGCCACTATGAGCTCAAAGTGCAGGGGTGTGCTGAGAGACCATTGATGATCAAGGCACCTATGCAAACACTGAAGTAATCCAATAGGTGTCCCTTGCATAATATTTCTTCAAGTCATTTTATTATGCATTGAGTTGTGGTTGCTTGGAGACCTAGTTCGTAATGTACTCCTTTAACTCTATGTTGTTGTTGGCAGAGTTCTGAGTGGTGTCACCTTGATGGCCACCTCCTGTCACATGCGAAAGTCTTGTCCAGTCGTCTGATAAGCTGTCCACCTGCCTTCCCACCTCTCTGGCCTCTCCAGCCCCCACTCCTAAAATGGCATAAGGTGGGTCAGTCCGGTAATTGGTGGTGTCTAGCCACCCAGCCAGACATTGTACCCTGGGTTTGTATTAGATTACTCCTCTTAGTGACATGGCAGTGTGCCTCATGTTGACCTGCACGGTAAGCAGTTTTGTATGTGTGTGCGTTAGGGGGAGGGGGAAGGGGGAGGGGGAAGGGGGAGGGGGGAGGGGGGAGGGGGGAGGGGGAGGTGAGGAGGGGGAAGAGGGGAGGGGGGAGAGGGTAGAAACCAGCAGACATATCTCAAGGAGTTGGTCTAGGAGATCCCTGTTATCAGAAATTGAACTATGATTATGCCTGGAAGGAATGCGCAGTCCTTTATACCTAAGTGCCACTGTGGGCTTCATGCCTTCCCAGCCACACGTCATCCACGTACCTTTAAACATACAACAGAAAATTCTTTGACCTCATACGTAATCTCTATGTAATAATATTATGATTATCATGCAAACTTCCCTATGTTAATGTTACCCTGGTAGCATTTATACTGCAGTACAGACCTGTTACAATACTTAGTAGCACACACACACACGCACACACACACACACACACACACACACGCAGGCACGCACACACACACTAGGTGGCATAGTTCCAATGATGTATGCAGTTCTGTGTGGAAGTGACTGTCTTTCACTTTGTGTGTTCCCTGTGTTCTGTTGGCTGTAGTGCTATCATCACTTCACTGCACACACACATAACAGAGACAGCAGAGATGACGTAAGGTCCTCTACACATCTATATATTCTCAGTTCCCTATCATCAGTGAAATTTCAAGCTTAATTCAGTTACTGATAAATGGATTTTTTCAATCGAAGTGCTCAATCACTCTGCAAAATTACTAGTTAGCAGGAACTGAGTTGTATTGCTAGAACTGGTGGGGGCATTAGCCTGTGTGTGTGTATGTGTGTGTGTGTGTGTGTGTGTGTGTGTGTGTGTGTGTGTGTGTGTGTGTGTGTGTGTGTGTGTGTGTGTGTGTGTGTGTGTGTGTGTGTGTGTGTGTGGAGTGTGTGTGTGGAGTGTGTGTGTGTGTGTGTGTGTGTGTGTGTGTGTCCACATGACCACATCATGTGGCAGTCTACTAGACGTGGATTGCTTATTGTTAGACCAATCGATACATTTTCACATTCGCTGTATGCACATTTGATGACCATTCAGATCAACATTTGCTCAACATTCAGATCACCTTTTGATAACCATTCATATCAACATTTGCTCAACATTCAGATCACCTTTTGATGACCATTCAGATCAACATTTGGTCACCATTCAGATCACCTTGCGCAATGATAAGGGAGTTAAAGTATTTTACCGTGTGTGGAGATCAGTTACTCCCCACCGTGTGTGTCATTTCAATATTCTATGCACTCAATGCCTTAGGGGCTGTCTCATGCATACACAGTGACTTTGGATACGTCGCACTTAAAGCAGATGGTGAAAATATGGCATTAGCATCATGTTTCATCTTTCATCTGCGTGGTGGACTTTCCTGTCTGGAACCAGTGACCGAGGATATTACCTTCCCTTGTGCTGAACCAGACACCTCATATCAGGTGTGGTGTGCATTAGGAACACTAAACATCTCCATGTTAGGGTTTCCTGTGTGACAGGGCACACTGGTGCCACAGGGGGCGCTGGCATGCTTGACGTTTCCTGCAGTGATGCTACGTAGTGTGTTGGGATGCATGGATCACAGCATGTGGATACCTCTGTCTGGCTTCTTCAAATTCGTTCTATGCCTGCAATGCAGTGTAGAAGTGTAATCTTTCCAGGAACTGCTCACTTCCAATTGCTGTTTGTGGTATGTAAGTGTTTTGTCCTATGCACCTTATGATTTGGCCAGGGTGAATAAGCATTTTTTAAGGTTTGCTGCTCTTGAATGCAATAATGAATGTTCCCAAGAAGTGCTGCCCCAAACGGGGACGTCCAATACAATTGATATAAATGTACGTACTTCCTGTATGTACCCTGTATCAGTTGATGTGGCTGGGTCACAGTTCTTTTGGCGGCTGTTGAATGTAATAAAGCATCTTTCCAAGAAGCACTGTCGGGAGTGACACTACCCTCTGCAGCTGTGTAGACGCTTTCCTTATGATGTGTACATAGTTATGGGACTGTTGGATTCCTTGCTCTTGTGTGTAGGTAATGGAGGCTATGTTGGATTCTTGTGTGTAGGTTATGGAGGCTATGTTGGATTCTTGTGTGTAGGTAATGGAGGCTATGCATGCTTGGCATGTGTCAGAGACTCAATAGACTTATAGCACTTTCGCTCAACCAACTTTTCCCATGGGACTTGCCTTTCTTGTGCAATGTTCCTGTAATATTAATAAGCAATTCTCTTGGTCTTCATGTCCTCATTATCAGTAGTGATAGTGAGCAATCACGTAGCAGGTCGACAGATGGGATAATTGCAAAAACTTACGACGTCTCGATCGCGAAGGTCTTCGTCAGGTCCTCAGTCAACTCCTCTTATACTGGAAAGTGGTAGCATCCCCCAGGCTGCACTACAGAGGGACTTCAAACCAGACAGGCTGCTGCCTGTGAAGTGCCTGACCACAGACGGCCCCCACAGGTGCACAAGTCACACTTCCCTCTATCATTTGACCACAGGGAGACCTAACAGGTCCTCTCACTGCTAGGTGCACAAACACACTTCCCTCCAAAACTGTCCACACAGAACCCTCACAAGTGCAGAGAGAGAGAGAGAGAGGTGCTTCCTTGTCTCTCACACCTGGTGTGTTGCCCTTGTATGCAGTGTGGCTAGACTGGCCTGTCATTAATCAGTCTTGCTCTACTTATCAACCAATTCACACTCATTTACGTAACTCCTGAGGTGCTGTCTCTTAGTTAACATATTAAGGGGTGTGGCTGGCCTGTTGATCTGTGTGCTAGTGTGTGTGTGTGTGTGTGTGTGTGTGTGTGTGTGTGCTCCCCTCTATTCCTCTATACATACACACTGTAAACCTGGTCTCATGTGCTTTTATTGTTTGGTGTGTGATGTAGCACCTCCATCCCATTGTGCCAGTGTGTCCTTATGTTCCCTTCCCATGCACAGTGGAGACCTACGTCACCTTCACATTCACAACACTAGCATTCATTGTCACATGACCACTCTTAGCTTCTCGGCCCAGAGCGTGATGTACTAAACCACAGGTCGGCCTTGTGTGACTGCATTGGTAAATTGTGGCCACAATGCATCGTCATAATTGTACTTTCACATACCGTCACGTTCCTCTAATTGTTTATTTTTTAACAAAGGCACAATTGGTGTATACTCCACGGATGTCACGTTTCACTAATGACCACTGTGTGGAAAGGGCCCTTTGTGTGTTTCTGTGACCGTCTCCTCAAGAAGTGGGAATCTATACAAGGTTGCTGCCAATTTGTCTGGCCTTTCGTTTCAGTATTGTGCGCGCGCATGTGTGTGTGTGTGGACCTGATGGTATGAGGGTGTGTGTACACTGTGTGTGTGTGTGTGAGAAACAGACTGACTTATTACACAATGTATCCCCAAACATGCAGACACCGGGGAACTGACTCAATTATTACTTCGCTTCAGTGGTTCCCACTAAGAGAAACATGTCAGTTCCCTCAAGAAGGAAGCATGCTCCTCACACTGTCTGCGGGCACACACGTGCTGTGAGGGCAATTCACGGGGGCTTCTAATTCAAGCATGCATACTGATTCCACATCAAACCACTTTGCATCCAAGGCGCTCTGTGCAGATAACAAAGGCTTCTATGAACACTGTATTAGTGCAGCCCTTTCCCCTATGGGCATCAAAGCCATTGCTGCTTCTTTACTGTTAAGTGGGAGTGTCTGATTGCCCTTACGTATTTGTGCCTCTATGCCAAGTGGTATGCATATCAATGCTCTGTATCTGATACCAAAGGCTTTGCACTTTTGTCTCTTTGTCATTAGCTTTGTGCTCTCTATCTCTCCTAACCAAAGCTCTGCACAGCTGCCTCCTTGTCCATGGGTAGAGTTACCTTTAATCCCTGCTCGGTGAAGGTGAGTGTCTTCTAGTGTCACTAACACCTGAATGTGGTCACAGAATTTGCATTCACTGTCATCATCCTATCCGGTGTTGTGTATAATGACAAAGTGACTTGAGTGTAGGCTGTGCCCTAATGCATAGCAGGTGACCATCACCATAGCAACAGTTACGTACCAACGCCATGGTAACTCAACACTGTACGTTGTTCAATACAGGCAAATAGATCATGAGCAAAGATGTAGCAAAAATCAGTTCACAACTGATTGCCGAACATTTCAACCATGTAGGCCTTCATCAGCTGCATACAGAACGATCTGTGTGTGTCTGTGTAAAACAGTGGTGTGTGTGTGCTAAATGGAACTAGCTGCCTGAATATGTCATTCAGATGTCATCCTAGAAGGCCCCATTCAGCAGAACATTACCCACATACCCTTCATTGGATACCTGACATCAGAGCACAAAGAGCTTGGATAAGCTTCCTGAGGTACTATAGTATTCATGTGGTTTGGACTCATACACATTAGGTCTATAGCATACACTGCACACTATGAGTTTTTGACGTCAGCAGACAATGGTCCTGTATAAACTTCCTGTGTACAAAAGTATGTGGTCTGTGAGGTCATACTTCAAAGACTCTGGCCATTCCACTACAGAAGCCACCGCACCACCACCACCGGGACCAGCCCACAGCACACAGTGGAAAACCCACAATTCCATATGCAATGTGTAATCCAATTGTAATACCATTCTTGGAACTGCGGTCGTGTGAATGAAGTGATTCTGCACACTGTAGGAAAGGCAGGCACTCTCTGTGGTAGAATTTGTAAGGTGAAGCGGTACGCCTTGCTAGACCCACACTTAGTGCCCACACACCAGACACAAGGTAGCAAGGCAGAATGGAAATAGCATGTATGTGCATTCCTTCCACACTATTGACACACATTGGCATCAAGTCTCATGCACACGCACACACACTTCTTGAAGCACTGTCGATGTCACTATGCACACAAATGTAGGCAGCATTGTGCTGCCAAATCTGTTTTGTCTACCTTGACGGCTCACCAGACATCACGGCATACCTGTCAGTGGACACGCCTGCTCTGCAGGAAAGACTACAGAAGGTGCTGGAGGAGTCTATCTCCTCTGGGAAGCTCCCACCTAGAGGTGAGACTGCTGGGTTGTCATTCAGACACCTGGGGGTGTGCGTATTGGAGAGAGATTGAGTACACCCTTGTATGCAGTGGGTGTGCATGTGTGGACTGGAATGATACCTGGTTATTGTATGTACCTGTTCACATTAATTGGCTCTGCTGATGAGTGCTAGATCATCATCATCATCAAGTCATCATTGTCATCATTAGCTGCCAAGTAGCTTCTTTACTCTGGAACTGAGTAAGAATTCTACAAAGATGAGCTTCTTTCCAAGTGTAAGACCAACCAATGGATATGCCTTCTGCTCTCATGTGGCTGTGTAATATGAGCTGACATGCCCTCTGGGTAGTCCAGTCCACCAATGAGCAGACATGTATGCTAATTGAATTGAATACATGCATTCTAATATGGGCCAGCCAGCAATCTGCCAACATGTATTCTGCTAGTGTGTCAAGTAAGTGCAGACGTGCTGTCTAGAGTTCATGTGAAAGGAGTGTACCTACCTCGTGGTCTATGGAAGGAACTGAGCCATGTGTTGGAGACAGGCCCGCTGTCTATGCACTGTCAGCATGTTATGCATTTCTTCCTGTTTCAGTTGTGTGCCTGCTGAGGTAGGTGCCAGCCTCTCTCCTTACTGCCTTACTGGCCTAATGCACTGGCTGCTAAGCTCAGGACTATATGCATGAGTGGGTGTGCATGACTAGACAATGAAGTGCTGCCTTGTGAATCCAAATGTGCTGCCAGGCAGATCCTCACCATGGCCTGACAAGTGTCTGACCTCAATAGCGTGGAGTGTATCAACAATACCAAGCCAATGAGACAATATTTGATTGCTGTGCTGTTTGTCCTAGGGCACCTCATTGCTACCTAGCGCCATGTCCAATGTGATCTATCTAGTATTAATTGTTCAGTCCCCCACAGGCAATTCCTGATCCATATTATGTGTAGACACTCCTAAATTGGCACACTAGACCCTACCAATCACCTCTGAACCTTGCACGTGACCCTACCCAACACTCCCAACACTGTCTTGGGATGATTGTGTGTGTCTCATGCAAGCTTAGCTGTTTATCAGATTAGTGGCTCCATCATGAATGCATTGATTGGTGTTGTTTGTGTAATAGGGAGGCAGTCCAATCAGCTTACCCTCTCCCTAATCTAATGAATCCCATGGAAACCAGTTATGTGACCAGTCCCTT
Source organism: Ianthella basta (assembly GCA_964019415.1). Lineage (NCBI taxonomy): Eukaryota > Metazoa > Porifera > Demospongiae > Verongiida > Ianthellidae > Ianthella > Ianthella basta. The sequence goes on from OZ025877.1 coordinate 7,967,665, forward strand.
CAGCCATGCTCTGGTTTCTGTCCACTTGTCAGTGAACTCAATTACAATTGAGGTTTGCCGCACTAATGTATTTACCATTGCCTAGCTTTTCCCTCCTACGTACATTCAAGTTTCCTATAGGTTAGACAGCCTGTCTTCAATGCAAATGTTCCGAGTCATGGTGTGTGTGTGCATTGGAGTAGTTAAATTATGGCCATTGTTTGCTATGCTTTCACCGATGCCCAGCCATTGCCGTGTGGAATACATGCCATAGTAGCTGGGCTCGTGTATGTAAACAGTGGTCTGTGTTGTACACAATATGGCACTCTTAACTGCCTTGTATGTCTGTGTCAGGATGACTTGTTGTGTGTGCGCTTACATACAAGGAGCCTGTGAATGTGGTCATGGTCACTGTTTAATGAATGCACACTGCATAAGGAGTTCTTCCTATCTGCGTGTCTGCAGAAGGGCCATGATTGTTGGAAGGTGAGGAAGGCATTCAATTCGCCAATACCACTGTTTAGCAACAGAAGCAGGAAGTATGGTTTGCTGCTGATAGGGTATTCAAGGCATGCAATGTATTATCATGATTTCACTCATGTTGTCATGTGAGCTAGTAGATGTGGAAGAGGTAATTGGTTGTAGCCACCTGGTGTATACAGTATCTGCTGCATTTTAATGGCTCAGAATGTGGTTCTGTTCCACCAGCTGTGGGGGGGGGGGGGGGGGGTGGAGTGACACCAAGCGACAATTTGAAGCAGTGTCAGTGACAGGTCAAATGCAGTGTCAGTGGGGTGACAGGTCAAATACAGTGTCAGTGGGGTGACAGGTCAAATACAGTGTCAGTGGGGTGATAGGTCAAATGCAGTGTCAGTGGGGTGACAGGTCAAATGTGATGACAGTGGGATGACAGGTCAAATGTGATGACAGTGGGTTAACAGGTCAAAAGCAGAGGTAACATTTAGTAACTCTGCAGTTTAGTTAGTGTGTGTCACATTTAGTGACAGTGGGAGGATGTCACATTAAAGGACCCCAGCTGTGAAGTGCATGTGTCCAGTGGAGCATGCTTAGTGTACACATGACCAATAGAAGTAGCATGTGGGGGGCCTTGTCTGTCATTTCACTCAGTTTTACCACATTTCCTATGACACCCTTGGAGCGTAACCCATTCCAGGTGGTGTGCGTAGTAGCAGACATTTACTGCAATGATACAAGCTCTATTATTAGGATGATGTAACCTTTTACTATGTGTACATTGTGCTATTTATATGTATTAAATTGTGTTGTAGTATAGTTGGTCCATGTATTAGCATTACAGATTAGGTATTGTATTGTGTTGTACTGTATTGTACTGTATTGTATTGTATGGTATTGTATTGTATTGTATTGTATTGTATTGTATTGTATTGTATTGTATTGTATTGTATTGTATTGTATTGTATTGTATTTCTGCATACTTCTGACCCGAAATATGAGTGTGTCTCCAAGGCAACCCACTTGTGTATTTTGTCTATGCTATAAGTGTGCTTGTTTCCTTGTAAGTTTACCTGAAATGGTCAGGTTGCCTCTGGTCTTCCTGTTATGCCTTGCAGTGCTCTTTAACCCCTTATGTACATCACCGCCTCTTCCCACACATGCTTGCAGACAGTTGGCCTAGGTGGGACAGACCTGCCCACCTCAGTGGTACAGACCTAGTGATGTCCAGAGCTTCTGTAGTGCAGTGAGTCTCATTGACTGGAATAGCACTATTTGCCTGGTCTGTGTGTGTGTGTGTCTCTCTCTCTGTGTGTGTGTGTACGTGACCTGTGTGCATGCATACGTGAGAGTTTGTGCACGTGTGACTGTGTGTACCTTTGCACGTGCAGTCTTCTGGTTCCAGCACCGTTGCAGCATGGCCTCAGTACCACTGCGATGTGTCTCTGTGATCCATGCCTGACTTGCGTCCTCAATGCACCAGTGCGCATGCATGCACACACAGCTCTGTGTTTTGTTCTCTGATTTCCAGGATTAAAGAGGGACCTTCATTTGGACAGCGGCCACACAAAGATGAAGAGTAGGCACACCCTCCCTCCCTCCCTCCCTCCCCTCCCTCCCTCCCTCCCCTCCCCACTTTATCAGTATACTTGATTCTAACCTTCTTGTGCCAAATCACAAACAGACTTAATCCTCACAAGTCGTTGGCCACAATGTTGCCTGTGTTGTAATGGGTCACTTTCACTGTCTGTGCATTTTATCTCTGAGTGGATTAGCATGTTGGGCTCTGGGTTATTAGAGACGTCCGCTGCTGGTGTTGTATCTACACCGCAACAGACTTTAGGCTCTGACCTGACCTTGATCTGGGTAATGTTTTGATATCAATTTCCGGGTGTGGTGAGATTGGATATGGACCCTTTTCTTCTAGTTGCAGGAAATCTCCCCTGGCAATTTTCACTTACATTATTTGCATGTATGCATGCTTAGACAGTACTAGTGCTATAGTTAATGTACATCGATCACTAGGCTGGGCATGGACACAAACACATAATGCATGCATGCAGTATAATATCTGTCCAACCCAACACTATATGCCCCATGCATGCATGCAGTACAAGCAGTAACTTGCACAATTGTCACTGATCAATATACTTGGTATAAAGAGATCCATCATTTCATCAGAAGCACATGCATTGGTGTACTCACAACATCACAGGTCACAGACAGACACACACACACACACATGTACAATGTCATTGTCTGACACATGGTCAGTTAAGTGAAGACAGTGACACGAGGTAAAACACAACAGTTCAGTAAGGTGGTTTGTTATTGGATGGGAGTGAAATCCACTTTGATGTACACCTCCCCCTGCTGCCGTGTTTTGTGCTTGCGGTGAGTCACCGGGTACCAGCTCGCTAGACCCTCCTCGCTCCCCATCAGGGAGGAGAGGTTGATCTCACACACACCCATGTGATCGTCCTTTGTAAAGCTGTCCTTGTCGAACACCTCAAGGAAGAGGCAGGCTGAACCGTCCCATGAGAATTGGAAGTTCTCGTTGTATTTTGGGTTGAGGGTTCGCTTCTTCACAGTACTCTTGTGCTTCTGCATGCCCACTTTGAGGATAAAGTACGGGTCGCTCTTGACGATATCCTTCTCGACCAGGCCTCGCGCCTCCACCAGCTGGACACTGACAATTCCCTTGAACTCCACCATGGCTACGTGCTGCTTGTAGTCCTCACGCTCGATGCTGCTGCCGCTGCTGCTCCTGCTGCGTGACGAAGGCGGAGAGGAGGGAGGCGACGGCGATGAGAGGTCGCGCTTGGGAGGGCGGGCCGCACCGCTCACTCCTTCCTTGTACCTGAATAGCTCATCCACGTATTTGGCGGTGATGAACTGCTCACGGTCGCTACGGGGGGTCCTGCCGCCTTGGGGTGCCTCAAACACCTTGGGAACGCAGTATTCCCATTCCTTGTTGATATTGGTGTTCCCGCCCTTCAGCATCAAGGAGTTCACTTGTTCGTGTGTCCAGTCGTCCAGAGTGAGGCTGAGGACGAACGACTTGTCCACGCCCAGTGACCGGTGCACTCCTGCGCACTGTGTGCAGATGATCACACCGAGATTCACACTAGCCCAGCCAGGGTTGGGTTCAGCGCAGTCGGCGCACACTTGATTCCCATCGGTGCTCAGGAACTCGTCCAGGAGGGCACGGGGAGTGGGGAGCTTTGAGAGTATGGGCTCGCTCGCCGACTTCTTGGCGGCCATTGCTAGCCTCTTCGGCTTCAGTAACTCTTGTCTAAGCTCTTGGATAACCTGGTTCATAGTCTATTGCAAGTTTATAGCAGAACAGAATGCAGCTAAGCATTCTGCCCTTTGTCTTTTATAATTTCGCTCCGACGATGAGAAGCCACACACGTGATCCCGCCCCAATTCTTTTAATGAGATTCATTGGTTTGGATACGCGTAAAGATGTCTGCCGACAGCAAAGACAAGAAGGAGAAAGAGCCAAAAGCTGAGCAAGCACTGCTCGACGAAGATGACGACTTTGAGGAGTTTGTTACAGAAGGTGAAGTGTGAAGTTTTATTGTTTTAACATTTCCCGTTCTACCAAGTTAACCCTTCAATATACCCTTAGTATGTTGTCATAATCATTCGGGTTATATTAGTGACATATGCATCTGTGCTCCAATGATTATCCTGCCGTACGTCCGCCTTGTCAAGTAGATTGGACGGCCCAAGAGGAAGACCCGCAGGATAAGCAAGTGTGGGAAGACAATTGGGACGATGACAAGGTAGCTGACGACTTTTCTATCCAATTAAAGTAAGCACCCCCTTGATGGACCGTGGATGTGTTTGACATAATGGTTGCAACATTCATGTTAGCATTGCATCATGTCTCTGTGTAGGGCTGAGCTGGAGAAGCTGGGGCACAAAATTACACCAGGACAGAAGTCTTAAGACTCTCAGTAGACAGACATTGGGAAACCTTTGATACATAGCTGTCAGTTTCATCATTTACCTATTAATTTCTGGAGCTGCAGCTGTCACTCACTGTTGCAGTAGGAAGGTTAAAGGAATAATGACCACATCCTGGTGGATTCCCAAAGGTTGTTCAACAGCATTACAGGGATAACCTGTCTATTTTGGGCACTTTGGGTCAGTTTATACAGGCCCCAGTCCTCATGGAGAGGTTTCTCAACATATATAGCCATGGTCCCTGCTATATACATATATGTATATAGCTGGGACCATGGGTAGTGACCCTCACAAGAGAGGTGACCTAACCTCAAGGTGTCATTTGTAGGGGAATTCCACAGTTTCATCTTCCCAAGACCTTCATATTAAATCAAGGAAGTTTGAGTTGTGCAGGAACACTGGTGTAGACCAAGACTCTTTGGATTGCCTTGCAAGACTCACTCAACTTGCTATTCAGACTTAGTATGTGATGAGATATAGCACACATAGCAAATGTGAATGTGGGTTAGCCTGCAAGGTCTAAGCTGCTGTGAATCTATTACCATGGCAATACAATTGTGCCACAGCAAACCATGGTGACTTTGACACCACAGATGTGAATTGTGGGTCTCTGGTAAAATACTTTCCTAGATGTGTAGTATATCACTTATGGAGCATGCTTGGTTCTGTCACACCTCCTTCATGTGGTTGTGGGATGGATCTAATCCCATTTTTATCCTGGTGCACGATCCCAGCACCTGTCATGTGTACAGAGAGGGAGCCTTAAATTTGTAACAGTCAAGAAACCTGAATAACATTAGCATTGTGTGTGGGTAGACTGAAAGGGCTTTTAGGGAAAGAGTGGCACATTCATTGGACTAGCCTTCCAGAGTGTGCATCCATTAGTGAGACCTCCAGTGTAGGAAGTGACCTCTGAATGTAGAGTTTGTGCTGAGTCTGTGCCTCTATTGTGCCTTGGTGGTCAAAGATCAAAGGCAGTGAGTTCATGGCCAGTTGTGTAGTTGTGGTGGTGGTCTTTGTAAAAACATGTAGACCTTGCTTTATGCAGTGCTCTCACAGCACAATTACCTTACACACTGCCACCTCAGTCAGGTCTGACTGTGAGAAACATCCAACCCCAGTTGTAATCATATGCAGATGTAGCCACTGGTATGTGTGTGGGTCACTCCTTGACCGCCTATCACAGACACACGCTATTGGGTGATTGCAGTGATAACAGCCTAATTATTTGAGCATTATAATCATAATCTCACTGATCTCCTCCAATGCACATCTGTTCACACATCATTTGGTGGGTCAGCAGCGGCTTGAGATAAGTCATCATCAGACGATCAAATGAATCGCTATGCTAGTTACATGCTGTTGGTTGCCATAGTAACGTTAAAATGCTGAAGAGTTGAGCAACTGATGTATGCAACATGGAGTGCAGTTATTGCTGGGAACCGCGGGAGGGGAGCCTGCTCAGTTGTTGGCTCAAAGGCACTCAACTTGACAAGGGAATAGACTTCATCCATGGCCATCCCTGGGGCTGACTGGTCGAGATCGTTGCATGAATCAGTTTAAAGTGCATGATTTTATTACCAGTGGAGAAAGGGTTAGACCAAGAGTGACTGCATAGAATATCACATGGTCTGATGATTAACACACAGTACGATAATGGCACATGATGTAGGGAAGAAATAGATGTATGAATAATTGAATAAGTTAAAAGGTCTCTTAAGTGTCAGATGCATGTAGAGTGATGTGAGGAGTACTGACAGGCACAACCTTCATGATGTTGCGTTGACATGATGCAAGATTTCCTGGTCACATGATTCACACAACTCACATGATCCAGCTAGCTATTATTAGCCGAATAGGTAACTTCCTGTATATACGACGAATAGATCTATGATGTAATGTACAACTTCCAGGTACGCGTTTACGTGTTTAACGCAACGAATGCGTTTGGTAATGGAAGTCTGTGTCACTGGGGCAACTTTTGCACACTTCTTGAAAACGCTGAAGGAAGAGCTAGGTGATGCGGTGAGTTCCACTCCACTTGGTACTTAGATGACCATGAGGCTCATCACACGTCACAGACTGTGCAGACCTTCTGTGAGTGTTAGTTCTTGTGGTAATTTTTGTAGGAAGGCTTCCTCTGTGGGTCTCTCCACCAAGAGAGCTATGAGGAAATTTCTGACTCAACTGAGACGTCCAAAAAGCACGCCATAGTCATAAGTAAGTCTTCTTATGCCGTCTACTTCATTACTATTTATTGTCACCATGTGACTGTCATTGTCTTCATCATTGGACCATCATCTTGCCGTACATGCCCAGAGGTGCATTTGGGGGGAGGGGGGGGGAGGAGAGAGAGTGTATTTGCCCTCCTAGTTATATTCTCGCCCACTGGAAATTTAGCAAGGCATATGGCAACATGGTGTCGCCACTGGTTATTTCTTGTTTTACAATTTAAATTAACTCAATTATGGTGATTAGAGGTACTTTGTATTGTACTAACTAAACATTGTTTTAAATGTAGCAACAGCTGGCAATATATTATGGGGCAACACGTGTACTGTGTTAATGTAAGCAGCACAATCTTGAATTGTGTTGCCAAGCTGTAACATCTGGTAATAGTGGAGGCACACAAGAAAGTTTGCAGTAATTGAAGTTGCAGTAAAACTGATGCATGCAGCATAGCAAGATTAAGGCACTAGCCACTCGACAGTGGGACTGAGCTATATCGTGTTGCGTGTCAATTTCAAGAAGATTTGGCTCCCAACGACCCTGTGCACATAAGACCAGTGCACATGGCAGTCACTAAGCAAGTAGCCGAGCAGTCAGGTGACTGACTGATGTATCCAGGACGTGTGCACTTCCTTTGGCCCAGTGAAACAACTGGAATTGCAATTGCAAGTTAATCCCAAATATTATAGTTTCCTCCATTTCACATGCCTTGTAACAAACAATTTGTGAAAGGAAGGCATCAATTTCCTCCTTACACAGTCAGTGCCAGCTGTGGGCATGTGCTGCTGAGCAGTGGGGATTTTGTGTCCAACTGTTTGATTGAAGAGGATGGGTAGAGCTACTGCTGTCAGTAGCCATATGTGTGTGTGTGTGTGCACTGAGACATCCTTTCAGACTCCCATAATTATGAGTGTGTCGTGTTGCATAATGTGCTGAAATGTATAAGGCTGCTCCTTCTTGGGACATGTACAGGATGTCACTGACTTCCTGTCGAGCACATGACAGGCACTTGACTGGCTTCATGCACAGTGTGGCCCACTCAGTGTACGAACTCAGTGTACGAGCTCCTTCATGCTTCCTGTACTCTTCTCATTCATTGTTTGTGCAGGTATTCACTCCTTTGTGAGTCTGGGACATAAGATGTCCTTTTACAGCGCAGTAGGGCAAGTGGACTGCACCAAACTGGAGGAGCTGGTTCATGAACACGGGAAGGTTAGGCATGTCAGAGTGTCCGTCAGACTGAGCTCACTGCATGCAAGTCTAGTGGCACATACTCTCTCAGTGGATGGCAAATATGGCTAATGGTACAGTCGATTTCAGAACGGTTGGCCAAAATGGCAAATGGCAAAACGACCAAATGGAGTGACATCACTATTAGTTTAACTGCTTGCCATTACGTCACTCCTATTGTACAGTATTGCCATTTGCTATGACGTCGCGCCATTTGCCATTTACCTTTTGGCCAACTATTCTGAAATCGGCTGTAGAGTGAGCCCTTCTTGTTTTGTTAAGTGATATTAGATTGCCATTGAGTGTACACTTAGATATGATGGACTTCATGTGAGTGCGATTAGCTTTGATAGATAGTGTGTCTATATTTGAAGGCCCGGATCGATTAGTTATGTGATGGTTGGTCAGACAACCCCCTCTTTCAGGCCTTCTTCCACACATGCCTTGCAGGAGCTGTCGAATCTGATTGGTTGGTTCTCCTACCGTCGTAGTTCTCATCACTACCTTTCCACGAGAGAGAGGGCTGTCCACAACAGTCTGGTCACCATGGTGACGCACATACCTCGTGAACATCTGTTGACCCTGCTTATTACATCGCAGGTCAACTCCGGCTACTCACTGCACTCGGAGCACCACACTCTGTTTTGCCTCAAGCGTGACCTCTTGGAGGGAACTCCTTTGACAATTAGCAATCTTCACTCCACCTCCAGTGTGGTCTACCGCAGAGCACCGAGCCATCTTGTGGGAAGGAGCCACATCGAGCGGTTGGCACAGGTGCACAGGTGGGTCATTCTGCCTGGGGATGTTGGGTTCCATTCAGAAATGAGAGGTGCATTGAATGACTGCGCACTCTTCATGGGGGGCACTGGCAAAGGAGTTCATTGAATTCTATACTTTAAATATACGGCAATATTATTGGTATTAGCAGTAACGTCATATTGAGTGAATTGGTGTTGTCTGGTGACAGCTTCTCGGCTGGCTCAGGCATAAGATAGCCGATGTTTGGAGAACGTATTTGGAGATTGTATCTCATGGTATTATCTCCCCATTGACATTAACCAAAATACCAGTATATGTTGCGCCTGACTTTATTGTCCAAACTGTTTCCTAGCTGACTGCTGCCTTTTTCAGTGTGCACTTCACTGAGAATGCAACAGTTGGGTGAAGTGACATTCTTTGCTAGTGACTTCCTTTTAAAGAGCTCCCATTGGTGCTACCTTAAGCAGACAAGTTGTGATGAAGATGGTGTGCTTGCTCCTGTACAGGGATCCACTTGTTAGCAGGGGAAACCCCAGCGGTCCCCCTGTGGATGCTCTCCGTGAAAGCACGCTGCAGTATTTAGTGGTCAGTACCCGTGTGTTGTTGTTGTTTACTGCTATTTAGTGGTCAGTACCCGTGTGTTGTTGTTGTTTACTGCTATTTAGTGGTAAGTACCCATGTGTTGTTGTTGTTTACTGCTATGCTCTATATACCTTTGGAAGACTATATTTTGTATGAAATTCCCAATTGCGGTCTGATTTGTGGACGTCTGTTGTATTCAAAAGTATAGCTGTCTTGTGATTTGTGTTACTAAAAATACAAGTATTCTTCTAAACAGCCATTACACTTACTTGTGAGAGCTGGAGTCAATAGCAGAGTGTCAGTGGTGAATTGGGCATGTTGCGTGTTGACTGTTCGCAGGAGTTGAAGAAGCAAGTGGTTGAGAGTAGTGATGATTTAGTAGAGCTGGAGGCATCAGTAAGCCGGTTAAGGGAGGAAGTGGCCACACAGCGTGCAGCTGCAGAGGAGGCCGCTGAAGAGAGGAGAAGGAGGCTTGAGGCCGCTCGTGTGGCTGGCCTTGTTCCTCCTGTGAACAGTGAAGAGGCAGGGCCATTGGTGCAGCCAAGTAAGGGACTAGACACTGTATGTATACTGCCCCAAGAGATCAGACTGCTGTGAATGCACCGTCTTCTTCAAGCACTTAATTTGTGGCTTGCATTTCTTGTCTCTTGCAGGCTTAGGGAGTTTGCTGGATGAATTTGATCCTTGCTGATCTCAACCTGCATGCGTGTGCGTGTGTTTAGTGTATTTGTGTGATATTTTTCTGAACACCACAATCGCTGTGCACTGAGTCACCTTTTTGTATATAGCTAAATTATCGCCAATAGGCGTTTAAAAGTTAGCAGTGTGCACCCCTGGGCGGGTATATGTATCATGCTGAGCGACTTGCTGCCGTCGTCTGAAAGCGATAGTGAACAGGACGATGAGAGTTCCCAGCGCGACATTGAGGAGGATGTTAAGGTCGTCGGAAGGAAGGACGGCCAAGACGTAGCGATAATAAGGAAGGATAAAGAGCTGGGAGTGGTAATGGGTACACTTTTGCCTTCCCTGTGTGTCCATGCTTGCATGATGGTGTGAGACTGTCCCTTATATTAGCGGTGCCATGGCAGGTTGTTTGGTTGTGGACGATTTGCAGAGGCTGAGTGCACTTCGAGAAGAAAGACAACGGTTAGCACAAAAGACAGAAACCAGAAGGATTTCTGCTTTACAGAAGCAAGCAGTGAAAGCAGGTGGGGAGGTGTTTGAGTATCTCTTGTGTGGTTCCTTGTCTGTCTGGCCATTGACAATCCTTTGTACACTAACTGCTCATCTACCCACTTCAGTTCACAATGCACTGACTGTGGACGACCAAGAAGCACTCAAAGATGAAGGCATTACTCTCCCTGAGGCAGTCCATAGACGGCAGAGGAAGAGAAAGCACAAGGACGATGCCAGCCACCATGCAGGTCCAGCTAAAGATATAGGGTGCACCCCAATGGCAAGTGACAAGTGAGGATATCATGAGGGCACCGGTAAGGGTTTGAACATGAGAGTAGCTGTGCCACTGGTTATGTGTTGTGGTGGCAATGGGGTGGGAGTAACTTCCATTGCACTACTGAAGGGCAGGAGTGGTGTTGTGATGTACCACGTTTTAACTGTCTCTAATGTGATGTTCTACTGACTGTTTTGTAGTGCTGTAGAAGAGCTGTCGAGTGACACAAGACAGCGATGGGTGGAGCTGAAGAAGTACCTCAACCCCAATCCTCAGCTTAAGGGAACGGAGCCGGGAAGGCACATGCCAAAGGTATAGTGAATGAACACAGTTAATACATACAGGATAGCTATGCTACACAGTGGAGTGATGAGGAAGTCGTAGCTATTCTCCTGTTGATGATGGAGTCCATGGACTGTCCCCCCAGACCAGCTCTATGTACCCTTCATCCCTACCACCTACTGTAGAGCGGGTTAGAGACAGCCTTGGATAAAGCAGTTGAAGAGGGTGACTTTGAGAGAGCTGTGGACATCAGCAGCCAGCTTGCGGGGAGAGAGGTACACACACACACACGTACACACACACACACACACACACGCACACACACACACACACACACTTAAGCACACTAATAAACAGTGCCAAGTTCATTGCATAGAAATTGTCTGTAAAATCACAAATAAATGTCAATCAACTCATTAAACTGTTACATGAGGTCATTCCATTTACAGTTTGCTGTCAAAATTGCTGGGGCATTTGACTGTTTGGAGTACCTGAAACAGAAAGAGGTATGACACATGCGCTGTGCAGTGAACAAGAGTCGTGTTTGTGCACCCAGGGAGGAGGTTGTGGTGTGGTTACAATGTATGTGTGCATCATTCCATGCAGGCACAGGAATCAAAGGGGAAAGGAAAGAGAAAAAAGCTGCAATGGAGGTGCGTGCACACACACACACACACACACACACACACACACACACACACACACACACACACACACACATGTGCGCACACACACACAGCTACATATACTGTTCTCCCCCAAGCTGACCTGATCTCTTCATGAGCATCCTCCTCGTCCTGCCGTTTCAACGGAGGGACAAACCCTCGACGAGGTCCTAGGGACCTCTTTGACGACCCATACACTCCAAGGCTGTTGTCCTGGTCTGCTCCCTCCCACCCATCTCCACCACCATGACCCTGACCACCAAACTTCTTCTTCTTCTTGTTAATGTGCTGAGAGGAGGGTGAGCAGAGAAGGCTTAACACACATAACTGCAAACATCATCTGGTGTACAACATGACACCGCATGACAACTACGAGGGTATGCACGTTAGCACTTGTGTATTGTAGAGTGGTTGGGCACTCACGAATTGATCTCTGGCTGTAATGAAGGCACCATACGTCTTCTGGGTGTCCTCCTCCTCCTCTTCCTCCTCCTCCTCCTGGTGCTGCTGGTACCCTCGCTGCCTCTTACGCTGTGAGTTCTTGGGGTACTGGAAGGTCTTACTCCTCTGGGCTCCTGGAGGGGAGAGGGGAGCAGGGTACAAAGGAGACTACCCCCTACAGTGGATATGCACTTGACAAGGACCTCTCTGTGACCACATAGATGTACGAGTGACATACATGCAGGCCAAATGGTTTGCTACACAAGGTGTCTCAGGTACATACCTTCATAGCTCCTCCCACTCTGTGTATCTCCTCTGTTTGGGACACTGGTGGCTCCACTGTATGCCGAGCCCCTTGCAGCAGTTCCTCTGTAGTGCACATTGGCAGCTCTTGTGGGGTTGGGTGGGTTGTGTGATGACGGTCCATGAGACTGCGGCGGGGGTGGGGCCGGAGGAGGGGAAGGCAGTAGTGGTCGCTGACAGTAGCCAGAGGAGGATGGTGGTTGTGCTGGCATGTTGGTTGTGGGGGCAGTGTTGGTGCGGGGAGTGGGTGGAGTTGGGAGAGCGGAGTGTGCAGAGCTCAATGCCACAGCACTCTGTGATGTGAAGGAGGAGGTGGTAGTGGTGATGGCCGTAGAGGTGGCACTGCCTGGCATCACTCCAGTATCTGGTGATGGCCCTTGACCCAGGAGCTGAGCTGGTGGTGCTGATCGCAGCTTTAATGTGGAGAAGTCCAGCTGCACAGTGGGTAGAGGGAGGACACCATGTGAACACGCGCATCATACCTCCATGTTGGCATTCCTGTGCTCCACGGCACCTTGGGTTGGTTGAGGGCCTCTTTGACCGGTCCAAACTCCAGGAAAGAGTCCTTTTTGAGAGAAGAGCTCCACTTGCTGGCAGCTGTGGGGAGGCAGACACCAGGGACAGGCAATTCAACCTGCTCTCAACACATAAGGGCCTTCTGGTCCAGCTCACCCGAGGTATAGTGCTTGGGGAGAAGGGCCTGAACAGCCTCAGCATAGTTGTTGACTCCTGCATGCAGTGAGGGGAGGGAAGGAAGGCACGGTAAACGCACTCACTGCCATTGGTACGCCCATGGAAACTGTAAACAGTCCTCCTGCGCCAGCAGTAGAGACTGCAGAGACAGACATGCGAAGTAAGACCCTCCTACCTTTAGATGGGTCTCTCTCGTCCATGTAGCTCGAGTACTCTCGATGCAATCTCTCCAGCTCCAACGCAAAGTGCAAGGGCAGGCCATTCGTGTTCCTACGGGCGTGCACGGGACAGGTAAAGCAAGGTAGCTACTCGCCTGCTTTGCCAAACATTCATATTCTGCACGACGCAAAAGCTCACTTATGGCAGCTGGATACGACCAGCATCGCCAACTGTCTTCTAATCACGTCAACCTTCTTCGAGGGCTCGTCTGCATTCTCGAATGCTAGGCTTTGCCAGTCCAGGAGCTGGCTGTCATCCGACCAAACGGACTCGTCCATTTTGTTTTCCCGCGCGACTCACGAGATTCAACTTCCGCTAAGTGGTTGGGCAGTTCCGCCGGAAATCATAAAATGTGCAAAGGCTACAATGTCATAAATCTGTGAAGGGGATATGTCAGCTGACACACTCCATTGTGAAGGTTACATTGAAATGGTGAAGGTCATGCAGGATAAGGGAGTTGCCATTGACAGTAAAGAATAATCTTAAAAGATACACTTCAAATAAGTGTACACAGGGTCCCTATATTCCACTATCTGCAGAACTCTACCAAGTCCATGGTGAGTTCCTGCAGCTTGCTCGAGTCCACCACAGCAATGGTAGCCTCAGGTGTCTCACAAATGAAGCCCATGTCTTTGAACCTCAGCACAGCGTTCCTCAGAGGGTCGATGGACACAGTTTCAGCTGCAAGCCAGGCCAGAGGGAGAGGACATGGAACGGACCACGAGACAAAGACAGACAAAGTACCAACTACTTGTACCAGACACAAGTGCCCTCACTACAGCACTACTATCATGCAGTTCACAGCACCATCTGTGCACTCTACAGACTGCTGCAGACACATCCCAGGCCACACACACACTATGCATACAAGTAGGGCCTACAGACAAGTGTTCCCTATACCCATACACACCACCACCCCTACAATACAAGCGTTCCCTATACCCATACACACCACCATCCCTACAATACAAGTGTTCCCTATACCTGTACACACCACCACCCCTACAATACAAGCGTTCCCTATACCCATACACACACTGCCATCCCTACAATACAAGTGTTCCCTATACCCATACACACCACCATCCCTACAATACAAGTGTTCCCTATACCCGTACACACCACCATCCCTACAATACAAGCGTTTCCTATACCTGTACACACACCACCATCCCTACAATACAAGTGTTCCCTATACCTGTACACACTGCCATCCCTACAATACAAGCGTTCCCTATACCTGTACACACTGCCATCCCTACAATACAAGTGTTCCCTATACCCATACACACTGCCATCCCTACAATACAAGCGTTTCCTATACCTGTACACACACCACCATCCCTACAATACAAGTGTTCCCTATACCCGTACACACCACCATCCCTACAATACAAGCGTTTCCTATACCTGTACACACACCACCATCCCTACAATACAAGCGTTCCCTATACCTGTACACACACCACCATCCCTACAATACAAGTGTTCCCTATACCCGTACACACCACCATCCCTACAATACAAGCGTTTCCTATACCTGTACACACACCACCATCCCTACAATACAAGCGTTCCCTATACCTGTACACACTGCCATCCCTACAATACAAGTGTTCCCTATACCCATACACACTGCCATCCCTACAATACAAGCGTTCCCTATACCCATACACACACCACCATCCCTACAATACAAGCGTTCCCTATACCCATACACACTCCCATCCCTACAATACAAGTGTTCCCTATACCCATACACACTGCCATCCCTACAATACAAGTGTTCCCTATACCCGTACACACTGCCATCCTTACCATAGGATGCTGTGCCTGTTTGTAATCTCTTCACTGCTTTGGAGTGAATGGCTTTCACAAGTTCTGTTTCTGTTAGTGGAATACAGTAGAGGTGGGGTGAGGATGTGTTTGTGGCATGTGAGTGTGTGTGTGTGTGTGTGTGTGTGTGTGTGTGTGTGTGTGTGTGTGTGTGTGTGTGTGTGTGTGTGTGTGTGTGTGTGTGTGTGTGTGTGTGTGTGTGTGTGTGTGTGTGTGTGTATTGCTGCTCACCACTATGCTGACCCTCCATGGTGAGTAAGGAGTATGCTGCCAACCAGTAGGACTCTACAAAAGGCTCCAGAATTGTCTGCAGGAAACTGAGGTGCTCCAAGCTCTCAGCTGTGGCAATCACCTGAACACAAATGGCGAAGAACATGCAGTAAGCACTGCCACTTTAATCCTCCTTCATTCTCCCCTTCATTCTCCCTCCATCTTCTTCCTCTCCCTCTCCCTACCTGCAGCCAGTGTTCAGAGAGTTCGTCTGTCACATCATCATCATCATCATTCCACGAACACTGCTGGGAAAGAGCTTGATGAAGGTTCCTCTCTCGTGATGAAGAAGCTCTCCTGCAAGATCAGGTGCAGAGTGAAACAGGATAAAGTGACAACTGCACCATGCAGTAGAGTGCAAAGAGAACTCTTAGCACTTGAACGAAGTCCTAAACATACAACAATGATGTAATCCACACACAATGTATGCAGCGAATGCACTTGGGTAGCTATGACAGAGTATGCATGATGCAACACACGGCCAGTGTTCCATCACTATTATGGAATGCACTGTGCATGCCCGCAGTGTGTGATGCAGCACACGGTCAACACTCCACCACTGCACTGGCTGCTTCTAAGGCACTGAGGCATGCACCATGTCACAATGCGTAACTCTGCTAACACACCTCCTTGGATCCCAGGACTCCACGAGCCACCAGAGCCTCCACAGCATCACTGATGGCTCCCTCAATGTGGACACACGGCTGGAAAGGGCAGGAGGAGTGGACAGACAAGACGGATAACACTACACACCTCACAAAGGGGACTATGGCTAGGGCTGGACTATGGAAGATGTAGGAACAGCAGAGCAGTAGCACCCACCCACACCCACCCACCCACCCACACATTCACACACACACACACACACCTACACCCACCCACCCCCCCCCCCACACACACACACACACCCACACACCCACACACCCACACACACACACACACACACACACACACACACACACACACACACACACACACACACACACACACACACACACACACACACACACACACACACACCTTATCATACGAGATATCCACTGGGACAACGTAGATGTCTGGGATGGTACCTGCACAAGAGCAGTACTTCCACATTACATCACTGCTCCCCGCGCTAACCCCTGCCCCGCCTCCAGCCCAACCCCCAGCACCACCCACCTTCCATAACAGAGTCTACCAGGACAGAGAGGAGTCCGCCTTTGGGGTGGATGGGCTTTCCTGTGCGAGAGCGAGACCCCTCTGTGCACACACGAGGAGGAAGGGGGCACAGCACATGTGATGCAGGGAAGGGATGAGGCCAGCAAGACTGTGCAAAGAGGAGATGAGTGAATCAGTCAACAGAGCAAGACAGCTTACCTAGGAAGAACTCAATGTTCTGACCATTCTTCAGCAGCTGTTCCATGTACTGAGCACGCCGTGGAGCACAGGAGAAGGGGTACAGTGAGCAGACCAGAGCACATGCACGTGTACCACACCACACCACACTACACTACACTACACTACACTACACCACACCACACCACACCACACTACACCACACTACACCACACCACACCACACCACACCACACCACACTACACCACACCACACTACACCACACTACACCACACCACACTACACCACACCACACTACACCACACCACACTACACCACACCACACCACACCACACTACACCACACCACACCACACCACACTACACCACACCACACTACACTGCACCACACTACACTACACTACACTACACTACACTACACCACACTACACTACACCACACTACACTACACTGCACTACACCACACTACACTACACTACACTACACTACACTGCACCACACTACACTACACCACACTACACTACACTACACTACACTACACTGCACCACACTACACTACACCACACTACACTACACTGCACTACACCACACTACACTGCACTACACCACACTACACTGCACTACACCACACTACACCACACCACACTACACCACACCACACTACACTGCACTACACTACACCACACCACACCACACTGCACTACACCACACTACACTGCACTACACCACACTACACCACACCACACTACACCACACCACACTACACTGCACTACACTACACTACACCACACTACACCACACTACACTACACCACACTACACTACACCACACTACACCACACCACACTACACCACCACACTACACCACACTACACTACACTGCACTACACCACACTACACTGCACTACACCACACTACACCACACTACACCACACCACACTACACTGCACTACACTACACTACACCACACTACACTACACCACACCACACTACACCACTGCTACCTCTCACCTCACACTACACTGCACTACACTACACTACACCACACTACACTACACCACACCACACTACACCACTGCTACCTCTCACCTCACACTACACTGCACTACACTACACTACACCACACTACACCACACCACACCTCACACTACACCACTGCTACCTCTCACCTCACACTACACCACTGCTACCTCTCACCTCACACTACACCACTGCTACCTCTCACCTCATGCAGTACTGCTCTGTACAACACGTCCTTGCCATTTCCATTGTCAAGACGCCTCTTGATGAAGAACCCTCCTAAGTGGCGCTGTAGCCAGCTACTCACAGACACACACACAGAGGGAGAGGGTGGAATGGGAGAAGTAGTGAGTATGCATCCATCAACACAAACAGACGCACTAGTCCTCAGACACCTCACCTGAAGACTGGGATGTTGAGATTCTCACCAGCTGCAATATGGGGCACCTGGAGGAGGAGGGGAGGGGAGGGGAGAGGGAAGGGAGGGGAGGGGAGGGGAGGGGAGGGGGAGGGGGAGGGGGAGGGGGCAGAGACAGGAGGGGGCTATGAGTGAGTGGTGTGCTTCCTTACAGTTAGCTTCCTCATCAGCTTCTAACCACTTGTACTGCATGTGCACGCAGTAGAGACAGGCACACACCTTGATGTCCATGCTGGCCAGTGCAAAGGTCACCAGGAGGTAGTCCAGGTGGCTCTTGTGTGTTGGAAGGAACACTAACGGGTAGCCCTTCTGCAAGGGTTAGGGGTTGCCATGGATACACCACACCCACTCACACCCCAATCATTCAGTTACCTTTGCTGCTTCCTTGACTGTGTTCATCTGTCCCAAGTGCACGTGGAAACCCTGAAACAGTCGCCGGAAGATGTGCACCAGCACCACCCCAGCAACCCTGCAACAACAGATCAAAGCAGTAAGACTGAAGTCATGTGACTGTCACATGACTCAAGTACACCCACCTGATCATCCGCTTGTATATAATGGCAGCCATTGTTTTAATGATGTGCCCCGCCCTGGACTCTTGGCGAGCTTTGACCTCGGCAGCATCTGAAGGATGGAAATTATGCTACTAAACATTTACACACACACACACACACACAAACATGTACAGATCAACGACAGGCTTTCGAGCTGGTTACATGTAGCAGAGCTTCAATGGATTGGGACGTCTCAGCCACATAGGCCTTCATCAGCTGGTAGACTGATCTTCACCTCATTCATCAGTCCATCAGCTGTACACACACGCACGCACGCACGCACACGCACACACACACACACAGTTGTTTGCAAATTGAATCGAGTCAATTGCTGTGAGCCACTGACCCAGGCCAGGGGCCTCCTGGCATAAGGCTGTATGGCTTCAGGGTAACCCATTACTGTCCAATGTATTTAGTGCACACTTCACTGCCTTTTGAGTGGGCTTCAAACACCTTGTAGTGTGACATGGGATGCACCGTGGGGTGGACATGGTCGTTGTGTTAGTCGACCCATGACTCACCCTTGAATCGTGGCCTCATTTCAGGCATGATAACTATAACACTTCACGTCCCCTGCTTATGGTACCAAGTGAGGCAAGTTTCAGTGAGTTGTGAATTGGTCGACAACACCATTTCAAAAAACACTAAAATATTGAGTTCCAGTGACACACCTCAACACACATGCCAGGAAGAGTGTACATTACAATCCACTGCAACAACTACACCGCCAGCTGTTTATTACTGGTATAGCTGCAGCACTAACATCTCCCGACAGCTTTCATCCTCACCATCACACACTCACCCCACCCCTTCACCATCACACACTCACCCCACCCCTTCACCCTGCCCCCTCACCCCACCCCATCCAACAAACCCGGTCCATCCCTCTTCCCAACTCACCCACATCACTGCCTGCCCTCTCCACCTCTGCTGATGTGCTGCTCCTAACTCCATTAGAGACTCTACAGGCAATGAGTCAATAGGCAGAAGCAAAGGTGACAGGTGGTTATGGTCCACCCCACTCCACAGATCACACGCTAGTGAGCACAATGTCCTCCCACTCAGCATGGTGCGTGCACAAGAAAATCACACAACCTCACAGGTCATTGGGAAAAGGCAACACAACTTAGCAATGTTATAACAACTAATCAAGGGTTAAGGTAAGTGACCTCAAATGAAAAGTTGCAAGCAGTGCATGTACAAACCACATGAGACTTGGGTTAACAGTATTCATTGTAGGGTTAAAATTCTAACAGTATTCATTGCAGAGTTAATGAGATTCATAATGCTATCTTGTACCTTGCTGATTTCACAACTTCATCGACCACATCATAGCCTGTCAATGAGTAGTTCATCTCCCTTTCATTCATGTACGCTATTGAAGGAAACAACTTGGCCAGGAGACTGCACAAGGCGAGAGCAGAGGGGCAGGGCATCAACACAAAGTGCAGTGGTGACAGGAGAACAGCAACACAAACTACCGGGTGCTGTGGCTTCACCCGGACCCGCCCCTAATCCCACTGGACCTCAACAAAAACACAGCAAGGCTATAAAGTGCCCACATCAGTGAACCATGGACTGCGCCCCTAGTAGTGTCGTGTTCACCATAGCAGTGTCATGTTCCCACCATGTCACCAGAGGCCTCAGTAACATGATGTACACACACCACACACCTTTTAGATTTGGGCTCCATAACCAACAGGTCCTTGACACCAGACGCGCTGCTGCTGGGCTGCTCAGAGTACCCGGCCTGCAGCAAGACGTCAGCACACACACATGCCTCACTGAACACTTGTGCTAGCTTAGGGGACCATAACACACGTGTGTGTGCACACACATTAGTATTGGATACACATACCAATGAGTGTGTACACACAGTATGTATGCACATATAAGAGTACTGTATACACACAAACTATAATACTGTTGACAAACGTATATATATACCGGTATTGTATAGACACGTGCACCTGCATGTCCACATGCCAGCCATAGCCTTTGTGTGTGAACGTGCACCTGCTCACCCTGCTAATGGGAAGACACTTCTGACAACATCGGTGCTGCTGGGCTGGCCTTCGTCCCAGTGCGGAGGGACTTATGCCCAGTGAAGGCACAAATGTGAAACGCTGCACTACAGGGAACTCCTGCAGACAACGACAAGGAACACCACATCACCTACTGGTACCTATATTATGTTATAATTTTAGCGCAAGTTATAGTATACACTACACTCCTTAAATGCACAGTGCGTTAATCATTCAGTCTGGGTGTCTGCAGTTCCCACCAATTCAAGGTTGTTGGGTGCTGCTGCTGCTGCAGCGGGAACTCTTCCTCCGTGCTGCCTTCTCCCACCAGGTGGTCGCTTCAAATGAGGACTTCTACCGGAGGCGTCCGCCTGCCGTCGCCGACCCAAGGCCGGAGGAGGCGCTTGGCCCGACTGGCGATCCGCCGCGTCCCACTTATCGTGCATTGCCTCCACACGGCTCCTTGCCGATAGCCCCACCGACATATTTGGTCTCGCTACTTAGAGAAGCCGTACGCGTCCTTGTTGTTCCTCACCTATATACCACCGGCCGCAGAAGAGCATGAGCTATTCACGTTCTTCCATTGCTAATAGTCAGCAGCTCCATTGCGTCATAGCCACGGTTTGAAGTCGAACCAATGAATATCGTTACCCAGAAGCCAGGTTAAATACCATAAGGAAAAACAATTTTCCCCCCAAAACCGCACGTTGCATAAATCAACGAAGTATATATAATGTACACAGAATGACGGTACGTGCTAAGGCACTACATCACACCAAAGGCAGTTCAATGGTTCAGAATGCTTTCAACTGCCGTTAGAAGATTGTCTGCCACCAAATCTGGCTTCACATCTGGGTGTTGCTCATCACCGGGCCTGCAGCAAATTAAGGAGCTCCTGTGCATCAATGCTCAAAGTAATAGCCTTCAACCATCCGCTGTCAGTGTATATACTTCTCTACACAGCTCACTGCTTGAGTTGGTGGTGGAAGTGCGGTGGAATGCTCACCGATACTTTCCAGTCCGCACTAGGACACCTGCTATCCCACATGCTTGTGCTCCGCCTACATCACTGACAACGTCATCACCAATCATAACTGTCTGTAGTCAGCAAGAAAAGTACGCACCCCGATAACACACAAGCATGCATGCACACACACACACACACACACACACACACACACACACACACACACACACACACACACACAAACCAACAACTGTATTGGTACAGAGAGTTTCACTTTGTTGTATGTGACACACAGTGCCCCACACACCTCTTTGGCTGAAACATTCAGTTTCTTGAGCGCTCCTTCAAAGAAAGTACTAGATGGTTTGCCAATCACTATAGCCTTGCTTGAGGTAGCAAATTCCAGGGCCTTGCAATAAGGGCCCACATCTAGATTCAGCTGACCACCATCACGATAGTAGCGACTGGGTGCAGAGGAGGGGATGAGGAGTGAGAAGTGGGGGGTAAGGGTGAGGGGTGAGGGTGAGGGGCGAGGATGAGGGGTGAAGGTGAGGGGTGAGGCGAGGGATGAGGCAGGGATGAGGTGAGGGATGAGACAAGGAGTGAGGTGAGAGGTGAGAAAAGAGGGATAAGAGGTGAGGAATGAGGGATGAAAATGAGTATGCTTCTCTGGTGACCCACCCCATCCCAAGAGCAATCAACACAGGGTCATCTGCATTGATGAGAATACGGAAGGCTTCATTGAGATTTTCATATGTGAACTCCTCAGCTGCATCCCCCAGCACCACTGCATTGGGATGGGAGCAGTCCAGTCCATTGTAGTCCTTACGAGACGACGGATGGACCAGGAGAAAGGGCCGCCGGTTGTGCTCCTTCAAGTACTGAACGCACACTGGTGCAGGCGAGAAGATGTCGTCCTCTGTCACGTGGATGCCGACTGCACCCAGTCTCTGTGCCAACTCTGCCCTGGTCCATTGAGTCTCGTTGCTGCACAGTAACACTTTGTAGTTTGCTTGACGGATCCTGCACGAGGAAACCAGTTCATTAGTGCTTCCGCAGCACGAGCTGCGAGTACCAAGGCCGGGCCAAAGATCCTAAGGTGACTGGTCGGAGGGAGGGGCGGCCTACGGGAGCGTACCTTTCCAGCGCTTGAATGGAGCCTTCGATGGCCGATTTCCCTTCGTACAGTACACCAGAGATGTCGAGCAGAAATGCTCGGATGATCCTTTCGGCGAGAGCCATAACGGAAACACGGGAAAGCCCCCTATTATCTCGTTTGTTTGCGTTTCCTGTGTTGCCTAGTTTCCAGCCGGCCAGATAGCGGCCCTCTTTTGCAGCTGAACAGGAAGACCGAGAATGGTAAGCAAACGTAGACTGAATCGGACGCGCTGAGAGGTGCTAAACGGCATTGGGTGCTGATTTGCAGAAGTGCCGTACCTGTTCCGTGCTGTGTGAGTGTGGGTGTCGCCCTCCTATAGCTAGGGCGGTTGGGTTCATAGCTGCTGGCTTCTTGTAATATTGACGTCACTAACCACCTGCACACTCGAGTGAATGAATATGATGTGCGTGCGTACCAGGGTTGCTGAGCTTGTGGATCTAATGCTCTTCATTAAAGCACACACATCATGCATGCTTGTATACACACACACACCGCTGTAATATCACTCAGCCTGTGTTGTGCATGTGGTCGTTGCCCCCCCCCCCCCCCCCCCTGAAGTCCAAGAAGGCATCTGAATGTGTCAAGGTGGTGGTGCGATGTCGGCCCCTCGATGAGAAAGAAGTGGCTGCTGGTTATGAAAGGTCAGCGAGAGGGAAGGGGATGGGAGGGGAGGGGAGGGGAAGGGGAGGGGAGGGGAGGGGAGGGAAGACATGCACGGTGCAGTAACTAAGCTATGGTGTGCCCCTGTCCTGGTGCATCACTGTGTAGAGTGGTGGACATGGATGTGCGGCGAGGGATGGTCAGCATCCACAGACCAAGGGCTAGGGGGGATGAACCACCAAGGGAGTTCACGTTTGATGCTGTATACGATTGGAAGTGAGGGAGTAGGCTTATATACCACGCACGCACACACACACACACACACACACACACACACACACACACACACACACACACACACACACACACACACACACACACACACACACATGCACACTACAATTCTGTGACTTAGCTTTGTGCATTGCACTGTATCAACCTGCTCCAATCTGCATCCCCTCCCATCTCCTACAGCTCTCAGCAACGGGATCTGTACGATGAGACCTTCAGGGTTGTGGTGGACTCAGTGTTGGAGGGCTACAACGGGACCATCTTCGCCTATGGACAGACCGGGACAGGAAAGACCTACACCATGGAAGGTAAGGGGTAGGGTGAAGGCTGGAGGGGAGGGGTGGTGAGGGCGGGGTAGGGTGAAGGCTGGAGGGGAGGGGTAGTGAGGGCGGGGTAGGGTGAAAGCTGTATCCTGCCGTATGTCCCTCCCCCCCCTCTCCTTACCAGGCGTGCGCACCAACCCAGAGGAGAGAGGAGTTATACCAAACTCATTTGACCATATCTTCACACATATTGCAAGGACAGAGAACAAGAAATTCCTAGTACGAGCATCATACCTGGAGATATACCAAGTGAGAGCAGGGGCAGGGAGAGAGTTAGTCTCGCACAGCCAAGCTGGACTAGGGAGGAGTGGGTACATAGCCCAAGATGCTAGAACCCCTGTGTTGTGCTAAGAGCCCAATGTTACTGGAACCCCCTGTGTTGTGCTAAGAGCCCATTGTTACTAGAAACCCCTGCGTTGTGCTAAGAGCCCATTGTTACTAGAAACCCCCTGTGTTGTGCTAAGAGCCCATTGTTACTAGAACCCCCTGTGTTGTGCTAAGAGCCCATTGTTACTAGAACCCCCTGTGTTGTGCTAAAAGCCCATTGTTACTAGAACCCCCTGTGTTGTGCTAAGAGCCCGTTGCCACTAGAACCCCCTGTGTTGTGCTAAGAGCCCATTGCCACTAGAACCCCCTGTGTTGTGCTAAGAGCCCATTGTTACTAGAACCCCCTGTGTTGTGCTAAGAGCCCGTTGCCACTAGAACCCCCTGTGTTGTGCTAAGAGCCCATTGCCACTAGAACCCCCTGTGTTGTGCTAAGAGCCCATTGCCACTAGAACCCCCTGTGTTGTGCTAAGAGCCCATGCACCTCTACTCCCCGTGCTGCCCCTTCAGGATGAGGTGCGAGACCTGCTCTGCAAGGACCAGCAGAAGCGCCTTGAGCTAAAGGAGCGTGCAGACACAGGGGTGTACGTTAAGGACCTCTCGGCCTTTGTGGCCAAGAGTGTTAAGGAGATTGAACATGTGATGACTGTCGGCAACCAGAACCGCTCTGTGGGGGCAACTGATATGAACGAGCACTCCTCACGGTCGCATGCAGTGTTCATCGTCACTGTGGAGTGTGCTGAGGTAGTGTGGTGGTGTTGGGGCATGTAGTGATTGAGCTGTGGTGAGTTGAATGTGTGAGTGTTGTGCGTGTGTGTGTGTGTGTGGCCTCTGTAGAGAGGACCAGATGGTGAGGACCACATTCGAGTGGGCAAGTTGAACCTTGTTGACCTTGCTGGCAGTGAGAGACAATCCAAGACACGATCGACGGTAGGGACGACGCCTTCACTGTGTCTGTGTGTGTGTGTGTGTGTGTGTGTGTGTGTATGTGTGTGTGTGCGTGTGTGTGCACCCCACCCCCACCCTCCTCCCTGGTTGTAGGGTCAGAGGTTTAAGGAGGCAACTCGGATCAACCTTTCCCTCTCAGCTCTTGGCAATGTCATATCAGCATTGGTATGATGGGTGGGGCACTAGTATGGTGGGTGGGGCACTTGGTATGGTGGGTGGGGCACTAGTATGGTGGGTGGGGCACTAGTATGGTGGGTGGGGCACTTGGTATGGTGGGTGGGGCACTGGTATGGTGGGTGGGGCACTAGTATGGTGGGTGGGGCACTGGTATGGTGGGTGGGGCACTGGTATGGTGGGTGGGGCACTAGTATGGTGGGTGGGGCACTGGTATGGTGGGTGGGGCACTAGTATGGTGGGTGGGGCACTAGTACAAGAGTGTTAATGTACTTATACCACGGTGCGTGGGTATGTGCGTTCACTTGTGTAGGTGGACGGTAAGAGCAGCCACATCCCCTATCGCGACTCAAAGCTGACTCGGCTCCTGCAAGGTCAGTGAACAATGGAGGTGTGGACTGAGTGTGTGTGAAGGTTCTAAGTGTTGATGCCCCGCTCTGTGTAGACTCCCTTGGAGGGAACGCCAAGACCTGCATGGTGGCAACTATTGTGAGTGGTTGACACACCAAGGTTGATTGCAAAGTGCTGGTTGGGTGGTAGCCTACTCTCTTCCACCTCCCTCGACCAACCCCACCTCTCCCCACCTCTCCCTTCCTCTTCCAGGGGCCAGCTGATTACAACCATGAGGAATCCCTCACGACTCTCCGATATGCCAACAGAGCCAAGAGCATCAAGAACAAACCAGTGATCAATGAGGATCCACAGGATGCTCTCCTTCGGGAGTACCAGGAAGAGATTGCAAAGTGGGACATACAGACAGACAGACGAACAGACACAGAACAACACCCTCTGATACATGTATCTTCTTGCCTTTGTCAGGTTAAAGAATACTTTAGAAAGACGCAATAAAAGAGGAAGCAAGGAGAAGCGTCATCGGAAGAAGGGGGGGGGAGAGGCTGAGGGAGAGGAGCTCACAGAGGACACGGCAGACCTGGAGCTGACTCTCAAGGAGGAGCAGGCCCAACTGGAACAGGAGAAAGAAGCTATCCTGAAGAACAAAGAGCTGCTGGAGGAGGTGAGCCATGTCACCTAATGAGTTGGCTGTGTGAGGAGTACCCAACCACCCTTCCTTCGGTTGGTGTGTGCCTGTTGTGTGCTCACTACCTCCTTCCCACTGTGCAGGAGCGGCAGAGGCTGCTTGCGGCCGCACAAGACAGAGTGGAGCAGCTGAAGAAAGAGCAGAAGAAGAGGGATTCTTTGGCTTCAAAGATCAAGGTCACTGGAGTTCCACCTCCTTAGGGGTGTTAGCGTGTGCATGTGTGATCATTCGTATTCCACAGTTTCTGTGTGTGTGTGTGTGCGTGTAGTGTGTGTGTGTGTGTGTGTGTGTGTGTGTGTGTGTGTGTGTGTGTGTGTGTGTGTGTGTGTGTGTGTGTGTGTGTGTGTGTGTGTGTGTGTGTGTGTGTGTGCCATGTGTGTGTGTGACATACTCAGGCAATGGAGAGCAAGCTGCTGGCTGGTGGGCTCAACATCTTTGACAAGACCAATGAACAGGAGAGGGAGTTGGAGCGACAGAGACAGCAGATGATTGAGCAGAAGGTGACCAAGCACACCGCGTCCAACTGCATTGGTTGCTGCAGGGTATATGCTGAGTGGTAGTCAGTCAGTCTGAGCTCTGGAGGGCAGTGGGTGCTGTGCTGTAGTGGTTTACTTGCTTTGTTCCCTAACTGTGAAGAAACGTGAAAGAGAGATCCAGCAGCAGTTAATGGCAAAGGAAGAGAGTGCCATGGAGATGAGGGAGACCTTCACCTCGCTGCAGGATGAGGTGGACCACAAGACCAAGAAACTCAACAAGGTGTAGTTAAAGTGACGGAGTTAGTCTAGTCAGTTGTGTAGCAGCTACTTGCACCTCTAACTAACTTTGTCTTATCACTAATGTCTGTACCTCCCATCCCCTCCCTCCCCTCTCCTCCCCTCACTCCCCTCTCCTCCCTGTCCTCCCCTCTCCTCCCCTCCCTCCCTCTCCTCCCTGTCCTCCCCTCTCCTCCCCTCCCTCCCCTCTCCTCCCATCCCTCCCCTCTCCTCCCCTCCCTCCCCTCTCCTCCCCTCCCTTCCTCCTTCCCCCCTTTCCCTCTTAGCTGCGTTCCAAGCTGAAAGCAGCCAAGGTAGAAGTGGAGGAGCAGAAGAGGGAGCAGGCAAGAGCCAGAGAAGAGCTTGTCATCATCCTGGAGAACCTGCAGAAAGAGCTCAAGCTCAGGTGAGCCCCTTGGTGATGGGTGCACGCAGACAAGGGCACAACAAACCCCTTCCACATTACCCTACTCCAGAACACTAATTGTAGACAACTTTGTGCCACTTGAAGCAGCTCAGAGGGTTCGTGACAGAGCAGTGTATGACGAGGAGGAGGAGACCTGGACTATGGCACCCTTCAAGGCTGATGCTAGGTAAGTTGTGAGAGCACCCTCACAGGGGATGGGGTTACAATTTACCTAGTGGGCCAAGGGGAGGGGGAGGGGGAGGGGAGGGGGGAGGGGGGAGGGGGGAAGGGAGAGGGGGGAGGGGGGAAGGGAGAGGGGGGAGGGGGGAAGGGAGAGGGGGGCTAGTAGTCTGCTAATGCAGAGATGAAGTGGGTTAGAGCAGACACTGCACTACAAGGAACAAGTCGCTATGCTTTTAGTAGCATGACTGGGCTTTTAATAGCATGACTTGGCTTTTAGTAGCATGACTGGGCTTTTAATAGCATGACTTGGCTTTTAGTAGCATGACTGGGCTTTTAGTAGCATGACTGGGCTTTTAATAGCATGACTTGGCTTTTAGTAGCATGACTGGGCTTTTAGTAGCATGACTGGGCTTTTGAGAGGTGTGTCTCATCTCAGTGTGTTGACTGTTGTACATACATCCCATCTGTCTGTCTGTCTGTCTGCCTGTCTGTCTGTCTCTCCTTCTCTCCCTCTCTCTTTGGTCTGACTAGCAATGAGCCAGGATTCAAGCGACCTGTCTCAGCCCTTGGCAACATCAGGCCTATAGCAACACATGCCAGAGAAGCAGCCATCACTGGCAACCCACGATACAAGGTTTGTCGCAGGGGAGTGGAAGAGTAGCCTTTTCCCTGGCTCTGCTTCCTCCTCTGCACACTTCTCCCTTCTCCCTCTCCCTGCAGGCAGAGAACATCCTCCAACTGGAGCTTGACATGCCCACACGCACCACACGCGACTACGAGGGTGCCGGGATGGCTCCCTTGGTGCAGGCGGTGCTGGACGCTGCACTCAACGAGGAAGGGGAGGACATCACCATTGATGCTACGTGAGAGGCACACACACGCACACACATGCACGCACCACAATCGCTCACATCATACTCACCTGTACCTGGTTATCTTGTGCATGCAGCACCATCGAAGATGTCACTGGTGGACTGGGAGTACCCAAAGCTCACCAAAGGAAGAAGCAGAGGAGGAGAAAGCCGTCCAAGGAGGGCAGTAGCAGCTCCTTGCAACAAGGACACTCGCACGAGACGGAGCAGTTTCCTGTCAAACGGGGACTGGTGCAGTCAGCTGTGCGATTTGCCTAGCTCCCCTCTGTATATATGTGTTGTGATTTCCCATCAGTTTTGTGTGTAATTTGACTGTTAAGGAGATTTTCAGAGCATGACATGTTGGCTATGTGGTCTCTCTTAAAGTGCACCCCGACTCTGTCTACTGGGAGAGAACATTTCTGAAACGAAGAGGATGGCGCGTCGCTCAGCATGCAAGACACAGATTATAGCAACCGCTGTGTGCGCGGGGGGAGGTAATTAGCGGGGGCGGTTAGCAGCTTGGTCTTGTGATGGCTGCCGTGTGACCAGCAACGCTTGGGCCTGTGCATCCAGGCTGGTAGCAATGGCAAGCTGCAGGAGTCCCTCTCTGAACGGTTTGTTGGTGGCTTCGTTCGTGGTACTTCTACCGCTGGCGAGTGGCGAAGGAACTTCATCCGAAGGTGAGCCCCTGCTGCTTGCTCTGACGGTCCCACAGTGGTTCATGCGCACGGCACGCGGAAAGCGGGAAGCTCAGCAACCCACGAGCGGGTGTATCCCCCTGTGGCTTGAGCTAACTTTCCTTTCGTGGTTTTAAGCGGGCTATATGGTCCGGTGCACTGCACTAGTGGTAACTGTATTGCTCATGTACTGCTGTAGCATACCATGGATGGTGTATTAGAGCTGCTAGTATTACGTGGTGTATCAAGTGAGGCTATACACGTGACCTTCCCCTCTCCTGCTGATTCTCTTTAGCTGCAAGCAGTGTGCTCTCCATGCACCTCAATCACTTTGAGGTCCTCTCCTACAACAGATATGCTGTCCACAGCTACCACCAACTTCAGCAAGGCCTAGGGATGCAGGGTGGATCATCCAGTGATGTGCATGAGCACATAGACCACATCCATCGTCTGCGGATTCAGATCAATGCTTTTGGAAGGTTAATTGACTTGACGTTGAGTCTGCAGCATATCATACAAATCTTAGGCATTTGTGAAGCATATAATTATATGAACTACGCACAGTACATGCATGTGTGTGTGTGTGTGTGTGTGTGTGTGTGTGTGTGTGTGTGTGTGTGTGTGCATTGTGTGTGTGTGTGTGTGTGTGTGTGTGTGTGTGTGTGTGTGTGTGTGTGTGTGTGTGTGTGTGTGTGTGTGTGTGTGTGTGTGTGTGTGCATTGTGTGTGTATGTGTGTGTGTGTGTGTGTGTGTGTGTGTGTGTGTGTGTGTGTGTGTGTGTGTGTGTGTGTGTGTGTACGTGCATGCATGCGTGCATGCATGCTTCGCCCTGAAGAAGACCAGAGCATCTGGTCGAAACATCAGCAAGGTTTTCAACCCTGTTGTGAAGCTGGTATTAGAGAACCAACCCTTTCTGTTTGTTTGCTATTTCACACTTGTTACGACCTAGCAAATAATTAGATGAGCAATACTGCAGCTTGAAGAAAGGAGGGTTGCAGGACGTTTCGGCTCGAGAGCCTTTGTCAACTGCTTACAGTTACTGCTGACAAAGGCTTTCGAGCCGAAACGCCCTGCGACCCTCCTTTCTTCAAGCTGCAGTATTGCTCATCTAATTATTTGCTAAATCTACAATCGCAGCTATGAGCCTCTACTGAATCATTGTTACCTGCCATTTGTGACTTTTCTTTCAAATGATTGCTGTAATACCATTTAAGCAGGTGTGTTGTAAGGTTTTCATTTGGAGCTGTGTCCCTGTGTTGAATGAAGTTGTTAGTGGTTCATGATGTAATAGCATGTGTGTTATTTGTTTGTATTGTTCATTGTTATTTTGTTGTTTTGTTTATTGCAGGGTCCTTCACCTTGTGTTGGAGCCACATTTGGCCAATCAGATTGCAGCAAGAGTCACACTAGTGAACAAGGATGGAGTGAGAGAAACTCTGGAGGATGGAGAGGACAGAAGGGCACTGTACCATGGCTACGTGGAAGGTGGGAGGGGGGATGGGGGGAGGTCCCTTGGTCTCTGCTGGTCCCCCTTGGTCTCCAGTGGTCTCCCTTGATTTCCGGTGGTTTTCCTTGGACTCCACTGGTCTCCCTTGGTCTTCCTTGGTCTCCAGTGATCTCACTTGATCTCCGGTGATATCACTTGGTCTCTACTGGTCTCCAGGGGTCCCTTGGTTTCCCTTGGTCTCCCTTGTTCTCTACTGCTGCATGGCTTTGTGTCCATATTTTATACATATAGTATGCATGTACTTTCTCATTGTATTGTGTATTGTTGGTGTGGCTTCTCTATATTACTGTTTTTAGTGATATAATTATGGCTCCATGGTGCATCTATGTGTGAAACGCCCTAGTTGTTACATATCTTTTGAGCCCACGTCACCATGGGAGTGGTTGTTGTGACAACAGTTCAAAGAATGTAAACTTAGAACACATAGATCTCTCTGTAGGACTCATGTGAACATTGATAATGTGATGGTGCCCTTCATACACACATGCAAATACACATATACATATGCACACACACACACACATGCAATGGTTGTGTTTATCTCCTTTACTCACCCCAAGTATATGTTCAAGTTATCTTGCCAAGTAGCCTCACTGACTCTCACTTTATTGCCTTTAGGTGTGCATCCATCCTATGTCCAAGGCTTCATACATGATGGACTGTTCATTGGTGTGGTCCATGCCGGCAATGATACATATCACCTGGAGCCCTCCTGGAGGTACTTTGAAGAGACAGATGTTGACTTCCACTCTGTCATATACCGGGCCTCTGACGTGAAGCATCCTCTTCTAGACGGCCAGGGGATTAGCAAATGGGATGACAGCGAGGAGGAGTGGTCACACGTAGGGACTGGCCCTAAATCTGGGGGTTTCCCTGGCAATCCGCCAGCAAGCAGGGGACTGAGGTCAACACATTCTTTATCAAGGTGTGATATGATATCAAAATACTTGATGATTCAATTGATATTTAATGAGCAATTAGAAGTCGTTTAACTGCTCCTTTGTGATTAGTGTCGGGTGACTGGTGTCCCTTACTGTTGCTGTGTGCCCCACCCCCCACCCCACCCCTTTCCTTCCAGGAGAGCAGCTGTGTTGACAAATCGCAGTCATTGCTTACTTCGTGTTGCTGTGGACCATCGCTTCTTTGTCGCCGTTGGTCGCAGCAGTGCTACCGTTGTCAGGAATGAAATAGCTACACTCTTGTCAGAGGTGAATGAGATCTTTGCCAAGACTGATTTTGACTTTGACGGCCATCCAGATGGGATTCAGTTCCATATTCCAGAGGTGGAAATATTTACCAGCTCTGACCTACCCAGCAGTGAGTTTAACAAGCCCGACCTGAACCCAGAGGAGTTGCTGGATCTGTGGGCAGATGTGAGTGGGTGCTGGTTAAGGGAATGGAAGAGGGATATGAGTCATGAGTTGGTGCTTCACCTCTCCCTCTCCTCTCCCTCTCTCCCTCTCCCTCTCTCTCTCCCTCTCTCCCGCTCCCTCTCTTCCTCTCCCTCTCCCCTCCCTCTCCCTCTCCCTCTCCCTCTCCATCTCCCTCTCCCTCTCCCTCTCCCTCTCCCTCTCCCTCTCCCTCTCCCTCTCCCTCTCCCTCTCCATCTCCCTCTCCCCTCCCTCTCCCTCTCCCTCTCCCTCTCCCTCTCCCCTCCCTTTGCCCCACTCTCTCCCTCTCTGTTCATATTATAGATTAATCATAATGACTTCTGCCTTGCAGTTCTGTTAACTTTCAGGAATTTCAATACCTCACTTGGGCAGGCCTTCCAAGCTGGTCCTGATGAGAACCAACTTGGTGGGCTCTGTCAAAAGAGACTGCAGGTCAAGGGTAGACTGCAGAGCTTAAACTCAGCTATGGCATCCTTTGGCTTATTTGGCATACAAATTCCTGATGCAGTTGCCATAGCAACTATTGCCCACCAACTGGGACATGGATTTGGAGCCCAGCATGATCCAGAAGTGGGCGATTGTTCCCCAGGAGTTCGGGGAGGGGGGAATTTCATCATGTTTCCACGGGCAACAGAAGGGACTCTTCCTAATAACTTGAAATTTTCAAACTGCAGTATTGAGAGTATGATGGAGGTTGTGCGAACAAAAGCAACATGTCTGCTGAGTGAGTACTGTTTATGGCAGACCCTCCATCATCCTTTACACCTGGCAATATTTCTGCCTCTTCAGGTGAGAGAGCTACTTGTGGGAATGGTATCATTGAGGAAGGAGAGGAGTGTGATTGTGGAACAACTGTCGCAAGTCTGTGTACCTTCAATGATCCCTGCTGTGGAACAAATTGCAGACTGGCAAGTGGTGCTCAGTGCAGGTGTGTGGGTCAGGGAAGGGAGCTGGCCATTCTGGTTGGGAGCTGGGGTATGTTATGTTAACTTCCTTCCCCTCCCCTCCCTATGCAGCCCAAGAACAGGTGCTCCTTGCTGCTCTGGTCAGTGTCGGTTCATGTCCGCTGATCATGTCTGTCAACCTGAGGGTGACTGTAACCTTGAAGTGAAGTGTGACGGTACCAGTGACGCATGTCCTGTCACCACTGACAGTCACAAGCCGAACACCACCTTCTGCAGCAGCTCCACTCGGACGTGCTTCAAAGGACGCTGTACTGGGTCTATTTGTGTGGTTCTGGGGGAGAATGTGACAGAGTGTCAGTGTGTGGACAGTGATGAGACCCTGTGTGACATCTGCTGCAAGGTGGATGGGGAATGTAGATCCACCTTCTCCCTCAGCCGCTCTCGGGTGCGTGCTGTGTGTGTGCTGTGTGTGTGTGCTGTGCGTGTGTGCATGTGTGTGTGCGTGTGTGCTGTGTGTGCATGTGTGTGTGCGTGTGTGCTGTGTGTGCATGTGTGTGTGCGTGTGTGCGTGTGTGCATGTGTGTGCGTGTGTGCATGTGTGTGTGCTGTGTGTGTGTGCTGTCTGTGCATGTGTGTGTGCGTGTGTGCGTGTGTGCATGTGTGTGTGCTGTGTGTGTGTGCTGTGCGTGTGTGCTGTGTGTGCTGTGTGCGTGTGTGCTGTGTGTGCGTGTGTGCGTGTGTGCATGTGTATGTGCTGTGTGTGTGCATGAGTTAAACGGATGGTGCCATGGTTCATTGTAGAACATTTCTGGCACTCTCCGAGTTCCTGGGCAAGTGTGTGGAGACTACCGTGGATTCTGTGACCTGACCAACCCGCCTAAGTAAGCTTAACACACAGTGAAAGAAGGGGCTAGCAGACCTAGGACAGGGCCCCGCATACGTTAGGCCATGCAATGTTACCCCACACTAGGCAATGGGTATGGGTGAACTCAGTGGAGTGCTACCTCGCTGCTCCCTCACAGATGTCTTACATTTGGCAATCAAGTCATTTCAATTACAGAGGAAGCTGAAAGTACAATGACATTTAACGACAGTGCTCTGGACCCCGGCACTGCTGCACTCATTGGAGTTGTCTCCTTCCTCGGTGTGGCGCTGTGTGTGTCAGGTATTGTGGGTAGTGTTGTGGCAGTGCTACTTGTCAAGAGCAGAAAGAAGAAGAAGTTAGTTCACTCATGTGTTCCTAATGGAGGTGTTCGTCCCTCTCATGTGTCCTCTCTGCTGTACATCCTTTTGTGACCACCCCAGGTCTGCTGAAGCTCCAGCTACTGTCTCCTACCGTGCTTTCGAGGAGGAGGAGCCTCCCCCAAGAGCATCGCTGCCTCCCATTCCCCCCATCCCTCCCATCCCTCCCATCCCTTCCACCCCTCCTCCAGACATCCCTGGTTCATCCTATCTGGTCCCCATGAAGTTAAACCCTGCCTATCAAGCTGGCCAATCAAATAACTTGCTCTTTGAGGTGCAATCCGGCGTGGAACACACTTACGAGATGATGCCATAGCATGTACAGGAGTTACATTTTGCATGAAATCGCTGTTTTTATAAATTATGGTACGTACACTGTTACTTACAGTATTAATATTATTGTAATATAAGTGTTTACTAATTATTATTCGCCAAAAGCTAAGGGTGCGTGTGCGTTTATCAAAACGCCGAGGGCCACTAAGCTCTTTGATACGCCGTGGCCTAGTACATATTAGTACTCATCCTTCTGAGGGAGATGTTAGGCCGCCTCACGTCCATCCTCCAGCATGCTGCAGAGGTCACATCGCAAGTGGTGAGTGAGTGAAATACTTCCAAGCACGTGCGTGTCCTATGGTGAAGCGAGGGCGAGTGTCTGACCCATCGCATGTGCCACTCGCCGCCTCCACTCCCTCGCGAGTGTCACTCTTTGCTTATGTGTTCCCGGGTCTCTGTCAGTTGGCACCCCAGGTTCCTCGGGCGGACGAGTTTTTGAGCCACGTCAAGGCCATCACTCAACAGTTCGTGGACCAACTAGGTGTGATGTGTGCACATTCCATGGACGTGCATTAAAATGCACAGCGCCTGCGGTGTTGTGTGTGTTGTGCTTGTATATGTCTGTCTGCCCTAACCCCACGCCTGTGCCCTCTTGTAGGGAGTAAGAGCTCAAATGAGGATGTGCCGGCTGTTGAGACTAGCATCCCCTCCCACCTCGACCACATGCTGCATCTCCTGTGTGAGGAAGACTCTGAGGCAGATGGGGGAATGGTAGGCTCTCTGTGTGTGTGTGTGGGTGTGCATGAGTGGTGGAGTGAGGGGAGGTGGCTACTTCAAACTGCTTGCTTCCTCCTCCCATACTAGGGGTCCTGCATGGAGCTGTTCCTTGATCGTAAGGTGATGGGGAATTTGCAAAACATGGCTGAAGTAGACGTGAGTTGTTCCATACTCCAAATTGTGTGTGTGTGTGTGTGTGTGTGTGTGTGTGTGTGTGTGTGTGTGTGTGTGTGTGTGTGTGTGTGTGTGTGTTGCTATCCTGCTCACACAAAGACATGTAATAAACCTTCCTCCCTTTCTGCAGATACCCTCGGGTGTGAGAGGGTACGTCTTGTCCTTCTGTTCTGGCATGATTGGACAAGTGAGGCAGCCAATATTAGCGCAAGTCAGCGTTCATGAGCCTCTGCAGGTATATGAAAGGGCTGCGGCATGCAGGTGTGAGGATGAATGTGCTGGAGTGAGAGTTGCTGGTGTTAGGGTGTGCTGTGTGAGGATGAATGTGCTGGAGTGAGAGTTGCTGGTGTTAGGATGTGCTGGTGTGAGGATGAATGTGCTGGAGTGAGAGTTGCTGGTGTTAGGGTGTGCTGTGTGAGGATGAATGTGCTGGAGTGAGAGTTGCTGGTGTTAGGGTGTGCTGTGTGAGGATGAATGTGCTGGAGTGAGAGTTGTTGGTGTTAGGGTGTGCAGGTGTGAGGATGAATGTGCTGGAGTGAGAGTTGCTGGTGTAAGGGTGTGCTGGTGAGAGGGTGTCAGTGTTGGGGGCAGTTAATGTGCTAATGTCCTAATTGTGTGTTCTTACCCTCATTACTACTTAGCGGTTGGTGTCATTCTTTGGGAATTCCCCTAAAGTGGCCCTTACTGAGCTGCAGCTGCTGAAGACCTTGGTACAGAAGTTCCAACTCGACCCTCTTAATGCCGAGTTCTTCCTAGTGCAGAAGGGCGAGGGGCAATCCTTTGTCGTCATGGAAGCACTAGTGAAGCTGGCCCACAGCAAGGTACGTACACTAGAGAGCTCCACCTCACCACCAGTGGTCCTCCGTCCTGTTTGGTGAAGAGGACGGTGCACCACCAATGGTCCTCTGTCCTGTTTGGTGGAGAGGACAGTGCACCACCAATGGTATCACAGCACCCGTGTCCTCTGCATGCAGTGGAGGAGTAGACAGGCGTGTGAGGAGAGGCATGTGTGTGTGTGTGTGTGTGTGTGTGTGTGTGTGTGTGTGTGTGGTGTACAGTATGCGTGCGTGTGTATGAGTGTTGTGTGTGTGTGTGTGAGTACAGTATGCGTGCGTGTGTATGAGTGTTGTGTGTGTGTGTTTGTATGTACAGGAGAGCCTCATCTGTATAAAGTCTCTTGAGGCCATTGACATGTGTTGCCAGTTGCAAGACCACTCCATTGCAGTCTCCATTGCTTGTCACTCTCCTCTGTTGGACTACATGGTGAGTACGCACACATCACTCGTTACTGGTGTGAGGCTTCAACACGTGACCTCACTCCCCCACAGGCCAATCGCCTCCAACTCCACTACAAGATCATCCCGTCCAGTGTCGCACCTCACGCCGTCCTCCAATGCCAGGCCCAGTGGGGGCTGGACTACCCTGTCCACCTCTTTGACAGCAAGAGCCCGCCCGCTAGCCACTATCTCCCGGGCATGCTGGCCTGGATGGACTACTGCAATGGCATTGCAGCCAGGGCCAATCCTGCACTGACAGAGCACCTCAGCAAGGCCATCTCTGAGCAGTTCCTCGTCCAGTGTGTGCAGACGGACTTGGTGGAATCGTAAGTTGATGGAAGTGTGTGCGTGTGGTGTATACTGCGTGCTTTGATGTGCGGTGCAGAGCCAGTGCTGTTAGGGTCGCCAGTATTGGTAGACTCAACGTTGTACGTATGCAGTGCTCACAAACAGGTGTCTGTGGCGACGTGTTGTGGCTACAAACATGTCACTCCCCTGTCCATTTACTGAAGTGGGGGCGGTGTATTGCCTTCCATTCACGTTGTGTTGTCGGAGGTCGCCCCCGCTCTTACGGCGATCTTCCGCACTCAGTGTGGAAAAGTAAATTGAGACACTGTAAAGTATGGCCTCTGATATCCTCTGTACTGTGAGTGGTTGTGTGGTGGGTTGGGAGGTTGTCGTGTTGGTGGTGATGGTACCATCGGGTTGGCAGGATGATACCTTGGGGTATGTGATAGTAAGCGTTATCACTTTGGTCCTTTGATAGCACTGGTGATGAAGGAGCGATATTCATTGAGCGATATTCCTTGAACGTTTCACTCAAAGGAGTGTCACCGAGTGTGAAGAGACCAGGTCATGTCCTCCCTGGTTAAGGGACAGACTACGCACATGTGCCATCTGTTAGTTTCCATGGCAACGAGGGAGAGGCATTTTGGTTTCGTGCCATCAGTCAAGTAGGGGCTCTGTTGTTGTCTGGAGTTGGCAGTGAGAGTTGCCTGATGGAGTTGCTGTCTGGAATTGGCAAAGCTGGAAACAGTATCACACAATCACTTAATAAGGGAGACCTCCTCTCGGAGTTCATAGAATTGTGATTTATCCAACCAGAGTGCAGAGCTTAGGTGAAGTGTTGTACAATTGGTCTGCCTTGTTATGCAATTGGTTGGGTGTGTTATGCAATTGGTTGGGTGTGTTATGCAATCATTCACTAGCAGTCAGCCGTTGCCTCACTGAGGCTGGATGGCACCAATGTGATTGAGAGGAGCCAGGTGGAGAGTTAGTGCAGTGGAATCCTCCTACTTACTGTACGTAGGACACCTTTTGAATTCAAGACACCTCTCTAATGAGGACAGTGCCTACAGTCTCAGCTACATAGATATGCATACAAACTACCTCTGAAATGAGAACACCTCTCTAATCAGGACACCTGGGCCTGTCCCAAATAGTCTGTAACAGAGGGGTATCTTTCTCTGTGTGTGTGTGGCACTAATCAACGGTTCATCATCATGCCTTGCCTGCCCCTCCTGCATGTCCTTATCTCTTGGGTGGTCCTAACTGGCTGAGCTGCTGGGCAGGGACGGCTTCTGTTGTGTGAAATGTGTAATCATCGACTGTGTGTGTTTAGCATTGGAGGACAGCTCGTCCCGTTTGGTAACCGGGGAGAGTGTGGAGGTGTGGTGTGTGTGTGTGTGTGTGTGTGTGTGTGTGTGTGTGTGTGTGTGTGCATGTGTGTGTGGGCATGTGTACGTGTGTGTGTGTGTGTGTGTGTGTGTGTGTGTGTGTGTGTGTGTACGTGTGTGTGTGTGTCAGTAGACTAAGCTCTTTCCCAGATGTTCATAGCTAGCTTGCCTTGCTTGGTGCCTGCTCATGCGTTCATTGACACTCTTCCCCTTTGTCTCCAGTCCAGCAGTGCCATTGAGTCTGTACAGTGCATGCTGGTAGCTCTACTCATAGAACAACTAACTCCACATAGCTTGCATATCATTACACGTCTAGGTCCAATGCTGGTCAGGTGTTACGGTGGGAATGTGTGGTGGATGGGAGGATGTTGAGGCGCTGGCATCCCAGTGAGGCGTGATGGCATGAGAGATTATCAATGCATTCATCCTCATCCCAAGGAAGAGTTCAATGGACATGTGTAACTGTACCTCTGTGTATGTGGTGTATGTACACACTGTATGTATCTATCCCTCCCCTCTCCTCCCTCCCCTCCCTCTCCTCCCCTCCCTCCCTCCCTCCCTCCCTCCCCTCTCCTCCCCTCCCTCCCTCC
Organism: Ianthella basta; assembly: GCA_964019415.1. Lineage (NCBI taxonomy): Eukaryota > Metazoa > Porifera > Demospongiae > Verongiida > Ianthellidae > Ianthella > Ianthella basta. The sequence continues at coordinate 8,006,910 of OZ025877.1, forward strand.
CTCCCTCCCTCCCTCCCTCCCCCCTTTGTAGCACGGAGGACTGCCAACTGAAGGCGCTAGTAATCCTTGCCAAAGGAGTCCACTATCTGTCAAGCAAACAGCTTCAAAACGTGTTTGCTGCCTTTCTTCTGGGGGAACCAGGGAGTGCAGACAACCATGCTGTGTACAGAGCCCTTCTGTCCTCACTGGACCACTTGTCAGAGGACATCTGTTATGCTACCCTTCATCTCTTTGATGCACTTCTGGGACTGGCCAATGAGAATGTTGTGCTTAGATTATTGGAAATTGGTCATGTGACCAGTCATGTGACCAATGACACCCTCCGGTGGAAGAAATGTGGGTGGGTGGAGGAAAGGAAGAAAGTGGAAACACTTGTGAATCAGTGAGTGGCAGCTTGTGGATCAGTGTGAGTGAATAGGGAAGTCAATGTTCTTGTTCTTCTGACCATCACACACACACACACACACACACACACACACACATACACATGCACACGCACACACACACGCACACACACACACACATACACACACACTATAGGTACCTCTCTATTCCCCCAAAGTGGCTGATGACTAGTCACCAAGTACATGGCAGTTACTGTTTTGAGCAGTACTTGGAAGAAGCACACATTATGGTCAGCACTTTCGGCCATAGAGTTCAGTGCCCTTGTCTCACTACCGTCAGTGCACTTGTCTCACTACCTTATTCCCACTGCTTCTCATGGTCAGATGTACACATTTCTCATCACGTTGCATCCCCTGTGCATTGCAGCTTGCTAGGTATTCAAGTTTGATGGCACTGTGGGAGTCAGAGGCAGTGGCAGAGAAGCTGGCAGAGCAGGAAAAGAGTGTGGCTGGGTCGTGCTTTGTTAGAGCAGTCCTGGGGAAAGTGGAGCGACTTCTAGATCAGGTATGTGTATGTATGTACACACTGCAGTGTGACATCCTCCCAGGTTGTCAATGCCTCCACTTTCTCTCCCACAGCCGTATGAGATTAACCTCACTCTTACTTCAGTTGCCCTGAAACTGATTGCCTCTCTGCCAGGTGCTCTTGAGCCAGTTCTCCTGCAGCCAGTGGAGGAGGAAGGGGGAGGACAGCAGACCCTACTCTCGGTGCTGCACAAGGTGTGTGTGTGTCCACCCTGTCCACATATAGTGCATTGTTTGTCTACCCAAAGATTTCTCTGCCTTTTGTCTGTGCATTGCCATCCTTTGTCTTTGTCTTACTTCCCCGTGCTGCCATCCTTTCAGTTTGTCTTTGTCCCTGTGCTGCCATCCTTTCAGTTTGTCTTTGTCCCTGTGCTGCCATCCTTTAAGTTTGTCTTTGTCCCTGTGCTGCCATCCTTCCAGTTTGTCTTTCTTCCCTGTGCTGTCATCCTTTCCGCTTGTCTTACTTCCCTGTGCTGTCATCCTTTAAGTTTGTCTTTGTCCCTGTGCTGCCATCCTTCCAGTTTGTCTTTCTTCCCTGTGCTGTCATCCTTTCCGCTTGTCTTACTTCCCTGTGCTGTCATCCTTTAAGTTTGTCTTTGTCCCTGTGCTGCCATCCTTTCAGTTTGTCTTTCTTCCCCGTGCTGCCATCCTTTAAGTTTGTCTTTGTCCCTGTGCTGCCATCCTTTAAGTTTGTCTTTGTCCCTGTGCTGCCATCCTTCCAGTTTGTCTTTCTTCCCTGTGCTGCCATCCTTTCAGTTTGTCTTTCTTCCCCGTGCTGCCATCCTTTAAGTTTGTCTTTGTCCCTGTGCTGCCATCCTTTAAGTTTGTCTTTGTCCCTGTGCTGCCATCCTGTTGTACACTGGGAACAAAGCTTGTAGCTGTCTATGGTCACTCTATGACCATTTAGTGTTGATAAAACACAGAGGAAACATTGGCATTCCTTTTTGTTTGATAGCCCAATTGAGGAATGTGTCAGAAGGAGTCCTGCATGCCTGACACACACACACACACCACACACACACGCACACACACACCACACCACACACACACACACACACACACACGCACACACCACACACACACGCACACACACCACACACACACCCACACACCACGGAGCCACTCAATCCCCACTGCTCCATGCTTACAGGTGAGCCAAGACCTGCAGACCCACTGTGAGAGCTCCATCACTCTCAAACTGAATGTTGTGGAGGCACGAAGGAGGCTGGAGGGGAAGGAGACATCAGACCTATTAAGGTCAGTCCTACCTGCTCAGGGAATACTTTGTCTACAGCTCCCATTGTCTCCTGGGTTACTGTGTGCTACACTGGTAACCCCTCTCAACCTGATTGTGCTAACTTTTGACTGTGTTGGCTGTTTGGTTCAACTTCTTTGTGTTTCAACCTCCCCGCATGTGCTATTGTCAGCTACATCGGCATGCTGCATCAACAGTGGTACCACCAGCAGCGCAACTTCACAAACATGCACACACGCACATGCACGCACGCACGCCTGCGCATGCACACACGCACGCACGCACACACACACACACGTGCACACGCACACACACACACACCATTCACCCTAGCGTCTCCATGCACCCCTCACTACATCCATCCACCAACCCATTCATTCACTCTTCCTACAACTGTGGTATATGCTGCAACCATGTCACCCACCTCCTCCCTCCCTCCTTCACTCCTCCCTCCCTCCTCCCTCACTCCTTCCTCCCTCCTCCTTCACTCCTCCCTCCGTCCTTCACTCCTCCCTCCCTCCTCCTTCACTCCTCCCTCCTCCCTCCCTCCTCCCTCCCTCCTCCTTCACTCTTTCCTCCCTCCTCCCTCCCTCCTCCTTCACTCCTCCCTCCCTCCTTCACTCCTCCCTCCCTCCTCCTTCACTCCTCCCTCCCTCCTCCCTCCCTCCTCCTTCACTCCTTCCTCCCTCCTCCCTCCCTCCTCCTTCACTCCTCCCTCCCTCCTCCCTCCCTCCTCCCTCCCTCCTCCCTCCCTCCTCCTTCACTCTAGTATGCCCCACAACTCCGTAGTGGAGGGAGCTGTTCTCTTTGAGGAGTTCTGCAAAGAGCTCGCCTGTCTCCTGTTTGCAAAACAGACCCTCATCCTGTTGAGATGTGCACAATAAGACCACACCCACTCAATTGACACGCCCACCTTTCTCCTCTCCCCCCAACACTGGATTTTTAATCAATGGATATTGTTATTGTTATTGTACTATAGTTTGTATGTTGATGAAGTTGGTCTATGTGACTGCAATACTGCTCTCAGCTACAGTCCACACAACTGCTGCTGCGTGTGTGTGTGTCTGTCTGTCTGTCTGTCTGTGTGTGTGTGTGTCTGTGTGTGCATGTGTTGCGTGTCAATCAGTGCAACGAGTGACACATAGTTATTGGATTAGGGCCTGGGTTAGGACATCAGAAAGCACTTCATCAGGCTCCCTCTAATTGGCTGACCATAATTTAGCCACGTGGGTTGTGGCTTATCGTCTTTTTAACGACCGCCCCACTAATGAGTAACATTTTAAAATGGCGTCGTCGAAGCCGTAGTTGGTCCGAAGCCGTCCGAACGCCGTACTCCATACCACTGAGTAATGTCTCTTATACTATACCTACATTCTTTACAGCAGGCGGAGATGTTATAAGACTAGTTCAGAAGAGCGCGCTGTTCATGACGGCAATGTACTAACACAGTTAGCTACAACGAGACCCAACGGACGAACGACTCGACATGAACAAGCACGCTGCCTTGACAGTCGTGGCGGCTTTACTCATTACAATAGTGACAACAGACCTGACGAACGGAAACGCCACAGTACTCATCAAGAGGGGAGGTACGGCTGATCTATCACCAGCCCTGGCACAACAAGGACACCGGTTTCCAAGAGAAGAGAGCGCGGAGCGCTGCGTCATCAGAGCGGGTCCCGACTCGCAGCGGTGTGGTGAGATCCGACCAAATCTGTTCCCGTGTTGGAAGGTGTACCAATCCAGCGTCACCTACTCACATTCCGGATGTTTCGGCGACACGGAGCTTATCCATCTGCAGATCCTGAGGGATGACGGAGTTACGAACGTGCAGGTTGCTGTCCGAGTTGTGAACAACACTCACCAGTTGGCTACGATCGGAGAGAGCGTAAAGGTGACGGCACTCCCACTAGCGGTAGAGACGTTCGCTCTGGAGCTCAAGTTTCCCGCGCGCTGGCAAGGCGCCTGCACCTATTTCCTGGCCCTGTACCCCGGTGAGCTGCCACTCCCTCGTTCTGGCCTACTCCGTGGCCCAGTAAACCAGCATTTCACCTGTGGCTACTACCCGAGGGAGCCAATTATCTACACGCGCACGAGGCGGACGAACTTTACGGACCACGTGATCCTGCAGCTCCATGCCCAATCTGGAGCAGAATCGGTGCGCGTGCTCCTGCCAATTCATATCGCTCCTGCAACTCAGCCTGAAGTGGCTTCGCTACCACCAATCTCATTCTCTGTCTACCATACTGGTCTGTCTCCTCTGGATCCTCAGCTATTTCTTGCAAATATGCCTTTTGTGTTGTTGGACTCCAAAGTGAAGGTGGAGGGGTATGGGGGGAGCTTTGTGACTCACGATACCCCTCTTGATCAGATTCACTGCAGCAATGTATCCGTGTTTACCCACAGCGACCTACTGCAGGGAGCAGTGTCATTCCTCCCATGTCTATCTCTGCACAACACATCCATTGCACGTTTCCATTGCAGCGTCATGGATCTCAGTGGATCCCTCCTGGCTGTGACGACTATCACTGTCAACCTAGCTGACCACCTAACTCCAGTAGCTCCTCTCCTGCTGATGTCTCCTTCTGAGGCCTTGCAGCAGCTGCAAGTGACCATTCTGGATGCCATGGAAGATACCGTGAATCTGACTTGCAGCCACCAACTGCTCTTGGCACCCCAAGTGGGGTATCTGCAGTGGTCAGGCCCAGAATACAGCCTCAACTCTTCAATCAACCGCCCCTTTGGTCTGACGCACGAGGAGCTGTTGCTAGGCAACCTTTCATACACGAGTATCCCCAGCAGAGTCCTGCATGACCACTTCCAGTGGGAGACAAGATGCCCCGGGGCACGCCCCCTGCAGATGACCATCCTAATTAGCTCTGCAGAACCAGATCAGTGGCCGCCCAAAGTGGACTTTAGCTTGTTGCAGCTGTTGTCATTTTCGGGCTTTGCCTCTCAACTCAACGGAGCCATGCTCCAGTCCAGTGACCCTGACAGCAATATCTGGGAAACACTATACCAAGTCCTCATAGGAAGTGGGAGGATTGTGGTTTCTCCTACAGCCAGCACACTGGAGAGAGTCCACCTGCCAGGGGCTGTCCTGGAAGCCCTTCCAGATTCCTCTCCAGCAACCAACGTCACACAGGAACAGCTTGACCGTGGACATGTGTGGTATGTTCCAGACCAGATGGAGGGCAACACAACGATGATTCTACTGCTCCAGGATGCCAGCCACAACCTTCAGCCTGAGCATGTTCTTGTGCACGTGCAAGTGTCACCGAACTCACCAGCCACCTCCAACAGGCAAGTGATGGCAGTTTTTGGGTTGCTGGAGCTGTTACCTCTCAAGATGATGCATTTTCATGCATTTGCATCTATTACCTCAGCCCACCTCAATGTGGTCGGGCTGCGAGCTGACTACATCCTACTGTCGTCACCATTTCATGGCCATCTCTGCCTTGGCGATGCACCCTGTACAGAGAGTGTGTCTAACTTCACTCAGACTGCTATTGATGAAGGCTTGCTGCGGTATCATCCATCTGATGAGAGCTTTAGTGTAGATGCCTTCCAGTTCCTAGCCACTGGCGAGGTGACTGTACTTCCTGAGTGGTTTGTCATTTACCGGGATCTGTCACCACTGGAAGCAGCTATGCAATCTGTTCAACAGGCTTCTGCCAACCTAGTGCTCGAAGCAGGCAGCTCAGCTCCTCTTACAGCAGACCTTTTGGGGACATGGGCATCTGAGGAGATAAGTGCTACTGCTGTCGCACTGGCTGTAGTGAAGTCTCCTGAATATGGCAGGCTGTCAGTGGAGGGGATGTTTTCTCTGGCCAACTTGAGTAGCGTCAACTACACACACTTGGGGCAAGAAAGCTGTTCGGATGAGATATTACTAGCAGTGTTTGTTAATGGAGTGGCAACAGAGCTGACTGTTGTCACTGTCATTGTCAAAACGACAAATCCACAATTCATCCCATTCGTTTTCTCGACTCCCTTAGCTGTCTCTCAGCCATCCATAGCCCTGGATGCAGGCAGTGTTTTCATCCCAGGAGCACCAACCTGCAGCAATGTTACCTTTCTGCATGTCACCAAGGCCCCTCAGAACGGTACCTTGCTCCTTGACGTCAAGGATGACTCTCAGGATGTGCTCGTGTTGGAACAAGGAAGCCGGTTCGCACTAGACGACCTCCAGTTAGGTGCTGTCGGGTACAGCCTCCACTCACACCTGAGCCAAGAAGAAGCCATCAGTGATTCCCTTTTGTTCGTGGTCCCGCTAGTCACAGGCACTCAGGAACACCTGCTTCCCATTCAATACACAAGGAGTGCATCCCAAGCACCATATCAAGTAGCACTGAACCCCCCCAACTCGCTTTACATCAGCCACATTGGTGGCGGTAGGTATGGGGCCACCTTGACAGCATCACTCCTGCAGGCTTCAGTGCATCCTGCCCCGGCTCCTAAAGTGGCAAGTGTTATGATCTCACCGCCCACCCTTCTGCACGGCCACCGCAGGTCAGTAGACGATGGTTCTCTAACACCCCTACGCCCCATTGTTCCATTGGAAGACCTCAGCAGAGCAGATTGGGTGTTTGAGTTGCAGCAGACACAATGGAACGTCACAGACGATATCTTGAGTGTGAGCGTGACTGTAAACACATCACTCCTTCAAGCTCCAGTCACATCTGATTTGGCCAACATTACTCTAAAGTGGGCCTACGTGTCATTCAAGTTCCCTTCGCTGTCTGTGAAGGAGGAGGAGGAAGGCGGGAGAGAGGTGACATTGACCGTGAGGTGAGTGCATGTTGTACTTTCTAACCACTGTCTGTGTTATGCTACCTTGGACTCGTGTGTGGAGTATGAGGTTGCCAACGCACTGCGCTGTCCGTGTTTGGTCGACCCAATGGGGTTGTGTTTAGTCAGTTCAAGCACTCTGTGGCCATGGGATGGTGCCGATCAGGTGTAAGCCAATGAATGTGATTAGGTGTGTACTTGAGCCACATGCCGTGAGTTCTTGGAGAACGCACACGATGCTACACACTATCTCGTAGTCCAGGTCATGGGGTCGATTATGTGTTGTAGGATAGGGCAACCATTAGCCTCTACCAAGCTGTCATCCATGATATTTAGCGGGCAGGCTAGTTGTGAAGGATGGCCTGGGTACAAGGATGCTTACAAGGGTTGGTGTTTGTATCCAGCACCACTTTACTGGGGTGTTGACTTTAAAGAAAGCTTGCATTGCTTCCATTGAGCTCCCAACAGCACTTAATGTATTATATCATGTATGGAGCCATCACCTATACCAGTTCACCTGAGTAGCAAGTTTGACGGTAGGTCACATTGAACTCGCAACACAATGTGTCTCAAGGTCTGCACATAATGAGATTCATAGTGATTACAAATTTGGATACTGAGTACATTGCACTGCCAACAATTCCAAATTGTTAAGAAAAAACTATTTTTGGGACACGTTAGGAATGACTGTTGATTGCTTTTGTTGTGTTATGTGTGCTCTGTAGTTTGTTCTTATACTGGTTGTATTGTATGAACATAGGGGAAATGGAGGGAGCTAGGGCATTTGTTGAGCACTCACTGACTTGCACACACAGACACACTTGCACACACGCACACACACGCACACACACACGTGCACACGCGCACACACACGCACACACACACATACATGTGCACAGTTACAATCACTGTTTATTGCAATGTGTGCCGATGCTATCACTGAAATAACTTACTCTCTCACACACTCCCTCACACACTCCACACACTCACACTCCATCCCACACTCACCCTCCACCCACACACTCACTCTTGTGGTGTGCTATAGTGTGGTGTGTGTGTACTGTGTATGCCAGAGAGAGAGGCAGTGGTGAATACTACGGTTAGCGAGAATGTGTGAAAGACCCAAACCATCACAGTAACAGAAGGCACGGTAGTGCTGTCTATGTAGGGATGGCAGTGGTTGTTTGTATGTAATGTATTGCGTGCATGCAGAAACGTTAACGTCATTCCACCATAAGTGACTATCGCGCATAGCCTTCCACCAATCCCGACTTGCTAGCCCATCTTCAAAGTCTGTCCAACGTGAGGTCAGGGACAGCTCATCTCTCTCCAATTCCTGCTGAGATAATGTGTGGTGACATGGGAATCCATCAGTCTTCTTGGTCTGCACTGGAAGGGCTTCCAGCAAGATAAGGAGAGCTTGCCGATCACTGGCAGTCCTGCTGGACTGTTGGTGTGAAGTGGTCACTCCGAGTTGGGGCGGGGCGGGAGGAGGGGCGGGGGAGGGGGAGTGATGCCCACTGCATTCAACAACCCTAACAGGTGCAGGCTTGTAACATTTTCTGGAAAATGTTGGAAAATGTTTCCTGTAAATTTAGTTGCTTTTGGCAGCACACTGCCACTCACTGCCTTCTCAAACAATTGACTAAATCAACAAGAAGCCACTGTACTGACCTGCAAACGGTGCTCTCTTCAACCACTTCTCGTGCCGCAGTAGCGGGCTCCACCAATTGAGCGGCATTGCGTGCATCTAGGATGGGGTGTCTATGGCGCCTGCACTCACTCACTCACAGTATGCCCAGCCAGCACTTGACAACCGCCTCCGACACTTTGCAGGTGGTTAAGCGGATGAGGTCCCCTGTGACCTGACACATGATACCTGATAACCACGATCTCCTATGGCTTCGGTCACTTTGTTCCTCTCAAACGGTTGCTACTGAAGAGGGATGGTGAGCTGCCAAAGGAGGTGGGTCCCACAGAAAGTGGCACTTGTGTGGCCTCCAGTGGCTGTCTAGAAGCCAAGTAGTTCCTCTTGAAAGTGGCCCTGTTGAGGTGTGAGACAGGGGTTGGTATGGATCTGCCAGGTTGGGTGGAAGCAGCACGGGCTACTGTGTGTGAACAGGCTCAAAAGAATCTGTTTATCTGCATACATGAATGCACGTCCGCATGCGTGCGTGCGTGCCTGATGCTCCAAGTATGTAGGCTGCTGGCAAGGCAGCAGGAAGTTACATTATCGAAACTGACTTGGAGTAGTTGCATAGTACTTGACCTTCAGACTGATTCAACAGCCAGCAGCCATCTGATACCTCCTTTGATGAGGAAGCTAGATGGTTTCTGTTGCAAACACACACATGCACACACACACACGCACACACACACTTCACTGCACCCTATAATTGAAAACATGTGGCTGAATGCTTCTTCCATATAAGGCAGTTGGTTCTCGTTTGTAGGTTTGGGTCACTTTGTGTTTGCATACTCTGTGCGCTTGAATTTAATTAGCTCAGAGCTGTGAAGATGAAATGATGGCACCCCTGTCCCCCATATTCTCTCACATAGGAGAGTTGGCCACATTGACATCAGTGCCACTGTGGAGGTTGCTGTGGTGAAGGGGAATGCGACCATTGAGTGCACCCACAGAGGCGATGTGTGTGCAACCAACACCACACTGGAGCTCCCAGCGGGTGTGGGGGAGGCACAGTACACGTTCACCATCCACAGTGACCTCCTGGTGGAAGGGGTGGAGAGCTTTGCGTTGCAGCTGATGGGTGGTGTGGGAGTTGTCCCCCACTCGGAAGGAAGTTTAATGGAGGTGGTCATTGTGGACAGTGCTGAACCACGTGAGTGTGTGTGTGTGTGTGTGTGTGTGTGTGTGTGTGTGTGTGTGTGTGTGTGTGTGTGTGTGTGTGTGTGTGTGTCTGTGTGTGTGTGTGTGTGTGTGTGTGTGTGTGTGTGTGTGTGTGCGCGTGTCTGTGTGTGTGTGTGTGTGTGTGTGTGTGTGTGTGTGTGTGTGTGTCCGTGTGTGTGTGTGTGTGTGTGTGTGTGCGCGTGTCTGTGTGTGTGTGTGTGTGTGTGTGTGTGTGTGTGTGTGTGTGTGTGTGTGTGTGTGTGTGTGTGTGTGTGTGTGTGTGTGTGTGTGTGTGTGTGTGTGTTATTGTTATTGTTATTATTAAAGGTGACCCCTTCAACCATGGGCTGGTATCAATGGGGAACCTGGACCTGTGTGTGCGTGTGCGTGTGTGTGTATGCAGCCATCATTAGGAGAGGAGTCCAGTGTGGGCCTGAGAGTGATAGAGCTGTCACTAGACGGTAGACATGCTCTGACTGAGGTGCAATTACCATTATCAGCTGATGCTCCTGTCTGACCCTGTGCTGATATGTCTAGCGCTCCACGACCCCAGACCCCTCCCTATCTACGTAGCTGGTAGCTATGGGCATGCAGTTGTGTGAAGCCAATGCTGTGGACTCCTCCCCCTGCAGCCACATTGCTTGGGTTCGCGGTGCCCAGGGCTCACCCTTCACCCAATCCCAGCAAGTGTGATCTGGAGGTCAAGGTGCCAGAAGACATCGGGATTCTGTCTCTAACAGTTCTCCAGCGTGGTATCATTACTGAAGCAGTTGGAACCATTTGCTACACAGAATCTGATCAAGATGACCTACAGCCAAATGTAGATTTTGTCCCCCGGCCCAACGATCCCCACTCCCTAGTGCTTTTTGACCAATACTCCCCAACAGCCTCCTGTGATATACAGATACTGGACGACATGGTGCATGAGAGGGACAAGTCTTTTGTAGTGTCACTGGGTGTGACAATTGGTGACACTCAACTGGACACACAGAGTGACAAGATTTGTGTCCATGTGACCAATGATGACAATGACGCAAGTGAGTGCTTGGGGTGGGTTGGTGTGTGAGGGGAGGGTGAGTGTGTGAGTGCCAGGGGAGGGTGTGGTGTGAGTGCCTGGGGAGTGTGAGTGAGAGAACTGAAGAGTGGCAGTGTGATTGGGCCTTTTGCACTGAGTAACTATGGAGGATGAGTGTGCATGCACGCAGGCATGTGATCTTTGTGAAGTAAGTGAAGCTTAGGCTGAGGCTGAAGTCATGTTTATTTGCTGAAGACTCCGCCTCTTTCCTTTAGAGGCAGTGTAAGGTATCCTTGCTATGCTGCTAACTCGTTAGCCTGTAACCCAGTCCCCACCTCAAAGGGAAACACATTCCTTGGTCACCAACATCGTGTGCGCGCGCGCGTGTGTGTGTGTGTGTGTGTGTGTGTGTGTGTGTGTGTGTGTGTGTGTGTGTGTGTGTGTGTGTGTGTGTGTGTGTGTGTGTGTGTGTGTGTGTGTGTGTGTGTGTGTGTGTGTGTGTGTGTGTGTGTGTGTGTGTGTGTGTGTGTGTGTGTGTGTGTGTGTGTGTGTGTGTGTGTGTGTACTTGGAAAATAATGAATGGTTGCAGTGGTCTCGTGTTGTCTTGTAATGGTCGTTTGTATCTCATTAGAGGTGATGTGACGGGAGGTCTCATGCTCAGTGAATAGAGCACGATCACTCCATCCTTGTTATGCCCTCCTTGCTCCAGGTGCAACAGTTGGCTTCAATGCCATTTCCTTGACAGCCATGCGGAGTGCTGTCAGGACTTTTGCATTGTTCACTGTCACTCGGACAGGGTCAGCACACACACTGAACAAGCCAACAGCTGTCCACTTTAACGTCTCATCCAACGGCAGTGCTACAGAAGGAGTAGATTTTATTCTGCCCAAGAGGTTAGTCACCTTTGCCCCCAGTAACACATCAGTGGAGGGAGTTGTTATTATTCTAGAGCATGGCGGGGTGGACTTCACATCAAAGAGCTTCCAGATCAACATCACTGCTGTGGAGAATGGGACGCTTGGTGCAGATGGACACCTCCTTACAGTGGTCATTGTCAGCTCTCAGTGTAAGTTGTCTGAGATGCATTTGGTAATAGAGCCATCAGCCTCAGGGCATGGCTACACCACGCCACACTGTTGTTAAAAAAAGAGCTCATGTCAACAAAAGATTGAGGGGGCATTGTGTGTGTCGTGCTTGTCAATCTTACTCTCATTTAGTTTCTGTTGACTTGGACGGTTGAGGGGGCATTGTGTGCAGCGCTTGTCAATCTTACTCTCATTTAGTTTCTGTTGACTTGGACGGTCGAGGGGGCATTGTGTGCAGCGCTTGTCAATCTTACTCTCATTTAGTTTCTGTTGACTTGTACGGTCGAGGGGGCATTGTGTGCAGCGCTTGTCAATCTTACTCTCATTTAGTTTCTGTTGACTTGGACGGTTGAGGGGGCATTGTGTGCAGCGCTTGTCAATCTTACTCTCATTTAGTTTCTGTTGACTTGGACGGTTGAGGGGGCATTGTGTGCAGCGCTTGTCAATCTTACTCTCATTTAGTTTCTGTTGACTTGGATGGTTGAGGGGGCATTGTGTGCAGCGCTTGTCAATCTTACTCTCATTTAGTTTCTGTTGACTTGGATGGTTGAGGGGGCATTGTGTGCAGCGCTTGTCAATCTTACTCTCATTTAGTTTCTGTTGACTTGGACGGTTGAGGGGGCATTGTGTGTGTCGTGCTTGTCAATCTTACTCTCATTTAGTTTCTGTTGAATTGGACGGTTGAGGGGGCATTGTGTGTGTCGTGCTTGTCAATCTTACTCTCATTTAGTTTCTGTTGAATTGGACGGTTGAGGGGGCATTGTGTGTGTCGTGCTTGTCAATCTTACTCTCACTTAGCCTCTGTTGAATTGGACGGTTGAGGGGGCATTGTGTGTGTCGTGCTTGTCAATCTTACTCTCACTTAGCCTCTGTTGAATTGGACGGTTGAGGGGGCATTGTGTGTGTCGTGCTTGTCAATCTTACTCTCACTTAGCCTCTGTTGACTTGGACAGTTGAGGGGGCATTGTGTGTCGTGCTTGTCAATCTTACTCTCATTTAGTCTCTGTTGACTTGTGTACATGTTATTGTGTACATCCCACTGCCCTTCCCTCTTCAGTGGCTGTGGTGGAGTTCAAGTACTCTGAAGGGTTTCTTGCCGAGAATGTTTCAGAAACATCGATACCTATCATTCGCCATGGCAATCGGAATGTGACAAGTCAGATCCGTTGCAATACTCTTCCTATTAGTCAAAATGGAACCCATTTGCCAACTGTGTCTGAGGATATCAGAATGGGACCTGGTCAGAGTGAAGCCTTTTGCCATGTGCACATAGTTGATGACCATATATGGGAAGGCAACTCAGAGATGGTGTTACTTGAAATTGAGCCGCTGGATGACCACACCGTTGGAGGACCTCAGAGCACATTCAGTGGTCACATTATCGACAAGGAAGACAGTGAGTGTGGTACACGCTTGCACATCCCCACTTCCACACACCCCAACGTACACCCACACACCCCAACATACACCCACACACCCCAACATACACCCACACACCCCAACATACACCCACACACCCCAACATACACCCACACACCCCAACATACACCCATCCACACACGCGCGTGCGCACACACACACTATCGGTTGTCACAAAACATGTGTTTCAAGTGCTGGTTGCTGCTCTTCTTCCCATTCCCATTTCTCCAGTTCCAACTGTGCAGTTTGCCTCACCCTACACAATGGAAGTGGAACCCTTGTCAAACTATTCAGTGGATGCAAAAAATGTTACTCTAACATTAAACCGGACTGGGGACCCAACCCAACTCCTGATTGTGGAGTTTTGGACTGGGAGTGGGGAAAATGACAATGCAGGTGTGGCAAATATTGACTACCAGAACACCAGTGGGGCAGTGGAATTTCCTCCGGGGGTCATGTTCGCCAAGCTGCATGTGGCCCTGCTCTCCAACCATCAGAGACAGCAAGACTTCTCCTTCGTTGTACACATCCGTAAACCCTCCCAAGCCACTTTGCCCCTTATAGGTGCTGCCAGTGTAGCACGAGTGGAAGTGATCAATCGCAATTTGGGACCCTTCTTCCCTGACCGTCCGAGGGTTGTATCAGCTCGGTACCCACATACACTGAAAGATGAACTGTCTGCCTACTCACCGCTGCTCTGTGTTACGGTGAGAAAGAAAGAATGCAGCCACTGTAGGAGTAATCTAACATGTGTGTTCCTCCCTAGTAAGACAGTGACAGATTGAGCAAACTGTTCTTTTAGGCCTGGGTGCTTTGTGTGCTGTACCACTGTGTCAAGGAACACTCATACTGCATCCAATAGGTCTGTAAATGTTACACCAATCTTTTGCAAATCTCTGATAACAAGAAATGAGAACCTGCTTAACTCGGCATACCCTATCCTCCTCCCTCTGCAGCCTTGTGATGAGGAGTGGGGAGAGAATGAGGCTTACAAGAAGGAGTGCCAAGACCAGGCCATTGTCCGTCAAAGGACCAAGTACACTTGGGAGATGAGCGTAATCCGCAATGACACCAACAATGCAGGGGAGTTCCTGCCACTTCGGTTTGAAAATATTCTGGCCCCACCTGACCAGCGCTACCTGCCTCCAGTGCACATGCTCCCAAACCGATACGTGAGGTGTAGGGCAACGGCAGTAAGCAGCAATGACATTGAGGGATACACAAGAGTGAGCCAGCCAGTCAGATTGGTCCGTTCCGATCTGGAGGCCTGCCCTGTTGCCAAGGCGAGTGTTGTCGCCACACTTGCACCTGCAGGAGATGAGGTCACAGGACTTGAGGTAGGTAGACACACAACACTAGACTGTGCTCTAAGGAAATGTTGGCTGTTGCTATGACAACAACTGTGTGTAGATTGAATTTGGCCCTTGTGTGTAGGCATGCAGAAGAATGGCTTCTCGTTGCTGTGCCATTATCATTTATCATTTAGCATGCTCAGACCTTGGGGCCTTTTTGGCATCTTGCAAGGCCTTCCTCAGGTCCAAAGAACATTCATGCCCATTTCTATTATTTAAAGTATGACCCAGTCTGACACAAAAGTACTATCAGTTGCATTATCAGTTACAGCAACTACCAATAAATCACTTAGCTATGTTCCATTCTAACTGTATCATTTCTATACTGCCTTTTTGTACTGTTTGTTCTGTTTGTTTTCTGGTGCCACTAAAAGTAGCCATTGGCTAATGGCTCCCCAGGTTAAATAAGATTTCCTGATCCTGATTCCTGATTTAACTAGTTAGAAGTACCGAGCACTATATTGCCTCTTGTCTTCTTCTCCAACCAGGACATGGTCTCCCTGACACTGAGCAAGATTCCTCACCGTGACAACCTGCTCCCTCTGCTCTCCACCACTCCATTTCCTGATGACGTCACACCACTGCTGACCCACCGCCCCTCTCGCCGAGACCACCAGTGCTCCAATCTAGCAGTGGGCGAGTTCCACTCCCTTACAGGGGCTGTTGGCAGTTGGCAGGTGGACCCGCTGGTCCTGTACAAGTTACATCTTGACAAGATCTCCTGCCAGTGGACGTTTGTCAGCCACCATCGCCTGCAAGACCTGATTGATGTCTGTAGAGGGACTATCATCAAAGAAGATGGGGCAGAGACCACGTTCACTGTGAATGTTCCCATCTATCTGACCTATGTCTCCTTTGGGCTTGACTCTGCCACACCAGGGCGTGCTCTCTCAACCAGCACCACTGCCAGCCTGCGACTAAGCCTCCCTCCTGCATCTAGCCGTCCTCTCTCACCACTCCGAGAGGTACACAATTCCCCACACAATGCCTCCCTGCAAGTAGTCAGCATGGGACTCAGAAACAACATGCTTGAGGTCCTGGTGCAGACCTCCCTCAATTCAAAAGACCGAGTGTTCTCTCTCAGCAATTCCTTTGCCAATGCAGAATCTGGGGTTTCACTGGAACTGGAGCTCCTTCAGACATCATCGCCACAGCAACCAGTAGTGCAGCTGTGGAAAGTGTCTGCCAAAGGCGTCCTATCAGACTACAGTGGAACTTATGAAATTATACTAGTAAATTGTGTTGTACAGTACCATAGCTACTGTGTTGGGCCGCTAGAGAAGACAAGCTTCCAGTTCCAGATTGAAAGAAAAACATCTGGGAGTGGGTACATGATTGGCGTAGTACCTCAAGTAACATTGAGGCCAACTTCCAATGACGCTGCAACGGACGAAGGTTAGTTCATGCACTTACAAGTGTGAGTGTGCATGTGTTGTGCATGTGTTGTGCATGTGTTGTGCATGTGTTGTGCATGTATTGTGCATGTGTTGTGCATGTGTTGTGCATGTGTTGTGCATGTATTGTGCATGTGTTGTGCATGTGTTGTGCATGTGTTGTGCATGTGTTGTGCATGTGTTGTGCATGTGTTGTGCATGTATTGTGCATGTGTTGTGCATGTGTTGTGCATGTGTTGTGCATGTGTTGTGCATGTGTTGTGCATGTGTTGTGCATGTGTTGTGCATGTGTTGTGCATGTGTTGTGCATGTGTTGTGCATGTGTACACACTACACACTCTGACTGCATGGCATGTGTATGCAGTATGCAAGTTGTCAGACTTTGTGTCTCTGTGTCTCTGGAAGCCAATTCCTGTTGTGATACCTTCTAACTACACAAAGCATAAGCTTCTATTATGGGATTGGGGTCTCTCTCAAGACACTGATATCACTGCTTGTTTACTCCTTCGCTGCATTGTTATATAATTATGCTCTCTGCAACACTAGCTGGTCTGTGGTGGGTTTGAACACACTGTGTTACCTCTCTCCCCGCAGATGAGATCATAGAAGTGAGTGTTGGCGTGCTCCAGAGTCAACTCCTCCACCAAGGACTACGCGTGGCTGTAACTAGAGCCATCATCTGTCAAAACCGGAATCCACATTCTCGTCGGTGTGAAGTGAGGGCAGTGGAGGTGGGTACCATGGCAACCTTGGTGTTGCTAGGGAAGGTATTTGTGCACCTGATAACACTGTTGACAAGCAGGCGTGACCAGTGTCTGACACCATGTTATGGAGCACATTTGTGTATTCTCCTGGCTTCCTTCATGCGTTGTATGTGTTCAGGTCATGTCCGTGAATTGTGTTCGCTGTACACCGCATTCTGTAGGTTGCCTCTCCTGGTGCTGGGAGGGGTGTACGGGGCATGGCACCTGACAAGCGAGAGGTGTTACCAAGCAACTCATTCACCTTCAGTACATCAGACCTTGCTGAAGTGAGTTGCGGCTCATTAGTGTGTTGTGTTATTGTATGCTTATCTTTGAGCTTGGCATATGGGTGTGTGGTTGTGGGTGGAAGTGTTTGGAGTTGACCATGTAGGATGGCATGTGTCTGTGTGTCTGTGAATTGTGTGTCAAGGAAAGGGTGTGTTGGGTGTGCCAGACTAACTTCAAACAGTTGTGTCCGGAGTTCCTTTCGCTCAATGGAGATGACATCTGTTTACATCTGCCGGTAGCAGTGACTGCCTAGCGAGCGTTGGGTGTTATGCCATAGCTAGGATGCTTAAAGTGGCTTCGTAGTAATTACTGTCCACAAACATGACCACCGTTGCCATGACAATACATCTGATACAACTTGCCAGACTTAGCGGTACCGGAACACTGTTTGCAGTAGTCTTGTGTAGCTAGGCCACTTTCTGGCTACACGGACCCGCTTGCAGTGCGCTAGGTTATCCCGTGTATACAGTGAATGACACCATTTGTACTGCATGTCACAACCTCACTAGTTCATACAGTACAATC
This sequence comes from Ianthella basta, assembly GCA_964019415.1. Lineage (NCBI taxonomy): Eukaryota > Metazoa > Porifera > Demospongiae > Verongiida > Ianthellidae > Ianthella > Ianthella basta. Next base: position 8,024,555 of record OZ025877.1, read on the forward strand.
ACTTCCTTGTGTCACACCACAATGGTGGCAGTTGTCATTGGGCGAATCCACTCAGTCACAACTTCCACGTCTGTTACATCACTGTGGTCTTGTTATTGCAGGGCATCTGGTACCTTGACATCCGTTATGTTATTATGAATGGCTCGGAAGTGACCTTCCCTGTCCCTGGAGATGCTGACTACTCCATCAGCAAGGAGTTTATCGTTGCAGAGCGCCCAGTGACTTTAACAGTACCTACAGAAGCACTGAACCCCAGCCAGGAGAGCACCAGTGTGGCAGCCAATGTCTCCTTTGGTCTCAGTGTGGCTATCACAGTGGCCATTGTTGTTGTGATAATTGTCATCACAATAGTCCTGTGCCTCTTGAGGAAGGCTAAACGGCCACTACAGCACAGCACTGCAGTGCGAAGAAGACGCCAGAGTGTGCAGGTCCAGTGTCATGGAGTGGCCACCATGACCAAGCTCAATAACGGGGCAGAGAGGATTGTCTGTCAGATTGAGATGATTCAAGCTCCTAACGACACCACAAGCCTCCCCGAGAGAATCCACCCATGCGCAATCAGGGGTCACCTCACCCATAGTCTAGGTGACAACTCCTCGGCTACCACCTCCCACTGTAGCCTGCCTGCTGAGCTCCCATCTCGACAGAATGTAGACCGAATGAAGCTAGAGTTGGACAAGGATGCTCCACGTGAACATGTGATTCACATTGAGAATGGCCATGAACTTGCAGCTAATGCTGAAGCCTTTGTGGCAGCGATGGTGAGGACGCCACCTGACAGCAGGAGCAACTTACAGAGCAATGTGTAGGACCATGGGAGGAGCTAGTGCCCATCTTACAGTGATATTGTGTTTCCAATCTGCCCCATGTTTTGTGCAAGTCACTACTGCAGACTGTAACATTTACCATGCTAGCTTGCTTGGGGTATGCCATGGCACGTGTACTTGTGTATTATAATATGATAAAAGTTTAAAAGAGTATTCAGCAGTTTTGTAATGTTATTCGTTTGCTTTTTGTGACATTTTTAGCCTCTTACTATGGATGCACCAGTTTAACGATATTCATTGCGTTTTATAATAATATTATTCATGAGCTCTCCTGGCTACCAAACAATACGAAAAATGGCGGCTGATTACATCTCTTGTTCAGTAGCTCTGAACTCGCGTGTTCTGGACCTGAGTAGGAGGCAGCTGGACGACTTTCCTTCCCCTGGTAATGAACTTGGAAACATTGAGGTAAAGTATATGAACCATGCGTTTCCGTGCAGTGAATGCAAGTTACTACCAGGCCGGCTGTTGCAGGCAGCACTAGTGTAGTCGGTGTAGAGGTGAAACAAGTCGCGCCAATACATTGTATTACTTTGTAGTGCCTTTACTTGGAGGGAAATTCCCTTGCGGACGTGCCAGAGCACCTGCTTGCCCGCTTCAAGTCACTTAAGTACTTAGACTTGCGAAACAACCGCTTGAAGCACCTTCCTCCTGCTGTGGGGCGACTGAAGACGCTGAAGACGTTACTGTTGTCGGGCAATCAGTTACAAGTGCTCCCAGTAGAGCTAGGTGAGTAGTTGTGTATGCACATGGGCAGCTGTGTCAGTTCTCATTGATGTTTGAGCCAAGGCGGGCGGAGATTATAGTGGCACACTGGACTGCACCACTGAACCATATAGAGTGAGTAATCAATCCTCGGACGGAATGTATTCTCGGATCGGCGCAAGGCACTCCCAGAGGGTCTGTCATTCGTAAACGTCTGGTTGTTGATTAGGCGCAAGATGCTGCAGAGCAAAGCAGGAGTTGTTTCATAGATCGATAGCTTAGTGCAACTGTATCGAGTTTTTCGCCATTTTTTCGTGTGTTTTATCCCAGCTTATGTGTTTGTCCTGTTTGACAGGGACATTGAGTCTGATTTTTCGATGTCTTGTTATGATCCCATACCTTGGTAACCAAACTCAGTATCAGTACTGTTTGTTTGGTACATTGAGCTTGGTTGCCTTCCCAATGTCCATCAGTAATCGCGCTTCCGACAATACATTAACGGGTCCGAGAATTGATTTTTCAGTGAGCTAGCAGGAAGCGCCTCTTCAAGAGCGGCAAGGAGAAGTGTCGGCAAAACGCCTGTATTAATGTGTTCTAGAGTCAGCAAGGTGTCTTATTCCAAAGATAGTTCAGGCACTTCGTCTCCTTCTTGGAAGTCAGATTGAGAAAAACGAAAAGTGTCCGAGCATTGATCACTTCCTCTACAGTGTGTGTGTGTGTGTAGTAGTAGTAGTAGTAGTAGTGTGTGTGTATGTACTTCCCCTTGCACCGCACAGGCTCCCTGCCCCACTTGAGCAGCCTCAGTCTGACAGACAACCCCCTTGTGTCTCCTCCCCAGCATGTGGTGCGGCAGGGGACCAAGGCCGTGCTGGCATACTTGAGAGCAAGATGGCAGGAGGAAACGGAGAGTGATTCAGGTAGGAGGCCAGGGAGAGGGGGAGGGAGGGAGGGATGATTACTGCAGACCAAAGACCTATTCCTTACGATGGCTCTAGTTGTCCCACTGGTGCTGTCTGCCCTCAGACACTACAGGTGATCAACAGGCTAGACACATTCTACAGCACATAGCACCTAGCAAGACACAAGTGGGTAAGTCCCTGTAATTAATGGTTATGGAGCTGGAAGGAGTGACCTGCATTAGATGCAGTTGCTGGACTACTTATGACTGGTGTCTGTATGTGTGTGTATTTATACGTGACCAGTATGCATTAATATGTGTTTCATGTATGTATGTATTTGAGTATAAAAGAGAGAGTGCTTGTTGTCTCTGCATTCTACAGTGGGCACTGGTTCATGTATAGGGAAATCCCCTCAAAAGCCCCAAGCCCAGTGCGCCCCTCCCCTGGGCCTCCCTGCCCCTATCCTCCAGCAGGCACTGGTGCACAGACACCATCCCACGACCTCTACTCACCGCAGGCAAACCTATTCGCTCTCCCCCAGTGCACAATCACACACCTCACCTGTGCAAGGGAGGAGGAGGAGGATGAGGAAGGGAGGAAGTACAGGTGGCATGGGGGAGGGGAGGGGTCATGAAGCTACAGGGCAGCCTGAGCCACATGTGAAGGTGCCCAGCGGTCTGCCTCATGAGGTGGGATCAGTGACACAGGCAAGGATCGCAGCCGTCATTGAGAAGCAAAAGTGAGTGTGCTGATGTGTGTTGTGGCTACCCATTGTGAGTGGGTGCCAAGTACTGTTTGCTGTCTTCTGTGCAGGAGCCAGAGCTACTTGGAGTCATGGAGACAAGAGGCCAAGACCATGCAGAGGCAGCTGCAGAGGGAAGCAGGTAGAGGGAACACAGGTGAAGGGGAGACAGAGCATTGTATGCTGTGTGTGTGATGTGTGATGCGTTTGACAAACACTGCCTCCTATCCCTCCCTTTCCCACACACAGTGATATACACACGGGCAGCTGAACTGGCTCCATTTGGCACTGATCTGCAGTCAGGGCGACCCCCTCTAAAGCAGCAAAGTGATCCACCTGGTAACCCCACAGAAAGAGACCAGCCCTCAGTAGGTCTCCTTGCTAGCACACATCACTTGGGCAACTTTAAGAGAATGCAGTGATGGTCATTGCTGTTGTGTGCGTGTGCCACTCCGTCTACAGGTTGTGGACCAGAGGTGGGATCCTTCCAGTGGAGCAGCACCAAGCAGTCATGGGGGCACCCTCTACAGGTACACACGTGCAGGCTGTGTATGGTAGTGCAGGGCGCATGCAGTGGGACTGTACATTGCAGAGGAAGTGGGAAAGACTGAACAACAAGTGGAATAAAGTGGTCTGGACTGCAACGATCCACATTTGGCCTACCACCTAACATTTTAGAGAGATTCACTATCTCCGCAGGGTCTGCACCTTTATTTGATGTGCAGGTGGTGTCAGTGTGTGCAGTGAGTGCTGTCCTTGTACCTTGCACCCTTAGATCATCTGGGCAGGTCAGGAGCCACTCCCCCAGTGCCGCCCCATGGGGCAGGACAAACCGCAGTGACTCTGATGGGGAGAACTGGACTGTAAGTGTAATGATGACCATTTGGGAGGGGAAATCCCATGTTACTTTAATTGTCTTGATAATTATGATGTTATGTAGTGTGAGCAGTCATGTGGTGCTGTGCTGTGTCAACTTGTTTACTGAGGTCATGATTAATATGTGCTTATACTAACTCTCCTCCATCATGTTTCCATATATAGTCACCTGATGCCGAGATGATGACCAAGAGAGGCCATGAATATCGTTTAAGAGCTTTTCTCCCAACTGTGACCCGCTCTCCAAAGAGAAAAGGGCTGTGATGCTCCAGTCTAGCTTGTCTTGTGTCTTCAGACTTCCTCTCTTGTGCCACAAGGACTGCTGTATCTATGCACTGGTATATTTTACTGTACTATAATATAAATCATAGAATGCCATTGCACAGTGTCAATGATTAGTGTATATGTGTGTTACAGCGGGATGCGGTGAGAGGGTAAATGAAAAATAATTCTAATACAGGTCTGTATGCAAATTCCCCATAATGTCATTGTCCTCTAAAGCTGCTAGATTGCATGCTGTGGTCTGTGCCTAGGACAGCAAGACCTCTTTAGCTCCTTGCACATGCCACATAGGTGTTGAAGGTGAGGCCCTTCATCCTCCTCCTCCTCTTCATCCTCATCTGCATAACTGGAAAGTGGCTCAATCTCGCCAATACGCACCAGATACTTGCGCACTGCTACTCTGGCCATGTCTCTGATGCTGTCAAGGGGGAACTTGGGCAGTTTCTTCTCCTTGCAGTATTGGCACTGCTCATGCCAGCTGTACCTAATCTTTGCCTTCTTCAGGTCAATGATGGCCCAAGAGTGTGGTGAGGACCAGGAGTAGCTCTCCCCATCACAGTCACAGTGGTACCATCCTTTGCCTTTCACTCTGAAGTAGCGCAGACTGTTCTTAAGGCAGGACCATTTGCGGCGCTGGTTAAAGTCTTGCTCAAAAGGGATCTCCTCCAGAGAAACATCGTTCTCCAACATGACCTTGGCAATCACATTCATTTCTCCTGCTTGCGATAGAAGGTGCTGGAAGAAATACCAGTGGGCCAGTGGGCATGCCTGTTATATACAAGGTCATTGGTTAACACACGTCAGCAGTTGAACGAAGGGTCTTCCCCACGAAAAGTCCCTAGAAGATTCCCTGATGACTATTACGTCACACCGGCGCACCCAGTCTATATAGTCTAGCGCTCTAGACCCACTCCGCCTCTGGAGCGCTTATCCTTTCCGTGCACAAGCGCCCGGGGGCGAAGTGGTTCTAGCGCGCTAAACTAGCTGTGCCCAATACCGGAAGCAATTTCAAACTGCACGTGATCTCTATGGAGATTGAAGCGCCATTTTTGGTTTTGCAACCAGCAACCACCATCTTCCCCATCAGCTGGTCGAATTCAAACCGCTGTTGTTGAATGCCAGAATTTTGAATGAAGTTTGTTACATTTTAAACGTGTAGCTATCAAGACTGTATCAATCCTTCACCAGGACTCTGGGATACGTTCTTGAACGACAAAATGCAGCAAGAATTAATGCTCAGTCCTGCGTGTACCCCTGAGAACGAAGACGATCGCTTGGCATACTCTCCTGTTAATGCGAGGTAAAATGCAATCATGTGAAGGGAAGGACATATTCGGTGCAGTGGCTTACGCTATCTTCCTCCTTCAGTTTTGACATGAACACCCCTAGAAGAAGACTCAATCTCTCTCTGGATCTGGCCGATAAGCTACACGCACCCACAGGGACACCGGACTGCGGTAACAAAACCATCCCTTGGCATTCCTGTGGTGCAGTGGCGAGTGCTGTATGCTTCTGTCTTCTCCCTGTCTGTGTCCAGGTTCCAAGTCCCCCCAGACTGCCTTGTCCCAAGATGGCACTCGGTGAGCTCAGTCAGGTCCCTGATGCTGAACTGCATGGAGGGGCTGCTGCTGTGATGCTGTCAGTACTGTGTGTTGCTGATCTTTACACTTGCTGCTTATCAGATTACCCCTGGTTGAAGTGAATGACTGCAAGGACAACAGGAGAAATAAGGTTGCCAAGTGGGTTGGAAGCATAGCGCGTGCGCACACACGCACACACACACACACACACACACACACACACACACACACACACACGAGCACATGCGAAAGTCCTATCTATGTACTGTGGGTTCAGTGGGCATCCATGGTCTCCTCAGGTTCAGCAGACTTCAGAGACCAACCAGTTTGTGTGTAGCAGCAGAGGAGGAAGAGGATGAGGTTAGGTGACATGTAATGTGCCAGTTGGGGAGGTGCTACAGTGGGTCACATGAGTGTGTCTTCATTCCTCTGCAGAATGTGTTTCTGGCATCAATGGGGAGCTGTCCTGGGTCCGGTCAGCTGGTTGACTCGGGTGTGTTTGTGAAACCAACAGGCCTCCCTGTGTCCCGCAAGCGGTCCTCCTCACTTGTGACTCGGTCATACTCACCCCTTTCGCCCTGCACTGCTGACAGGACCTTGCTGAGACAGATTGAGTCCCCTCTGGTAAACGTCAGCTGGAAGTCTGTACTATTGGCATGTAGTTTAAATTCCTTCTTCCTTTTAATCCATCCAGGGCCACATGAGCCTCTGTTCCCCAACTACTGCCCCTTCACCACTGACACTGTCCATTGGTTCTGCTCACAGTCTAGGCAGTGATGGTTATGGGACAGACCTAATTGAACAGGACATGGCACCGGTGTGTGTGTGTGTGTGTGTGTGTGTGTGTGTGTGTGTGTGTGTGTGTGTGTGTGTGTGTTTGTCACTGGTGTGTGTGTGTGTGTGTGTGTGTATGTATGTGTCATGTCACTAGTGTGTGTGTGTGTTGTCACTGGTGTGTGTGTGTTGTGTCACTGGTGTGTGTGTTGTGTCACTGGTGTGTGTGTGTTGTGTCACTGGTGTGTGTGTGTTGTGTCACTGGTGTGTGTGTGTGTTGTGTCACTGGTGTGTGTGTGTGTTGTGTCACTGGTGTGTGTTGTGTTGTGTCACTAGTATGTGTTGTGTTGTGTCACTGGTATGTGTTGTGTTGTGTCACTGGTGTGTGTGTGTTGTGTTGTGGTGTATTGAGACAAAGAAGTCTGTCTAAGCTTCTTCAGACCCTCTACTTTCAGTGCTGTCATGTTTCTCTCCTCTTGCTTGCCCACAGGCTGATGATGGAAACTGCCCTCCTTCTATCTCCAGTCTGATGGATGGACCACTTGCCATCAAGCTGTCAATGATGGATGGAGGAGATATTATTCAACCAACCCCTCTGCGTCCCAGGGAAGCCTTACCTCCTTTTGGAGTCAGGGACAAGTCAATACCTCTCCACCGTTGTGCTAGCATGCCTGCGTTTGAGCAGGCATTGAGGGAAGATACCTCTACTGCCAACACTCCACAGAAGGTAAGACACAGCTTTGTATGGTGTGTGTGTGTGTGTGTGTGTGTGTGTGTGTGTGTGTGCGCGCACGTGTGTGTGTGTGTGTGCGCACGTGTGTGTGTGTGTGTGTGTGCGCGCATCTGCTGTCTTTGCCCCTTCCTCCTCAAAGCGATGCAGCCCATTTGCTCCCAAGGAGACCCGGAGACTCCCCCCGATCCCCTGGTTTGATCACTCCACTACTCCACACAAGAGTGAAGATCTCTTCCCTTCTCCCATGAGGATAGATCCCAAGTCTCCCCGAAGCTTATCTGTGGACACGCCCCCCAGCTCCTCTAGGCAGGGCACCTTTCACACTCTGACCCGCTGCATGAGTATGGCTGCACTTAACAGCCCAGAGCCACAGGCAGAGAGAGAGGACCACCTGATTGGGGATGAGAGCCGCCCCTACTGTCTACCCATTGAGAAGGGAGCAAGACCAGAGTCACTCAAGTGCATATCACCTCAAACGGTGTGTGGCAGTGTGCTACTGATTGACAATGTGTCGTTGATTGATGTTTTGTTCCCCCACGCACTTAGTTGTGTGACCTGATGGATGGGAAGTATGATGATGTGGTGGAAAGCTTCACTATCATTGATGCCCGCTATCCTTATGAGTACAAGGGCGGACACATCAAGGTGTGTGTGTGTGTGTCACAATGTCACACATGTCCACTGTACGTAGGCATTGGAGTTGGTTCATCTTAAGGCTTATCTTGCTTCATCTTGCTTCATCTTGCCTCATCTTGCCTCATCTTGCTTCATCTATCTTCATCTTGCTTCATCTTGCTTCATTTTGTCTCATCTTGCTTCATTTTGTCTCATCTTGCCTCATCTTGCTTCATCTTGCTTCATCTTGCCTCATCTTGCTTCATTTTGTCTCATCTTGCTTCATCTTGCCTCATCTTGCTTCATCTTGCTTCATTTTGTCTCATCTTGCTTCATTTTGTCTCATCTTGCCTCATCTTGTCTCATCTTACTTCATCTTGCCTCATCTTGCTTCATCTTGCTTCATCTTGCTTCATCTTGCTTCATCTTGATAAAGGGGGGATTACTTGAGCGTTAAACACGTGGTACACTTTTTTTACCAAAAGGCAAAACGTTTCGGCCCCAAAAGGGCCTTCTTCAGTTGCACAGCAGTACAGTGCACAAGAGTACAAAACAGAACATGTGTACCACGTGTTTAACGCTCAAGTAATCCCCCCTTTATCAATGTCCAGACATGGTGATGAATCTCTATTCTATCATTGCTTTATCTTGCCTCATCTTGCTTCATCTTGCTTCATCTTGCCTCATCTTCCTTCATTTTGTCTCATCTTGCCTCATCTTGCTTCATCTTGCCTCATCTTGCCTCATCTTACTTCATCTTGCCTCATCTTGCTTCATCTTCCTTCATCTTGCTTCATCTTGCCTCATCTTGCTTCATTTTGTCTCATCTTACCTCATCTTGCCTCATCTTGCCTCATCTTGCCTCATCTTACTTCATCTTGCCTCATCTTGCGTCATCTTGCTTCATCTTGCTTCATCTTGCCTCATCTTGCCTCATCTTGCTTCATTTTGTCTCATCTTGCCTCATCTTACTTCATCTTGCTTCATCTTGCCTCATCTTGCTTCATTTTGTCTCATCTTGCTTCATCTTGTCTCATCTTGCTTCATTTTGTCTCATCTTGCCTCATCTTGCTTCATCTTTTCTCATCTTGCCTCATCTTGCCTCATCTTGCTTCATCTTGCTTCATCTTGCTTCATCTTGCCTCATCTTGCTTCATCTTGCTTCATCTTGCTTCTTCTTGCCTCATCTTTCTTCATTTTGTCTCATCTTGCTTCATCTTGCTTCATTTTGTCTCATCTTTCTTCATTTTGTCTCATCTTGCCTCATCTTGCTTCATCTTGCTTTATCTTGCCTCATCTTGCTTCATCTTGCTTTATCTTGCCTCATCTTGCTTCATGTTGCTTCATCTTGCTCCATCTTGCTTCATCTTGCTTCATCTTGCTTCATTTTGTCTCATCTTGCCTCATCTTACTTCATCTTTTCTCATCTTGCCTCATCTTGCCTCATCTTGCTTCATCTTACTTCATCTTCCTCATCTTGACTCATCTCACTTCATCTTGCCTCATCTTGCTTCATCTTGCTTCGTCTTGCCTCATCTTGCTTCATCTTGCTTCGTCTTGCCTCACCTTGATTCATCTTACTTCATCTTACCTCATCTTGCCTCATCTTACTTCATCTTGCCTCATCTTGCCTCATCTTGCTTCGTCTTGCCTCATCTTGCCTCATCTTGCCTCATCTTGCTTCATCTTGCTTCATCTTGCTTCATCTTGTTTCATCTTGCTTCATTTTGTCTCATCTTGCCTCATCTTACTTCATCTTGCCTCATCTTTCCTCATCTTGCTTCATCTTACTTCATCTCACCTCATCTTGACTCATCTCACTTCATCTTGCCTCATCTTACTTCATCTTGCCTCATCTTGCCTCATCTTGCTTCGTCTTGCCTCATCTTGCTTCATCTTGCTTCATCTTGTTTCATCTTGCTTCATTTTGTCTCATCTTGCCTCATCTTACTTCATCTTGCCTCATCTTTCCTCATCTTGCTTCATCTTACTTCATCTCACCTCATCTTGACTCATCTCACTTCATCTTGCCTCATCTTACTTCATCTTGCCTCATCTTGCCTCATCTTGCTTCATCTTGCTTCATCTTGCCTCATCTTGCCTCATCTTGCCTCATCTTACTTCATCTTGCCTCATATTGCCTTATCTTGCCTCATCTTGCTTCATCTTGCCTCATCTTGCCTCATCTTTCTTCATCTTGCCTCATCTTGCATCATCTTACCTCATCTTGTCTCATCTTGCTTTATTTGTCTCATCTTGCCTCATCTTGCTTCATCTTGCTTCATCTTGCCTCATCTTGCCTCATCTTCCTTCATTTTGTCTCATCTTGCCTCATATTGCCTTATCTTGCCTCATCTTGCTTCATCTTGCCTCATCTTGCCTCATCTTTCTTCATCTTGCCTCATCTTGCTTCATCTTGCCTCATCGTGCCTCATCTTGCTTCATCTTGCCTCATCTTGCCCCATCTTGCTTCATCTTGCTTCATTTTGTCTCATCTTGCCTGAACTTGCCTCATCTTGCTTCATCTTGCTACATCTTGCTTCATCTTGCCTCATCTAGTCTCATCTTGCTTCATCTTACTTCATCTTACCTCATCTTGCCTCATCTTGCTTTATCTTGTCTCATCTTGCTTCATCTTGCTTCATCTTGCTTCATCTTGCCTCATCTTTCTTCATTTTGTCTCATCTTGCCTCATCTTTCTTCATCTTGCCTCATCTTGCCTCATCTTGCTTCCTTTTGTCTCATCTTGCCTTATCTTGCTTCATCTTGCCTCATCTTGCCTCATCTTGCCTCATCTTGCCTCATCTTACTCATCTTGCTTCATTTTGTCTCATCTTACTTTATCTCTCCTCATCTTGCTTCATCTTGCTTCGTCTTGCCTCATCTTGCCTCATCTTGCTTCATCTTGCTTCATCTTTCCTCAGCTTGCTTCATTTTGTCTCATCTTGCCTCATCTTGCTTCATCTTGCCTCATCTTGCTTCATCTTGCCTCATCTTGCTTCATCTTGCCTCATCTTGCCTTATCTTGTCTCATCTTACTTTATTTTGTCTGATCTTGACTCATCTTGCTTTATCTTGCCTCATCTTGCCTCATCTTGCCTCATCTTGCTTCATCTTGCTTCATCTTGCCTCATCTTGCTTCATCTTGCCTCATCTTGCCTCATCTTGCTTCATCTTGCCTCATCTTGCCTCATCTTGCTTCATCTTGCCTCATCTAGTCTCATCTTGCTTCATCTTACTTCATCTTACCTCATCTTGCCTCATCTTGCTTCATCTTTCCTCATCTTGCCTCATCTTGCCTCATCTTGCTTCATCTTGCCTCATCTTGCCTCATCTTGCTTCATCTTGCCTCATCTTGCTTAATCTTGCCTCATCTTGCTTCATCTTGCCTCATCTTGCTTCATCTTGCCTCATCTTGCTTCATCTTGCCTCATCTTGCCTTATCTTGTCTCATCTTACTTTATTTTGTCTGATCTTGACTCATCTTGCTTCATCTTGCCTCATCTTGCCTCATCTTGCCTCATCTTACTTCATCTTGCCTCATGTTGCTTCATCTTGCTTCGTCTTGCCTCTTCTTGCTTCATCTTGCCTCTTCTTGCCTCATCTTGCTTCATCTTGCTTCATCTTGTCTCATCTTGCTTCATTTTTTCTCATCTTGCCTCATCTTGCTTCATCTTGCTTCATCTTGCCTCATCTTGCTTCATTTTGTTTCATCTTGTCTCAACATGCCTCATCTTGCTTCATCTTGCCTCATCTTTCCTCATCTTGCCTCATCTTGCTTCATCTTGCCTCATCTTTCCTCATCTTGCCTCATCTTGCTTCATTTTGTCTCGTCTTGCCTCATCTTGCTTCATCTTGCCTCATCTTGCCTCATCATGCTTCAACTTTCTTCATCTTACCTCATCTAGACTCATCTCGCTTCATCTTGCCTCATCTTGCTTCATCTTGCTTCGTCTTGCCTCATCTTGCCTCATCTTGCCTCATCTTGCTTTGTCTTGCCTCGTCTTGCCTCATCTTGCTTCATCTTGCTTCGTCTTGCCTCATCTTGCCTCATCTTACTTCATCTTGCCTCATGCTGCTTCATCTTGCTTCATCTTGCCTCTTCTTGCCTCATCTTGCTTCATCTTGCTTCATCTTGTCTCATCTTGCTTCATCTTGCCTCTTCTTGCCTCATCTTGCCTCCTCATCTTGCTTCATTTTGTCTCATCTTGACTCATCTTGCTTCATCTTACTTCATGTTGCCTCATGTTGCTTCATCTTGCTTCATCTTGCCTCTTCTTGCCTCATCTTGCTTCATCTTGCTTCATCTTGCCTCATCTTGCTTCAGATTGTCTCATTTTACCTCATCTTGCCTGATCTTGCTTCATCTTGCTTCATCTTGCCTCATCTTGCTTCATTTTGTCTCATCTTGTCTCAACTTGCCTCATCTTGCCTCATCTTGCTTCATCTTGCTTCATCTTGCCTCATCTTGCCTCATCTTGCCTCATCTTGCTTCATTTTGTCTCATCTTGCCTCATCTTACTTCATCTTTCCTCATCTTGCCTCATCTTGCCTCATCTTGCTTCATCTTACTTCATCTTACCTCATCTTGACTCATCTCACTTCATCTTGCCTCATCTTGCTTCATCTACTTCGTCTTGCCTCATCTTGCCTCATCTTGCTTCATCTTGCTTTATTTTGCCTCATATTGCTTCATTTTGTCTCATCTTGCCTCATCTTGCCTGATCTTGCTTCATCTTGCCACATCTTGCTTCATTTTGTCCCATCTTGTATCATCTTGCCTCATCTTGCTTCATCTTGCCTCATCTTGCTTCATCTTGCCTCATCTTGCTTCATCTTGCCTCATCTTGCTTCATCTTGCCTCATCTTGCTTCATCTTGCCTCATCTTGCCTCATCTTGCTTCATTTTGCCCCATCTTGCCTCATCTTGCTTCATCTTGCCTCATCTTGCTTCATCTTGCCTCATCTTGCCTCATTTTGCCTCATCTTGCTTCATCTTACTTCATCTTACCTCATCTTGCCTCATCTCACTTCATCTTGCCTCATCTTACTTCATCTTGCCTCGTCTTGCCTCATCTTGCCTCATCTTACTTCATCTTGCTTCATCTTGCCTCATCTTGCTTCATTTTGTCTCATCTTGCCTCATCTTGCCTCATCTTGCTTCATTTTGTTTCATCTTGCCTCATCTTGCTTGATCTTGCCTCATCTTGCTTCATCTTGCCTCATCTTGCTCCATCTTGCCTCATCTTGCCTCATCTTGCCTTATCTTGCCTCATCTTGCTTCATTTTGTTTCATCTTGCCTCATCTTACTTCATCTTGCCTCATCTTGCCTCATCTTGCCTCACCTTGCTTCATTTTGTCTCATCTTGCCTCATCTTGCCTCATCTTGCTTCATCTTGCCTCATCTTGCCTCATCTTGCCTCATCTTCCTTCATTTAGTCACATCTTGCTTCATCTTGCCTCATCTTGCTTCATTTTGTCTCATCATGCCTCATCTTGCTTCATCTTGCCTCATCTTGCCTCATTTTGCTTCATTTTGTCACATCTTGCCTCATCTGGCCTCATCTTGCTTCATCTTGCTTCATCTTGCCTCATCTTGCTTCATTTTGTCTCATCTTGCTTCATCTTACCTCATCTTGCTTCAGCTTGCCTCATCTTGCTTTATCTTGCCTCATCTTGCTTCATCTTGCCTCATCTTGCCTCATCTTGCTTCATCTTACCTCATCTTGCTTCATCTTGCCTCATCTTGCTTCATCTTGCTTCATCTTGCCTCATCTTGCTTCATCTTGCCTTCATCTTTCCTAATCTTGCCTCATCTTGCCTCATCTTGCTTCATCTTGCTTCATCTTGCCTTCATCTTTCCTAATCTTGCCTCATCTTGCCTCATCTTGCCTCATCTTGCCTCATCTTGCTTCATCTTGTCTCATCTAGCCTAATCTTGCTTCATCTTGTCTCATCTTGTGTGTGTGATCTAATAGTACTGGTTTGGCGTACTTGACACATCACATTCTCTCTAATTACTGCAGAATGCAGTGAATGTTTGGTGCAAAGATGATCTGGAGAAGTGGCTGCTCACAGACCCTAAACTGCCAGACAGCAATGGGAAGCGTGTTATATTTATTTTTCATTGTGAATTCTCTTCAAAACGAGGGCCAGCCATGTGCGTAGGGTCTCCCTGCCCATACTTGAACACACACATGTACCCACATTCACTGTACTGCACCCTACCCTCTTGTGTAGGAGCCATCACTTGAGACAACGTGATCGAGAAAAGAACGGGATCAACTTCCCCAACCTGTACTACCCGGAGCTCTACCTCCTTCATGGTGGCTACAAGGCCATGTTCACTGCAGTGGAGGCCAAGGCAGCGACAGCTGTGAGCACATCACTGATAGTACACACACACAGCAGTAGTGACATTAGCTGATCCTGACCCACAGACCCTCTCCCCCCACACACTCCAGCTATACTGTGAACCAAGCAGCTACTTGCCCATGCACGACGAGGGACACAAGGAAGATCTCAGGCACTTCACCAAGCGCTCCAAATCGTGGAACGCTGGCTGTGCAGGGAGAGAGGGAGCCCGGAAACGGTGTGCTCTCTTTGGCAGTGGTCAGAAGAGCAGGAGGGCAACAGCCTTAGACTGCAGGCTGGGAAGTGCGTCCTTCAGCTATTCTCCACAGCCCACCTCCTCAAGCTCCCAACCATGAACATCGTTTGACTTGTCAACAGAGGGTTTGTGTGTAGTTTATTTTCGCGTGCCCCAATAATTTTATTCATAGATCTATGACAAATGGTGGTGATTGGTGCATAATATATTGTGTGTGTACAGTTGTTGACTCTTGTACACTGTGAAATGGAACTCAGTTTAATTTGAGAGCTGGAAAGTAGTGTCACTACTGTATTCTGGACAGCAGGCCCAGGTGTCCTCATTAGAGAGGTGTCCTTAATTATTTCAGAGGTAGTTTAGTACACATTTCTACATAGCTGGGAAAGTTGGCACTGTCCTCATTAGAGATATTCCCACTGTGGCATGCGACTGAAAGAATAAACAATTGGTGTCTACAAAACATGATCAATGACATTAGAACCACTCTCAAACAGACACATCCATGTTACTTGCATCAGGCGGCTGCTCTGATGAAGGTTTAGCTATGCTTTGTAGTACCTCATGAATATCATTACACGGCTTTGCTGACTCTTTGATGCACTTTAGCAGATGCTTGCTGTCAACAGCTTCTCCTGCAGAGGAATGTAAACAATCACAATATATATACACAATGGTAAATAACAACACCTACAATAGCAAATAAAGCAGTAAATAATATATGTATACACAGTGGCAGTGAAGAGACAGTGTTGGTGCTTGAGCGGTGGAGAGGAGGGCATCAGAGAACTTGCCTTGTTTGTAGACTCCACACAGTGCTCCTCTAGCATCTGTCAGCACTGTGACTGTGGTTTGTGCCAGCGATGACTCCTCACTCGTGGGGTCCAGGAGGAGGTGACTGGAGGATCAGGATGACAGATGACGGCACAATTACTGTGGAGGACTAGCAGGTATAGGACAGCTGCGCATTGTTGGCTAGTCCAAAACTCACTGGTCTACTGATGCTACAGTTGCTGCAGTAACTAGACAATTGATAGGGAGAGGGTGTGAGTGAGTGGGCTGGACCACAGGAGGGACTGACTTGTCCTCAACGACTACCTTTGGTAGGAGCACTAAGGGAGGGGTGGGGGAGGGGGGCGGGGCAACAGTATGGAATCATGAGTGATATTCAACTAATCTAAACCAGCAACAAATGACTTGCCACAGGACACCAACACACTTACACTTTCTCAAGGCAATCATTACAGCCAGTACCACAGCATCAAAGAGACCCCCGTCGTCACTGAGACACACAACGTCAATGAACAAGCACCAGCACAGCTACAGAGGGTGAGGTGGGGCTGTGGTGAAGTGTGTCAGTGTGCGAGCAGTGCTCCCAGTTGGCTAGCCCACCTTCATCTTCACAATGCACAGCTCTGTTGCCTTGACAACAGGCACTCTGCCAGCAACAAAACCAAAACAACGTCATTCATACTACGTATTATGAATCCAACAGAATTTCATAGCCCCCTCCTCTCCCCTCACCGCTGCAAGACATCCAACAACCTGTGGGACATCACCTGTGCTCTGTTGGAAGGAGGCCCAGGCCGATGACCAGGGTCGCACAGTGGAGGGATGTCCACATTTGGCACTGAAGTGCAAACATAGCATCACTTCAATGGCAATACATTCACACCAAACTGGCCAATCAAACTCTCCACACTCAATGATGCAACCAGTGTGGCACTGGATTGGTCAGTTTGGTCTCCAGTTTCCTATTCAGGAGACAACAACTGACTGCACACACTAACCCAAGAATCCTTCCTCTGGTCTGTCAGCTGAGGGAGTAGCCAATTCCTACACACACACAAAACATCACATACGTGTACAGGTCCACTCACACCTTTACACTCGTCACTGCAGTTGGCACGGTGAAGACTCACTGGCCGGATGCCACAGGATACCACGGTCCCACCCACACGAGCCACTACGGGGCTTCCCCTTTCAGTGTCTCCTCCACTCACAGCCACCGGTCTGCACTGCCCCGGGGTACGGCCATCGGGGCGGACACCATGTGACTACAGTGGGAGGAGTCAGGGGAGGGGCAGACCAGCACCACCACCATACCATACTCAGCCCTAACCGCACAGAGCTGCAGTACACAAGGCACAGTCACAGCGTGCTGTGCAGCGCGCGCAGTGTGTGGAGTACACAGCACAGCGTCTGAGCACAACTCCAGCCCGAACAGTGGGCTACAACTCACTAGGAATCTCTTCAGGTAGTCAGGGCCGTACAGGTGTCTGCAAATCGACGGAAACCAATTAAGTGAACACAGAAGAGTTGAGCTGAATTGGAATGGCAATTATACCTTGCAATCACTAGTGCGTCCATTTTTGCTCCCCAAAACGTTAAATCCAGAATGGAGTTGTGTTGTGAAATGGGTTTCGGACCTAAGCCGGCGCCAACGGGAGAGTGGATAGCGCATGAAGCTGACGTCCTTGCACGAGCAGCTAGTGAGACGCCAGTTGGGCTCTTCCCACAGCGACACTGAGCTGCGCAGAGCAGTCAAGGCAGCACTGAAGTCACGGAAGAGGAAGCGTGTCCTCCCCTTTGGTGGACTGGTTGCTAGCCAACCGGCGCTGGCAAAGTAAGCCCATCCAATATTGAGATGCCTCGCATGTAGTTTAATACTTGCAACGTGTACATAATCTAAAAATGTGTGTTTTGATTATATTGTTGACTAATTAATAAACCCACCTATAATTATTTTGTCACTCTTTGGCGCTCCCTGTGTGTTGGGCAGCCATGTTCTCTTGGGCTTCACATCTGAAGGTGGCCACGTCGTCTCCTTGCATAAGGAGGACGCAGACGACCAGCTGGATGAGCTAGAGGAGTTGAGTGATGCCCTCAGCATCCCCACTGACCCAACGGCCACCTTTGTCCTCCACTGGTGGGGGCTGCCAGCAACAGGCATACAGCTGAGACACGTGGGTGTGGGTGTGGGTGTGGGTGTGGGTGTGGGTGTGGGTGTGGGTGTGGGTGTGGGTGTGGGTGTGAGTGTGGGTGTGGGTGTGGGTGTGTTGTATTCAGTGTGGTCTTTCCCTCTTGAGACATGCCAACCCTGAAAGCAGTATTGTCTCTTCTTCCTCCCCTCTTCCTCCTCCTCCTCCTCCTCCCCCTCTTCCTCCCCCTCCTCCTCCCCTCCCCTCCTCCCCTCCTCCTCCCCTTCATCCTCCCCTCCTCCCTCTCATCCTCCTCCTCCTCCCCTTCATCCTCCCCTCCTCCCTCTCATCCTCCTCCCCTCCTGTTCCTCCTCCTCCCCCCCTCCTCCCCTTCATCCTCCCCTCCTCCTCCCCTCCTCCCCTCCTCCTCCCCTCCTCCCCCCCTCCTCCCCTTCATCGTCCCCCTTCTCCTCTTCTCTTGTGCAGGTGTGCACCATACCAGCCTTCAAGGGCCACCTGGTCAGTGGGGACTGCACAATGCATGTTGCCGAAACACCAGATCGGTGCACTGTGGTGGTGCATGGCTGGAAGTGAGTGAAAGTGGAGGATTACTGCCATTGTGTGTGGTGTGTGCATGTATGTGTGCTTAAGTGTGTGACTGTCCATGTATGTTCAACTGTACATGTTTGTGTGTGCTTAGGTATGTAATGGACATTGACCTGGAATCTACTTGCTGTGTCTCGGTGTGCTCCAACCCCACGGTGCACTTGCCACCGCCCCACACCTCCCTCACACTGGTGTACAACAAGCTGCTCAGCACCCAGGTGGTGCCCCTCCCCCTTGCCCTCACCATCCCTGCCCACCTGATCATCACCACGGGCTGCTACATGACAGTGGTATGCTTCAACACACTGTGTGCCCAGCGATACACTCTGCCCTGCCGCCAGCCATGGCTCAAGAACTGCACGCAGTGGTTTGGCAGTGGGGACGGGAGGCAAGGTGAGCTGCAACTGGTGGTGGCGGTGCAAGAGCTGATTGTATTGAGGGGTTGGGTGATGTGTCCGCCAGTGGAATGAGCTGGTGTTGTCCCTGTTGTCGGCTTCAATTGTCCTCCCGGTAGAGTCTCTCCTTGAGAGGCTGCAAGTGCATGTGTTTGGAGAGAGTGGGCCTCTTCACCCAACTCAGGAGTGTGAACAGGGAGGTGGGGCTGTCTGTGTGGGACAGCAAGTCCTGGATATTGAGCTGTGGCTGGCCGAGGTGCTGAGAGAACCTCTCAACTGCCATCACCTCCAGCAATACTTTCTGAGTGACTATGCTCTGCACGTCTCTAGTGTGAGTGGTTACCATCACAGCCACACCCTAATGACTGCACCCTCAACCTCAACCATCTACCACACCCATCTACTAGATCTGTCCCCATACGGAGACAATCAACCTTGTCTTGCTTGCCTTGGTGTCATCGTGGATGAATGGGAAAACAGTTGGGTGAGCCTGAAACAGTCCATCAGTCATGTGACTGTCACATGACCAACACATGATCCCAGCATGCAGCCAATCACCTTTGTACTATAGGTATCAGCTAAAGCACAGTGCAGTCTGGGACATAGCAAG
Organism: Ianthella basta; assembly: GCA_964019415.1. Classification (NCBI taxonomy): domain Eukaryota; kingdom Metazoa; phylum Porifera; class Demospongiae; order Verongiida; family Ianthellidae; genus Ianthella; species Ianthella basta. Next base: position 8,043,728 of record OZ025877.1, read on the forward strand.
AGGTATGTCATTGGACTAGTGATGGAGTATGCGTATGTACATATAGTCCCTGCCCAAGCCATGTCTGTCCTGCCCCGTCCCTCTACACAGGACAGCTCACATCTCAGAGACAGGCCTTCACAAAGTGCCCCCCTCCTCCCCCTGGGAAGAAGCTGAAGCTACCGTCCCTCTCCCCCAGCGTGGAGTGGGACGGAGTGCTCACCAATGAACCAGTCTTACGAGGGCAGACCTTGCACAGACTGGACCACCCCTTCCTTCCCCTGGCAGTCGCATTCTCCCCACTCCACACCACAAGGCCTACAGCCACACAGTGATGGTCACAGGACAGACAACTAACTTGTGTGCTGTTCTGAGTGTTGTCAACCTCAAACAATTCCGAAGTAGAGACTTTATACCCAAGCACACCCCAGCAACAGTTGTACAGATTCCCTCCCACCCACTCACAGTCTATGTGTATACACACACCAGGTTTGGATTGCACAGCCAACCTGACCGATGCCCTGTATGTTGACGGGCAGTGACAATTCAATGTTAAAAGCTCCATACGCTAGTGGCTAAGTTGAGCAAGTCAACATATTACAAACAGTCATGGACAACAATTAATTACAGTAATTGCTAGGTAGCATCAGAGTCACTCTTCTCCTCAGATAAACAGAGAGTAGACAAAATGAGTTCTTGGACAAACTGTCTCCGCAGCTCTTCGGTCTCTTGGTCCGTCTCCTCTTCATCACCACTCAGTGTGTCAGAGACAGACAGTCTACACAACAGCATAGCACAATGGCACTGAACAACCTGCCACCCATCAACATGGCTAACCTTCACACAACCACCAAACACACCCACCCATCATGTTACTGCAGTCACCCCACACAGACCCATAGCTCACCCAGAGAGCAGAAAACCAGCCGACGGGTCTCCCTTACTCTTTCCCTGTGTTGAGGTTACCTCTGTCCACCGAGACCTCAACTGCCTCTCAGTTGTCAGGGAGACCTCTGGCATGTCCCTCTCCGGTTGAAGGAACTGGGAGAGAACTGCAGCAGGGGGCGGACCATGTCCTGTGTTGCCTCCACTGCGGGCAAAATGCTTCATGAGCGCCCTGTGGTGGCCTGGCGAGGAGCGCTCCAAACGGGAGATGAAAGAGGGAGGGTCATCCATGTCAGTCAGACGGGGAATGTTCCGTGAGGGTAAAGATGCCTCCCCATTTCTCCCTTCACGACCTGCAAAGATATCAGTGACATTGGAGATCATGACACACACACACACACACACACACACACACACACACACACACACACACACACACACACACACACACACACACACACACACACACACACACACTGCTGACCTGACAACTGTGGAATGAGATCAGCAAACAAGTCATCGTATTCTGGTCTAGCGCCACTCTGTGGCCGAGGCGGGAAGGGGATGTCCCCAGGCATATCTGCATACAATGGTGCATTGAAGAGCGAGGGCTGCCGGCTGCTGGTCCGTCTGGCCAGCCCTCGGGCCTGGTGGAGTAACCGGCGCACGTGGCGCTCACCGTACATCTCAGTCAAGGAGCACACCCACACCCACAATTAGGTCACACTGCAGCAGCAGCTGTCTGAGGAGGTTGCTGCATACCTTGCATCACCTGATGGATGAGTAATCCAACCACTCCCCACCCCACCCCCTCACACAGGCAGTCCACCCCAGACCCCACCCCAGGCTTAAGAGGATATCCACTCTCCCTCCCGGGCTGTTGAGCGGTGCTCCAATGCAAAATGTGAGGGGAGGTCGTCTGTAACCAAGTTAGGCTCTCCCACAGGAGAGGCTGCACACACTGGGCATATCTGGATCAGTGAGGAGGAGGGAGAGGGAAGAGTCTGCTTAATCTAACCAAGCAACCATGCACCACAGTGGATTACAGTTGTTGATGACACTATCTATGGAACACACTACCCCCAACTGCTCCAACATGCTCCACAGCTTCCAGTAGTGGCTTCATAACAGACACATCTACAGCTGTTATCTATTACTCTCCCCCCTCTCCCTCTCCCCTCCCTCCCTCTCTCCCCTCCCCTCCCTCTCTCCCCTCCCCTCCCTCTCTCCCTTCCCCTCCCTCTCTCCCCTCCCCTCCCCTCACTCACACACTCTGGGTGCATGCCCGTGTCTGAGTACTTCTTTGTGACATGCTCAAAGAGTTGTGCCTCTGAGAAGCCAACCTGACCACACAGTGGGCAGGTGTAGGACATGGCGTGGGACTGCTCTGGAGTGTGGCTTTCTCCAGCATAGTGCAGCTCTGGGTGGGAGAAGGAGGGAGGGGAGGGGAGGAGAGGGAAGGGTAGGAGAGGGGAGAATAGGAGAGGGAGGAAATGAGGAGAAGGGAGGGAATGAGAAGAGAGGGGGATAGTACCGAGGCACCTATCACTTTGTGCCAACGCCACCAGAACATGTCATCACACTGAAGGGTATATCCCTTCCACTCACCTGCGTCAACTCTCGTCAGGATGCACTGCATGGGGTGAGACACCTCATGAGGGCCGCTCCCCCCACCCTCCTGCCCCCCGTCATAGCACTCAGAGCACAGGTCAAAGTCATAGCAGATGAGGCACTTGTACCGCTTCCCAGGGAAATTGCTCTTCCCACACGCATCACAGCTGACACCTGCATGCCATGGCCAGTGAGGGGGCGGTCAGCTGACTCACTCACACTGGTCAGTGTTACCACTGTCATGTGGTGTGGTGTGTTGACAAACAAACCAGTATGGCAGGAGGCCCACATCTCAAACACATTTCGGAACAAGTCTCTCTCCTCTACAGCAAAGCTATTGAAGTTTTACAATTCATCTTTCGTAAGAAGCGCCTACCTTGTCCCCTTCTGCAACCAACAGAGAATCGTCGATATCTGGCTGCAAGGTTGTGTCAACGTACTCCAACTTATTTTAAGCTATTAGCACTTTGGGCCCTAGTTCTGAACACGCGGCACTTACACAGTGGTGACAGCTGTACAGCCTACGAAGGCAGTCAAGCACTTGGTCAAGAACAGCTTAGAACACCAAGTCCAGGTAGACTGCTTCTGCTGATTCGACAAAGCTCCCCAAGTGTAGCTCTGAGTTGTTTCTTGTGACTCATTACATCCCGTGACTGGTCATATGATGTCACAATTTCCAGAAAATAGTTTCCCCAACAGCGCAAGTTGCTGCCGGCTACCATTTGAAGAATGCCTAACTATGCTCCGGTATGAAGATTTGCTGCCACACAGATGCTTCTGTTAGCCGTTTATGAGGGAAATCAGTGAGCCAAATACTGCAATACTTCAGTGAGTCAAAGTGCCTTCAGAGTAAGATTCAATGTGAAACATGCGTGACTGAAGATAATGCTTGTGACTGAGGGAGTAGTTGTGTCTTACAAAGTTCTTTACATCATTGAAAGCCTTACAGATCAAGGATTTCGGCAACATCAAACACGAGCTGTTTTGCCCACAATGAAACGCAGTAGCAGCCCAAATAATGTGAATATTCAGAATCAGGGTGTGTTCGGAAATAGGATCCCCTACCATATGTCATGCTGAACTGGGCGCCATTTTACTGTGCCTGAATGTATGCCCATAGTACTCACATCACTCACTCTTTAGCCATATAAAACAGCAGCCCACACACAACCAGGGCTATACAATATGGGAAATTATTTTCCCGCCTAAAAGAGACCTGGGTACTGTGGGCTGGGAGACCAGTACAGGAGAAGGTCTCAGCTCATACGTAGAATGTCCCTCACACTGGCCCTCAGCTCTTGAAGGAATGCAGCTACTTCTGCACAGTAAGACGGAGTACAGTTTGCGCTTTAGGCGCTACTTACCGCTATGTCTAGAATCCCGCGCCGACATCCTATCAACCACGGGACAGAGCACTTCAGTGTCTAAGACAGAAACGGATATTAGGAAACAGCTGAGTAAGCACTCTTGTAATTAGCACATTGGCAATTAGTATATTCATGGTTGACTCGGTAAAAATCGCTCAGCAAACTAACCCGAGCCTGTGGTCCTTGTCCTCCTTGCCACAAGGGGATTGGCACCGTCACTCGATGTGGGGAATACCCTGCCGTAATTGGTCACATGGTTTGGCCACACCTCCTGCATGTGAGGATCACGTGACCATAACTGGGTGTGTCCAGGTTGCTTGAGGGGTGGAACCAAAGCAAGGCAAGATGCCGGTTGTAGCCTACGCGCCTGGAGAAGACGGAGATGGGGATGTTGTGCAGCTAGTGAACGAATTCGAGGAGACGACAGGGAAGTTAGAAGTAACTCACCACACGGTGGAACGTGACGACACTAGGGAAGTACCGTTGAGCGAGAAGTTCTGGGACAGCTGGTATTGGTTCTGGCGCAAGGTCGTCCGCATCCGCTGCAGCTGCAAGAAGGGCTGCCAGCAGGGCTGCTTCAGGGAGCGGTACGCCCTCGCGTGGGGAATTGCGGTCCTCGACGTCGTGTCGGTAATCCTGTACTGCATAGCAGCGGGCACACTGAGCTGGTCCGTTGTCTATGCATTTCCGGAGTTCGATGAAGACCACGTCAACCCAGTCACAGACAATAGATTCGAGCAGACCACGATCACTCTGGGGTTGTTTAGGACCTTTAACTACAGTGACGCTGGCTTCTCAATCATTCGAAGAGACTTTTACAACTTCATTGGTGAGCTGATGTGATGTGCTGGGGCGGTTGAGGGGTAGGTGTGCAGTGGTTCCTTGCCTACAAGGAGCAGCTGAAGGTGACGCTATGGTCATGTCTATAATCAAATGCACTACCCTCTTATTTGCATAGAGTTTTACCAGAACCAGCTTCCACGCTGGAAGTTTGCTCTTGTGTTTGCCCTCATCCTTGCTGCCATCCTGGCCAACCTGCTGGCCCTCTGCTTTGCTGTGCTCAATTCCTACCAGCTGGTTACCACTCTGTGGAAGGGCCCGCCTGCCATGTATGTTACTAACTTCATTGCAGGTGAGTCAGTGAGTACATTGACCCATGCAAACCAAATGGACAGCATTAAGGCAAAGTTCCAGTAAATGGGAACACTCGCCTGTTTAGTAGCCATTGGAATTGTAATGCATGGTGCTTGGCTTGTTAGGCTAAACCTTGCCCACCTGGTTCCATCTGTTGCTCTTTCAACAGGGCTGATCGGGTTCACAGCAGTGGCTGTGTACATTGACCTACACATCTGGGACTTAGGTGATGGTCGGCGACTGCTGGAGGCCAGGCGGGACCTCCTGGTGCGGGCCTACCGGACAGAAGCCTACCTTGGCTTCTCTTTCATTGTGTGTGTAGTGGCAGCGGGATTGCTCATTGCTTCCTTTGCCTTGGCATGGCGCATTCTGCTCATCTTCCCGAATCTTGCTGGGCCAACATCTGTCTTCCACAGGTCTGTGGTGGAGCGAACGACCATTGAAGACATGAAACACAAGAAAAAGAAGACAATTGTGAAGAGTGAAACAGTCACAGCCAACTACAAGCAGCGAAGTGCAAGCCCTGATATGTCAGAGGCAGAAGTCATATACTAACACACAATACACATGTACTAACCACACGGCATGCACAACAGTCACAGGTGTATCTTTATATTATGTTGAAGTGTCTGTACAGAGTTCAGTGCTCATTAGAACTGTACTAGAAGAATATTATATATCTCCATGTACTAATATTGTGTGACAGCATGAGAATGTGACCACAGCAGAATGATGTCAACCTGTGCAGCAAATTGTGCTATCACTCATACAGCACACATAGTCCTGTACCCAGTCCCTGTTTCCATTAAGGAAGTTGGAATGGAAATAGGGGCTGGGTATGAGGCTACACCACACACAAGTGGCAATGTTGACTGTGTATGTTGCATTTCTAATATGCATGCAAGTGATCACTGTCATTGGTCAATCTCAATGAGTGAAATAAATAAAATTAATATTCAAATTGCATAAAAGGCACAAATAGGGGATCAGAGAGGAGACAAAGTGGCACAGGCAGAGGGAGCTGACACTGCTGCCTGGATGCGATCAGAACCATCGGTTCACGATGTAAATGACAAGAAAGACAAAGAGAACTAGAAGCAGCATGTAACACATCCATCGGTTGTGACCAGCCCGACTGAGGTCACGGACGCGACGCATGCTGCTCCCCAGGAACCCCCCGGCAGCGTCAACCTCACTGTCCATTCCTTGCAGCAATGTGTGGTGGGAGCGCACCTCATCTCCAATCTCAATGCTAAGCTAGTACACAAGGGAAGGGAGGAGGGAGACATAGCAGAACAGTGCGTCCATAACTACTCATACCATAGTGTGTAATATCTCAGTTCCCAATCACCATCACCTATCCATAATGTTACCAACTCCTTGCATCCTCTTAACAAGGCTTACAGGTTCTAATACCTCGTTCAGACCCCAGTACATTATCAATGTAACAAAGTCCTTGTAGCTTCACTTCCCTTACACGCACTGCAAAGCACTCACCGATCTCAGAGCGTCTACTTTGTGGCTCAAGCCTTCCACTAACTCATCGTTCTCGTGTTCGAGCGTCTCATGAGCTCCTGAGACGAAAGAAACGTGGACACAGTGTGAATACCTCAGCATACGTTTCACTAGGGCGCTAACGCATTGGCAGTTTAAACGTACCCGCGAATCGTCTTTGAGCCATCTTTCCAGGTCAGCACTCCGCCATTTAATTTATTTGCGTTACGGCGAAGCCGATCGCGTTTCGTGTGTGTAAAATGGCTGCCGAGCCACTGTTAAGTTTGTGCAAGAGAGATTGTACTCGACAGGGAACAGGACTGTACTGTCCCAATGATGGGGCCGAAGTAATAATAGAAATAACTGGGAGTGTAATCCGCGACGATAGCAGCACGCACCAGTTTGTACACGAAGTGAACAAGACCTTTGTGGTTGGGTATGAGTTCACAGACTTGCTGGGGCGAATAGTGGACTTCTGTCTCTTAACTATGAAAGAACACGAGGAGTGTAAGTTATTGATTGATGGTGAGCAGCTGAGATCCTTTCCACAGGAGGAGTTGGTTAGCCGTGGTGTTCCTTATGGAGCGGGCATAAGGCAGTTGGAGATAACGCTTGAGCTGAAAGGCTTTACACGGACTAAGGACGTGTGGGAGTTGTCACTGGAGGAGAGGACAGCTCTAGCCTCGCGTCACAAGGCTCTGGGGACAGAGAAGTTCACTGCAGAGCTGTATCAAGCGGCAGGTTTTCACTATGCCAAAGCCATCAAGTACTTGGTTCCTCTCTCCATCCCTGATGTTGAGGTACCCCAAGAGGCAGAAGAGCTTAAGAAGACATGCTACCTTAATCTAGCAGCCTGTCAGTTGAAATTACAACAATATGTCTCTGTTGAAGGTAACTGCAAGAAGGTGCTGTCGATGGACCAGGACAATGTTAAGGCCCTGTATCGGTACAGTGTGGCTCTATTACACATGAATAGGATTGATGAAGCAAAGAGCTTGCTTCAGAGGGCAAGGGAGATTGAGCCCAGGAATGGGCCAGTTCTAGCATTACTGAAGGAGACAGTCCAGAAACTCAAAGAACACGACACTAGGCTGGCCAGGGCACTGCAACCAATGTTTAGCAGTTGACTAACATTATGCAGCCATGCAAGTTAGTTGTTCTTATACATGCAACATGCAATGCAATGTATATGCAGTATTGTACAGCAGCAGCAAAGTGAATACAGCAGGATAATACAGGGTACATTAACACAGGGTATAGTCAGCTTAATTGATAGCAGCAGCAGTTTAGCACTATAATAGTTGTTGTATAATGTTTGTTTTAGTCAGCTCAAGAGTGCCAGAAGAGCTTATTCTTTGTCTTCCTCTTCATGTGCCACTTTTATCTTGTGCTCATTTTCTAGCTTCATCCAGGAGTAGTTGATTCCATGTTTCTTCTTGAGCATCTCCAGTGTTTCAATGTAGCACTTCTCCCTGTACCAGGGGTGGAGCACCAACTCTTCTACGTCTTCATTCAGGCGCACAGGACCGTGTATCTGCACCTGCAGACATGTTGTATGGGGCAACCAAAGTATTGTGGTGTACACTGTACCTCAGCTCTCTCAATGTAGTTATGTGGTAGTCACTCACTTCTTTGTAAAATATAGCAAGGGTGGAGTCACCGTGAGGTTTCTTTCCTGTTGCCACTTTAGTCACCTGTTGATGTGGTGTTGACTAGATAGCTGTGATATGTACATGTGAAGTACAGAAACAACCCCATTAGTGTTACTTACGTCAATTAGTTCTTTATCTGTGAAAAATCGAAAAAGCAGTATCATCCGTTCCCACCTGAAGTCAGTGACAATAGCTACAGGATGAGATGTATCTTGTTCAGCCACAGTACACCTTGCACGCAGCCTGTTCTTGACCTAATAATTGACATTAATATAACAAATGTAATCAGTGCTAATCGCATGAGCCAGTACAATAAATGCATGTAGCCAGTACACTCACCACCATGTATGAAAGCCCATAGGCTCTTCGAATGTTCCAAAGTCCCCGTGGATCCTTGCCTGCAGGTGGAGCGTGCACAAAGAAGCAGGTTCATATACAACCTTGGTGAAGCAGTACCTAGCTCTTCTCACTTAGGTTAAGTACGCCATATTTGGGGCGCTCATAATCTTCAGCATCATGGTAACAGCCCCAGAAGACTTTGTCCTGCATGTGAGTGAGTGATAGATAAATTTTCATTTGAACAGGAAGTACCACTTCAGCAAAAATGCTGGTCTTCCAGGGGGTCCTGAAAATTTACAGATAGCTAACGTTAACTAAAAACAGAGACAATTGACAATGTGCCTATATAGCTATGGCTAATGAGGAAAAATGGAAACATAAGTCATTTGCAAGCTTAAAATTAATTAAAATGAAGATTTCAATCAATAATTCTAATCTTTCTCTTAAATTCACTAAGATTGAATGTGAAAGCATGCATGCATGAGGTTTGGGTGTAAACATGTGCCATAGCTACAAGCATATATACATCCACGCAGAAGACATGGTCTTGTATTGTACCTACCTCCCAAAGACTGCGCAAATACTTGTTTTTATTCCCATTACTGACTCCAGTCTCAAACAAGTTCCTGTAATGTGTGTCGTTGAGCAGTTTTGTCAACATCTGATCCTCCACTTTAAAGTGAATAATGATGGGTGCCTCCTGAGCCATGTATTCCATGGTCCTGAAAATTTGAAAGGCATGCAGGTTGAGTTAGGAATTTGTGGGGTAGAGAGTATGAAAAATTAAATGGCAACTATTCTGTTGTAGCTACCGATACTATTTCTCTGAGTCCCTAGTCAGATATATGGGGGCCTGTGTTATAGTTACCTCCTCCTTCCTCTCCTTTCTTACCGTGGCCACCATGGACCTGCTCCTGTAGGCTGCCCCTCCTACTTACTCAAGTGATACTGATGTGCTCCATCTACCCACACATAGCTAGCTACTTTAAAGTAGTAATGAAACAGTCACTACAACGAAGCTTAAACTAAAGTATCATAAAATGATGAGGTAGAGAAGAGGCAAAGAGAGTGAATGGCAATTTATAAAGTGGAAAAATTAGACCCAAAGTACCCAATGCTATCCATCTGTGCAGTAGTTAGTACACGTAAGGTACTTTCCCAGGTATTTTCCCAGGTATTTTCCCAGGTATTTTCCCTTCTTGGGCCTGCTGATTCAGCGTGCAGAACAATCGCGAAGATTGGAGGTAGAACGTCGTCTATACCGGCAGTTTGTGGCCTGTTAGTGCGCCACAGCATACAAAATAAATCAGTGTATGTCAGAGTGCATGCATGCCGCAGCTCACCTTTTCATGATCATGAAATCAAGTCCGAGTCTTTCACAGCGCTTCAGAAGGGAATAGGTTTCGGTCACGAGTAGAAATGCTGTTCTTCGCGCTCCACACTGATATACCGTTTTAAGTGCTTTCCTTTGGCGGTCAGTCAACCCATCTCTCTCGAGAGGTTCCCCACCAAAATCTTCCCCCTCACATTGATTGTCTTCCCCCGTTACAGTCGGTTCACGTACGGAAGAAACGGGTTCTTCGTTGTGAGACTGGGGAGACATAGGCGAAAACGGAGAGTCATCAAACTGATCTATTCCTGTCATCTCACTGGGCGTACTGGAAGAACTGATTGGGCGTACACACGGGCAATAATCACTGCGCGACGCCGAACTAGCGCTTTGGCTTATTAGATTTTCTTGCGCTGTCACGAAATGGATGACGTCATACCTATCTATAGACATGCTCTGACAAGCACTACTTGACCCAATCACTTTCAAACAGGGAGCTCCTCATGTCCTGCATGTGACAGGTCACCCAGTGTCACCCCATGCCCCCCCCCCCCCCCCCCACCGATGGAGGTCTGTGGAGTTATACGTAGTTGCTTGGCTACCAGTCAATGCCATTCTACTGGCAGGAAAAGAGAGGGGAGGGGAGGAGAGGGGAGAGTGGAGAGAGGAGGGAGACGGGGGGAGGGGAGGGGAGAGAGTAAATGAGGGGAGGGAATGGAGGAGAGGGGGGTAGCACCTACACTGCAGACTGGCATTGCTGAAGGAGACAGTCCAGAAACTCAAAGAACATGACACTAGGCTGGCCAGGGCACTGCAACCAATGTTTAGCAGTTGACTAACATCATGCAGCCATGCAAAGTTAGTTGTTCTTATACATGCAACATGCATTGCAATGTATATGCAGTATTGCACAGCAGCAGCAAAGTGAATACAGCAGAATAATACAGGGTACATTAACACTGGGTATAGTCAGCTTAATTGATAGCAGCAGCAGTTTAACATGCACTGTACTAGTTGTTTTAGTTATCCAGCTCAAGAGTGCAAGAAGAGCTTATTTTTTTGGTGTCTTCCTCTTCCCCACTTTATTCTTGTGCTCATTTTCTAGCTTCATCCAAGAGTACTTGATCCCGTGTTTCTCCTTGATCCTCTTAAGTGTATGGATGTAGCGCTTTTTTTCCTTGTACTGGGGGTGGATCACCAACTCTTCTATGTCTTCGTCCAGGCGCACAGGACCATGTATCTGCACCTGCAAATGTGTGTTGTATGGGGCAACTATGGTATTGTGATGTACACTGCACCTCAGTTTTCACTGTAGACAAGTGGTAGTCACTTACTTCTTTATAAAACACAGCAAGGGTGGAGTCACCATGAGCTTTCTTCCCTGTTGCCACTTCATTCACCTGTTGACATGGTGTTGAACAGGTTAGATGCAGTAAGCACATGAAAAGTGTCCTTAATTTTATCAGCCTGTATAAATATTTGTGTTACTTACGTCAAATAATTCATCATCTGTTAAGAACCAGCAAAGCAGTGTCATCTGCTCCCACCTGAAGTCAGTGAGAGTCACGTGGGGATCAGATGTGTCTCGGTCAGCCACAGTACATCTTGCACGCAGCTCTGGACTGTTTTTGAGCTAATAATGGATAGTTAATCATAACATGACCACTGTATAACCAGTAACCAGTTTACAGAGTATACTGCAAATTGCAAATTTTCATGATCAATACATTTCACGAATGGTGCAAATTGGCTAAAATTTCTATCTTGAAATTTAAAGTGCATACATTACTTATGGTATAATAATAAACATTGTGTATGCGAGTGATGTCATATAAAATGGTGGATCAACAAATGGTGTAGCAGCTCTTTTGTTTGCTTGATTTCAGTATTGACTGCTCCTGCTATTTACACTAAAAGGCTTTACGTCCACCTTGTAGAGTTTCCTTAGTGAAATTTTTATTTGTAAACATTTCTGACACCCCATTTTGGCAGTGGTTCGCAACAAATTTGCAATATGCAGTAAATCGTTCTAACCATGGCTCTTCAGTATATATGGACTTTAGATGCACTGCATGCCCTTCGTCCTCGGGCCTCATGCGGCTAAAATCCATATACACCTCAACGCCATGGTATAACTAATACATGTACTCACCCGCATATACGAATACCCATACTGGTCCCAAATATTCTTAAATCCTCTTGGATCATTAGCTGCACATGTGGAGAGATGTGGATCATAGAGGGAGCTCAATTGGGACAACCACAACTACGGCACAGTAGCTAAGTTAAACTCTTCTCACTTGGATTGAGTACGCCATATTTGGGGCGCTCATGATCCTCGGCATCACTGTAACAGCAACCAAAGACGCTGTCCTGTTAACATGAAAACATGGCGAGAGGTAATGGATCACTGTAAGTGAGTTGGGTGGATGCAGTAGCCCAATATTCAAACATCTTGTAATGTTGCTTACCTCCCAAATTCTGCGGGCTTTCTTGTGTGGATTCCCATTACTGGCTCCAGTCTCAAACAAGTTCTTGTAATGTGTGTCATTGAGCAGACTGGATAACATGTGATCCTCCACCTTAAAGTGAATTATGATGGGTGCATCCTGGGCAATGTATTCCAATGTCCTGGAACAAGTTGAACGAGACATTAAAATATAGTTATGCAAGGAGAATGATTGCTTGCATAACCAAATACACAGAGGGGAAACTGAGAGGACATGGTTTAACATGCAATGATGAACCTTTGTCACATTCCCAGAGGAGGTCCAATCGAATACAGCTAGGATGAAACAGTATCATGCAAAACGGTACATTCAAAGCCACATACAGTGCAGTGTGTCAACCATGGTGCATTAGATAATATAGCTAGCTATGACATGTAATAACCATGCCACAATACATGGCAATTGCAATGGGGGGGACCAATAATGGTCTATGCAGCAGTTAGCTAATATCAGATAGGCTCTAATCCTAATACTATACAGCACTATGAGGTTATATGTAGGATACACACACAATGTTACTAGCTATAAATCTACCTTGTTTACATGATTTCATGAGCTAGATGCCGGGTACAACTATCATTCTGGCCAGGTGAGGGGTCTCCCTAACGTTCTCCATAATTAACATCGATACAGGGGTTTCCCCAAGAAAAGTACCCATTGCATCATCAGAACAAACAATAACTAAAAATGCTTTGCATTGTCAGAAGTCACTGGTGTGAAAGACCTTCAGAGCTATGAATATGTGAACCGATGATCTGCTGTGACTGTGGACTATTGCCACAGCTGCTAGCTATAGACACTAGGTACTGTCTCGTGTATGGGGACAGAAATGTTCTTCCACTTCCATGAGAGATGATGAAGTAGGGAGTTGGCAGTTACACCAATCCGCTTACCATAATATCTAATCAACACAACTAGCAACCCTAATATTGTTGTATCGCCTTCCAATGCCGCAAGTGAACGACCCGGGCCTTCCCAGGTGGGCCTGTAATAATTCGCGTTTTAACAAGCTCACCTCATCATATCCTCGCAATCAATCCCGAGGCTCTGAAATCGCTTGGGATAATCAAACTGACCGCTAACAAGCAGGATACTTGTCTGGAAGGCCGCCCGCTGATACACTGTTTCGATCGCTTGTCTCTGGCGATCGGTCAACATATCGTCAACAGGAGGTTCACTGTCAGTATCCTCCCCATCCTCATACTCTCCGCTCTCGTCCGCCCCAGTCAGTTCATCATCATCATCATCATCAAAAACAGGCGCTTGGGGGCTTTCGGTCAGTTCTGAACTCGATGTCGGGACGACAGGTTGGGGATCAGGTGCACTGCACTGCAGCGATACTTGGGGGTCGGCCGTTTCAGGGCTTGGAGCTGGAGGTGTGGGTCCAGACGCACAGTCGACAAAACTCGGTTGCTTTTCCGTTTCCATTTTTGCTTATTAGGCATGGCGCCGCCAGTGCTTCGCTTTTTATAGCGACGTGAGCCTGGCATGTGACCATAACGTGCAACGGAACAGGAAATTGTAATATTTATTATTTTGCTGTTAAAATGTTATCAGAAATTTATTTGGAAATAATCCCACATCCTACCTTCCCAAAATAGCGATGAATGTGACACATGGATCCCTGTGTGGCATTCTGCAATATGTTTGAATGAAGATGAAGATAATGAAGTAGATATGTAAACATGTGTTGATTGGCCCAGTCCAGTCACTGCAATCAATAAATCAACACACTACACTCAAGTGTCCACCCAATCAGTTGCCTTAGCTACAAGTTCATTCATTGCAGTTCCCATAGAGACATCTCGGTAACGATAGGGTTTGCCCTGTGCAATGAAGAAGACAACACATCAAGCAGATTAAGCAATCACCAAACGGCCATCACGCTAAGCACTTCCATATATGGGGACCTAGTCCTACGCAGCCGACCACTATTCCTGCTTCCGTGATGTTATCAATTAAAATGGAAGGAGGAAAAGCAGTCGGTCACGCAAGACTAGATCCTACTCCTGTTCAAAATATGATGTCATGGCTATAAAAAGAATATGATGTCATGGCTATAAAAAGAATATCTGGCAGTAACATCATTATTATGGACTTCTGCAGGTTCAGCAGTCACCATCATAACTACATTCATATATTTCTGCAAGCTCAGCAGAACTGTACACCTCACAGGTGTGGGGGGGACTGCACCTTCTTGGCCAGTTTCTGTGCTGGGTGTGGCTTGGGTAAGGGGGTGCTAATGAAAGGGTCTTCCTCTTCTAATGAGTGCTTGTGAAGCAGTTCTTGGAATGAACTTTGTGACAGTTCAAGTGGGAGTGACCCAGCACTGGCGGAGGGAGCCCCTGTAATCAAATGCTGTCCATATGAGACAACTGTTGGGTGGTAGTGACGCTGCGGGATTGAATGAGAGGACATGAGCTGTGAACCTTGTGCACTTCACACCATCACCCTATAATAATAATAATATAATAATATAATAATTACCCTAACACCCCTAATAATAACCCTAACACCCCTAATAATAACCCTAACACCCCTAATAATAACCCTAACACCCCTAATAATAACCCTAACACCCCTAATAATAACCCTAACACCCCTAATAATAACCCTAACACCCCTAATAATAACCCTAACACCCCTAATAATAACCCTAACACCCCTAATAATAACCCTAACACCCCACACCCTCACACCCTCACACCCTCACAGGGTACACCATGTCCAGTGAACTCAGTTCATCAGCTCAGCACACACTCTTCAATGACAGTACAGACCTTGTACTGTAACATAGTGTGTGTTCATGTTTCATAGAATAGCACTACTTCACCTACTACAACAGTTAAACCACATGGTGGTCTGAGGGGGGTGCAGGGGGTGTTGAGTGATGACTAAGGGCACCTACGAAGGGCTGTGTACCCTTCAAACTGCCCTAGATACCACACTGTCCTCACACCTCACCACTCACACTGAGCACAGTCAGCTCCCACATGGTGGTGGTCTCTGCATGGCAGATGTCTGGGTCCTCCACCTCTGCCTGGTACACTCCAGTGGGCGTGTCTGAGTCCAGTAGGGCCACACACCTGGGGTAGCCCTGGACCACAGGTGGGAGGGACCACACAACCAGTGCACACCACATTCAACAGGTGGCATTGAGTATGAGGGGTACCTGATTGAGGTTCAAGCTTACATGGAATAGATTTCGAATGGTTGCCATGACAGCCAGAGAGGCACTGGGAAGCAGCTGAAGGTTGACAATGGATAGCCTCTTGAGGAAACCCATCACACGCTGAACTGGGACCTACAGACAGACAGACAGACAGACAGACAGACAGACACAGACGAGGTACTCATTTCTCTGACTAGCACCACTTGACCTGAACACTTTCAAACAGGGAGCTCCTCATGTCCTGTGGCAGATCGCCCAGTGTCACCCCATCCCCCCACCCCCCCACCACCAATGAAGGTCTGTCGAGTTAGTTGCTTAGCTACCAGTCAATGCCAGTCTACTGTCCTCACCTGTCTTCTTCGTTTGAACGCCTTCTCCAGACACACAAGTAGACACTCCACTTCACTGGGACCTGCACAGACAGAAACTGCTCACAACATGCTCGACCTACACATGAGTATGCAGTGAGGGGGTGGGGTGGGGGTGGGGGTGGGGCACCTAAATGGTCCAGTTCTAAAACAATCCTGTACAAGTGGACATAGAACTGTCTTGGGTCGAGGTTCAGAGCCTCTCCCTGACCAGATAGGATCTGCAAAGCTGTTGAAATGCAATTCAGCGAATTGCGAGTTGATAGTGCCTGCAGGAGAGTGGAGGGAGAGGGACAAGGTGAGGTGAGTGTGGGGTTGGGGAAGCAGGAACAGGAAGAGGGAGGCAGTCCATCTCCCTAAGCATGCCCACTCACCCCAGAGGCCAGTAGCTGGCTGAGCACATCCATGAGGTCAGCAAAGAAGTCCACATTGATCAAGTGAGCGAACCTAATGGATCGAGGGACAGGAGCATACGTACAACTTGACATTACCTTCTGCTACACACTCCCCCTCACACCATCCCTCACACACACACACACACACCACCCCTCACACACACACACATCATCCCTCACACACACACACACCACCCCTCACACACACACCCCTCACACACACCCACACTCTTCCCACACTCTCTTGGTCCCCTCCTCAGAGACCTCCCCTCCTCTCATGCATACCTTGCTAGCCCCTCCATGGCAGGAGTGATGAGAGGTGACTTCGGAGCATGTTTCAGAATGCGGAAATACGTGACAAACACTTGTTGCAGGGTCTCTGTTTGCTGCAGATGTAAACAGTACAAGTGATTAGGTCACACAAGACCCCATTCCTGAACAAAACACCAATTATGCCCTCGTTCACACCTCATACTCAAGCAACAACCACACCCTCCCTCACCTCACACTCACCAACCACACCCTCCCTCACCTCACACTCACCAACCACACCCTCCCTCACCTCACACTCACCAACCACACCCTCCCTCACCTCACACTCACCAACCACACCCTCCCTCACCTCACACTCACCAACCACACCTTCCCTCACCTCACACTCACCAACTTTCTCTTCTTTTCTGAGCTTTCCTCAGCTCGGGTCTCCATCATCTGCTGTGTCACCTTCTCCGTGGACTTGAGTCGCTACAACCAAACAGACAACCACCTCTGGTAATATGCACGCCCTGTTTCACTTAACGACTAAATGCTTTACACCATTCTCACATGCTAAAGAGGTGTCGATGGGGCAGAGGCTCATGCCAGAGCAACCCTATTCCTGTCTAAAGAGATGCTATAACACCCCAACACACCATCACTGCTGGTGTTTTCAGACATGTAATTGGCTGTGTAGCTACTGCCTCAAAAGACACGGAGCTTGTTGATAGTGAGCCAAGATGGCTGAGGGGAACACAGGCTAACTTGGTTCTAGTGAGCCTACAACGGCATGACAAGTGACTAGGTGAGAGAAGTCACTGTGTCCTGCACTGCCCGGAGGGAGTGCAGTGAAGGGAGGGGAGTGCGGTGGAGGGAGGGGAGTGCGGTGGAGGGAGGGGAGTGCGGTGAAGGGAGGGGAGTGCAGTGGAGGGAGGGGAGTGCGGTGAAGGGAGGGGAGTGCGGTGGAGGGAGGGGAGTGCGGTGGAGGGAGGGGAGTGCGGTGGAGGGAGGGGAGTGCGGTGGAGGGAGGGGAGTGCGGTGGAGGGAGGGGAGTGCGGTGGAGGGAGGGGAGTGTGGTGAAGGGAGGGGAGTGCGGTGGAGGGAGGGGAGTGCGATGAAGGGAGGGGAGTGCGGTGGAGGGAGGGGAGTGCGGTGAAGGGAGGGGAGTGCGGTGGAGGAAGGGGAGTGCGGTGGAGGGAGGGGAGTGCGGTGGAGGGAGGGGAGTGCGGTGGAGGGAGGGGAGTGCGGTGAAGGGAGGGGAGTGCGGTGGAGGGAGGGGAGTGCGGTGGAGGGAGGGGAGTGCAGTGGAGGGAGGGGGTGTTGGATGTCCCCAGCTGAGTAGCCCACCTTGCGGTCTCTTCGGGACATTTTGCTGAGGCGATCCTTTCTCATTGTCTTTGATTCTTGTTTGTCTTCTGAGCTGTGTGGGCTGGCTTCATGGAGGCGGAGATGGAGGAGGGGCTGGAGAGCCTGACAATAAGAGGGTGAGAAGGAGGGCAGTGAAATACGTAAGTGAGTGAAATAGGTAGGGGGGACAGGGGGAAGGGGGGAGGGTGGGTGGGACAGGTGGGTGGGGCAGAACATGAACATGAGACCTCACCTGAGTGTTCACACTATAATGACGTGCCTTCACCATGCGAGCTATGAGGGTGACAGCCTGGGTGGAGTAGGGTGTAGTGGGAGGGATAATACAATGGATGAACACACCACACACACCACACACCACACACACACACACACACACACACACACACACACACACACACACACACACACACACACACACACACACACACACACACACACACACACACACACACACACACACACACACCTCCAATGATATCTCTCCGACGGCATCACTCTCAACGACAGAAGACAGGGCGGCCGAGCATGCCTCTGACAACTGAAAGGGGTGGAGTGGAGTGACACCATCAGCAACTACCAGCTCAGTGGCTGGGGTTTATCGCCATAGCAACAACTACTACTGACCTCCTTGTGGTCCAAATAAGGGACAATGACAGTGAGAATATTGGTGGAGAAGTTGAAGTGGGGCAGTGCAATCACCAGCTCACAGAGACAGTTCAGCCCAACAGAGGCAAGGCCCTGAATGAGGCAAGGTGACATATCCTCAGGCTTTAGAGTGTGGGCTTTTGAGCATATCCCAGTTAGTGGCCCAAGGCTTTTAATAACAGCCCTGTGCCCACTAGCAGACTTACTCTCATCGAAGCCTCAGTCAGTTTCCCTCCACCAAGCAGCGCATCAACTCCACGTTGCCCCTTCTTCCTGGCCTTGGTGGGGGGAGTCCCGTGCCTTGATAGGGGAAACCCCAGGTGGAGAGTCTCCTCCAGTGTATTGAGGTAGTGTTGGTAGCCTGTCACCAGCCCTTGCTCATAGCCCCTCAGCCTCCGAACCTCCTTGGACAGCTGAACACACAACACAACACAACACACTCCTGTTCACCCCACACAGTAATCCCCCCTACTGTGTATGTCTGTAGCTCAGTACGTACCTTTGGTGCCGACTTGGGAGCCTCCTCCAACTGACGGATGTGGTATCTGCACAGAAAGGACAACATCCACTGACATTTAATAATGAAAGGGTTTACCTCTTTGCTGTACAAGCCTACCCAGGAGCAATATCCTTCATGACTTGCATGAATGACACCATGGCCAGTTTTCTGGTTGTTATGGCAACATCTGGGTCCTGCTCAGAGCACAACACATGGAGGGTCTTGAGCTGCCCAATCTACACAGACAGACCAGCAACATGACAACGTGCCATGCACGCTACCTGTTGTACAGCGGCCCACTGTGCCATACATTGTCCTCAGGGTTCTCCAACAGCCTGGCTGAAGTGGTAGCAATGAGAGCCCTCTTCTCCTGGAGCTTCCTCTGCCTTGCAGCGAGCAGCTCAATTGTGCTTTTGGGTCCACTCTCAGACCATCCCTCCACTGCCTCTACTTCGGCTTCCTCTGCCAATCCATTGTGGGACGTCTCTTCTTCACTGCTTTCCCTTGCTTCAGCCTCCACGGCAGTGTCTTGACCTGAAGTGCTCCGAGACACAAACCCTCGTTTAGTCTTCAGTGGCAGCAACTGGCGTGCACTGCTCTCTGCTTCCTCGTCCCATGTGGCCGCCTTGCGCAATACACTCTCATACTCGCCCTCGGGTTCTGCTCCCCGTCCCCTTCGCTTCCTCCTAGCATGCTTGCTAGCAATCTCTCCTCCCCCCACACCCCGGCCTGCCCTTGCCTGCTCCACTGGCGGCGGGAGGAGCTTGGCTCTGGTCTTTAAAGAGTGCACGCCCAGCAGGGGAGTACTGCAGGGCGTGAGCGGACCGACGGACAGACGTCGCAAGTGACTACAATGCAATGCGCTAGAGTACAAGTTGCAGTGCCGGACACTCCACCGCATTTAACGCACTGTGCACCAACTCATCGTAAAATAATCACCTCTGAGCTGTGGAGAGGAATTGAAGTCTTCCTTTCTTAATCTGTCTTTGGAAGAAGCGTGTATCCGAAGCATCCTCCGATCCGTCGGCCATTTTACAAAATAAGCGCATTAGATAGACGTTTAACGCTACTGGGCCGTTCCAGTCGCCTTCTCATCGACACTTGCTTGCCCCCCAAACCGTGAGGCCGTGGTCACTGAATGCATTAATATTATTGCGCAGAATTTGAGAAGCTCTAAGAGTAACTGTAATCCTTGCTATAGGTTTAAATTCAAGAGCTGCATTTGATGTGCTAATATAGCCAATTGGCACACAACCCTCTACTGCCAAAGGACTACAAAAGCCGGCTGAGATTGGACTGAAGTGGATAGAATTGCAATGTACAATTGAATGAATACAGACCACACATTTTGTGGCCCTAACTGGTGTTACTAAGGGAAAATGATGATTCAAATAAATGAACTGAAATGAGAGGATGAGGCCGTCTTGTTGAGCAATACTGGTGATACAAACATTGACTGAGAGCTGGTTGGATGAGTGCATACAAAGAAAAGCAACTTGAAATTATGAATTGGTGATTTATGATCCATGAATAATGCAAAAGATACTGAGTCTCTTACAACGCTAAAATAAACCAACCATCATGGGCAGTTAAAATGGCAGTGGGCTGAATTTAAATGGGTATTGAGGAAGTTTGTAGAAAGCACTTGAGTAGAAAAGGCTACATGAATAGATGGAGCAATGTCCTGTGGACGAATAGATAAATAATGAGGAATACCGACAGCGTGAGAAAGTGCACAAGTCCAGATCCAATTCCAAGGTTACATCTGTGAGGTGTTGGGGAGTTCACACCGCACAGGTGTGAAATGTTCTCAGTTGAAATGTCCCCTGAACGGCATTGCCCTGGGACGGTCTCCCGTGTCCTTGGTGAGGGGGCGGTGAAGCTGCTTACTGGGCAGGGCGTGGACAGTGGCCCAGCAGTGCTCGCAGTAGTACTGGAGGCAGCTCACTGAGCCGCAGTAGAAGGGAGCGTACTTGCCATTGCACTGGACACCGTGACACTCGTCACACATCTGATCATCCATTACGTACGGCTTCACTTCCACCTGTGCACATTCGGGAGAGACAGGAAGACCATGGTTAGTGTGTGTGTGTGTGTGTGTGTTTGTGTTGTGTGTGTGTGTGTGTGTGTGTGTGTGTGTGTGTGTGTGTGTGTGTGTGTGTGTCTAACTAACCCCTTTGTTGACATCACCATATGTCATCTGAAAGAAGCGTGAGGACACAGCACTGATGAAGCTGTTGGTTGACGTAAAGGAGACCCTCCCTGCACCTGCACAGGCAGGAGCGAATAACAAGGAAATGACCTTCTGCGACCTTAGCAGGTGAGTTGTCTGTCCACCTCACCTTTGGGGTAGTTGACATCAGTGTCCAGGTCAATAGCAGCATAGCTGACATGACCAAACCTCTCATTCATGATATCTGCCAGCTCACAGGCCCTCATCGGCCGAGGCACTCCGCCAATGAACACAGTCTTGCGGGGGTCAGGTCCCTGTCCAGGGTGGCGCTTGTACTCACTGTCTGCTATGAACCATGGCCTCACCTGCACCTGGAGGGGCAGGGCACACAGCAACTTGTGTAGAGCACTGCACCCTGTCACCACACAGTCCAGTACTCTCACCTTCTTGTCCTTAAGGGAGGTGCTGGAGAGGAAAACAAAAAACTTCCCGTCCTGTTGGAGACATGCTTGCAGTAACCTGTGGATGGCAACTTCCTGCCTGAACAGAAGGAAGGCGTACCCTGGGTGGGGTGGGTGGGGGCAGGTGGTGGCAGGCACCAGTGCAAAGTTGACTCTATCACTTGTGTGGGTCTTAGTGGGTAAAGTTAATACCTTTGGGAGGGAAGAGTGCTCTAGTTCTGGCTTTGTGGGGCCAGTCAACCAGGAGGTCACCAAACTGGATGAAGTGCCGCTTAATATCATCTGCTCAGTGGGCGGAGACAATGGCTATTACTGCAATTCACACACACACAGACACACAAACATACACACACGCATGCGCACACACATACACAGACACACACTCATTCACAAAGTGTACCTGCGTCCAGGTCAGGAGGTAGCCCGCCAATGAACACCTTCCTTGAGTAGGTGCTGGGCACATAGGAGTCGAGGTCAGGATACTCCATCTTGGTTGCTTCGGGTGACTTCCTTTCACTGCTGCTGCAGCCAGCATCCGTGTCCAGGAACATGGCAGACACAGCTAAAAAAACGAGAGCACATGCAAATTAGGTGTGCATCGCATGGGGCTGGTGGCGGGCTAGCTTGGTACTCGACACTCAAGGGTGCGTTCACTTACTGTGAGTCTTGGTGGAGGGGTCGGGGTCGGTGGCCTTGGACGAGGTAGTACCGGTCACCGTCAGCCCACTCATGAGCTCGCTGAAGCCGCCGTAGTAGTCCTGCAGAGAGAAGTCCAATACGTTGCGAATTGCGGGTCCGTTGTTGAGCGGGCCGAACCCTTCGACCACGGGCCTAGTGGCTGTCTGCATGGCGGAGGTAGGAGCGACCTGGGGGAGAGGAGAGAGCAGCACAGAGTAGTCGGCAGTGCCTGAGGGGAAGAGAACAGAAGCAGCTGCTCACGTACAGGAGCGAGCTTGCAGCTGCCGTCGCGCCATGGTGACGGCTCCGATTCAGGGAAAATGGCGGCGAACAAGGATGACTCCTCTTCCTGTTCGACAGCATGGTCTTGTGCCGAGGTTGCTTCGGAGAGTACGGGAACAGAAACCAGTCTTGCCCGCGACTTGGTCACCATCATGCCCATTCCAGAAGAGTCGCTGACTGAGAGGGATCGCAGCGCCTTCGGGTTGGTCGGCACTTGGCGCCATGTCTTGTATCCGTTGGCGGCATTGGTCGGTAATTCTAGCTTCTTCTCCACTCGCTTCGTTCTGCCAGGGTAGTACTGATTATTTTCGTCGGGTGTGATGGAACTGAGTGGGGCCATTTCCAGGTGCCACGGCCCCCTAGGCGAGTCGTCAAGCGGTCCTTCCTCGTCGATCGAACAAAAGCTCCTAGCGCTTCCAGGCGTGCTGCTGCCATCAACCTCCAGCAAAGCAGCGAAAGACTCTCTCTCAAAACTACCGGCCATGTCGTTTGCAGATTGGATGCTCCGAAAGTGCTCAAACCAGGAACAATCGAGGTCCTTCGCCAGCCTTGTTATGCACCTCGTTGCCATGACGCCTAAGAATCGGATTGTCACTTGCTTTGGCAAGGATTTTGCAGAACAGAGTGCTAACGAGGAAGTGTACCAGAATGTGGTTTATAAGGAGGCAGGTTCTCTTTCAAGCGCTGTCACGAATTTAGCGGCAAAGAACGGTCTAGCCGGCCAGACTATGCAAAGAAGCGCCGTGTGCGCAGTAGTTAAGGGGTAATCCCTGATGGGATGACGTAATACTTGTTTTAATCTAAAATGGCCGATGGGTCGCCTCCTCCCGGGGCAGAGGATGTTCGCCAATGCTGGGTGTGTTTCGGAACGGATGAGGATAGTCCTGACGTTAACTATGACGCGTGGGTGAAACCATGTAGTTGCCGAGGCAGTACCAGATGGGTCCACCAACTCTGCATCCAACAGTGGGTAGAGCAGAAGCAAAGGGGTCAGCTCACTACCCCTGTCCACTGCCCCCAGTGCCAGACTGCCTACACCATTCAGTACCCGCGGATGGGCCCCATCCTGGTTGGCCTGGAGTACTGGGACAAGTTCGTGCATAAGGCTGCTCCAATTGGGCTGGCCACGGTGGTTGGGATGGCGCTGTACTGGAACTCATTCTCGTATGGCCTGTTTACAACGTACGTGATGCTGGGCAAGGAGGAGACAGCTGCCCTGATTGAGCGTGCTGACCCTATATTTGTTGTGGTGGGTCTCCCTCTCCTCCCCGTCAGCCTCATCCTTGCCAACTCTGTTCCCTGGGTGGAGAAGGCAATCACCTTTTACTGCAATGTTGTGGGCCCACGCATGCAGAAGATAAGGTTGCTGCACTACCTGGCTCCCTCTATAACCATCCAACCGCCTGCGAGTGTGGAGCAGAACTCCCTCCCCAACCTCGCCCGCACAGTGTGTGGCGCCCTGCTCCTGCCCTATGTCGCCACCTTCTTTGGTCAACTCATGTTCCGCTCTGTCCGTAAGAGCTGGAAACGAGTGTGCTTTGTGAGTTCTCCCACCTCACTGCGCGTGTGTGTGGGGGGGAGGGTGGGTTGCCTGCCACTATTGATGTAGGGGTCAGTGCTCTCCTCAGAAAATAGTTTTAAGAAGGGTGCCCTAGGCCATTAGTGATGTTAGGAGTGGCTAGCTGATGGTTGGGTGTGGGGGAAGGTGTCACCTTCCTGTGCAAAGTACAGTGCCGAATACAGGGAGAGCCTCATGACACAGTGTGTATTGCATGCAACTGCTATTGTCCACATCACGTGACTAGTGGTACCTTTCAAGGAGGGTACAGTTCCTTGTTCGTGGCCTCAAAGAGGGTTTATAAGGAAGCAAAAAGGTTCTATGCTCTTCAAAACAGCCTAGAGAGAGCGTTGGTTGGGTGGTGGATGTATTGGGGAGGTTACAGTTGGTGTGAAGGCGAAGAGCTGTAACTGGCAGGAGTCAATTTGCACATTGAGTCACTAACTCTACATCCTTATCACACCAGTGCTGGTAATGTGTGGCAGCTGTTTGGACTCCATTGTTGTTACCTGGGTGGGCCTGATGTGTTGGTAGGGAGAGGTAGTGTATGCCTCTCACAGATCGGCAAGTGATACTATGTCACACCATGCACTGTGTGGGGTGTGGGTGAGGGGAGGGTGAGGACTATGGTCTGTCAGGGTGAGGACTATGGTCTGTCAGGAGAGGTTCTGTCTCGGCACTGACACCACTGTTTTGTGCTCACGTGGCATTGTGTTGGCTGGTTGCTAGCTGTGATGGCCGTTGAGGACAGCGAGTGTGATGATATCTGGGCCAGTGAAGGGGTTGCAAAAAGTGTCGGTCGGATGTGGCAGACGGCCGTGGTGTCAGCTCTCTCTGGTGTTAGCATGATGTGGTGGCACATTGGTGGAATGACAGCTGTCACCTTGTCTAGTGTGACGTTGCTGTCAACCTGACAGTGAAACACGAGATTGTTTGTAAGACTGAGCTAGACGGGGGTGCAATGCAGTGTAGCCAACAGTGACAGAGCATTTGGGACACAGCCCTCAAACACACATCACTGCGAGTTGGTGTGTTATTGATTCCACCGTAGCTTAGTACATCTGCCTATCTCTCCTCCCCTCCCCTCCCCTTCCCTCCTCTCCCCTCTTCTCTCCTCCTCTCCCTCCTCTCCCCTCCCTTCCCCTCCCCTCCTCTCCCCTCCCTTCCCCTCCCCTCCTCTCCCCTCCTCTCCCTCTCCTCCCCTCCCCTCCCCTCCCCTCCCCTCTTCCAGGGTGGAGTCACATACCTCATTATGAAGGCTGCTATCAAACTTTACCTCCGCATTAACCAGTACAAGAGATTGGGCCGGAGGGTCATCCTCGACCATCCTGAGAACATCTGAGCAAGGCTGCACCCTCTCTAGGACTCAGGAGAGTGAATGATTAAGTTTTTTTATGACGTAGTGTCTTCAGTCAATTCCAGCAGTTGCTGTGCACGAGTTTGTTGTGTGTATAAAACACATCATGTTTCTTGTACCTATTCATTACATGCGTGGAGTACACTATCCATATCACGCGTACATACTTTATGCAGGGAGCTAATATATATGAGCCCTGGGCCAAGAGCTGTTGCTAAATAAGAGCCCTTGGCCACAATGGCCGACTCAGCAAAGGAAACGCGCACGCACCCCGCGTACAAGCAAATCAGCCGTGTCAGCGGCCAAGTTAGGGCAATGGAGGAGGATGAGGTGCTAAAGAGACTTGGAGAACTAAAGTTGGATGAAAGGTTAAATGATGGACTTTCAAAGATGGGTGCTATATTAACGAGGCCCTTAATGTTTTCTGCCTTAATTATCAATCAGTGGTGACCAGGAAGTGCTGCAAAAGCGTCTGAAGACCTTCCTCCGCTCCCAGGTCCTGGGGGCATACAAGGTAGCAGACCTGCCTCCCGAGCTGTCCATGGACCAGAACCCTCACCGCTTTGAATACCTTGTGGTGGTTGACTTTGAGGCCACCTGTGAAGAGGCCAACCCACCAGACCACCTCTTTGAGATCATTGAGTTCCCTGCACTCCTCTTCAACATCAAGGATAGACTCATGGTGTGTGTGTGTGTGTGTGTGTGTGTGTGTGTGTGTGTGTGTGTGTGTGTGTGTGTGTGTGTGTGTGTGTGTGTGTGTGTGTGTGTGTGTGTGTGTGTGTGTGTGTGTGTGTGTGTGTGTGTGTGTGTGTGTGTGTGTGTGTGTGTGTGTGTGTGTGTGTGTGTGTGTGTGTGTGTGTGTGTGTGTGTGTGTGCGCGCGTGTGCATGTGTGTGCGTGTGCGTGTGTGTGTGTCTATGCATATGCATGCACGCCAGGGTAATGACTCCCCGTCTGCTATCCTCTCCAGGAGGACCAGTTCCACATGCACTGTAAGCCGGTGCACAAGCCGCAGCTGTCAGCATTCTGTCAGAAGCTGACTGGCATCAGCCAAGTGAGTACTCGGACTGGCTGGCTGCGTGTTGATCAGGTGACGGCTCCAGAATGTGGTACATGTGTGTTGTGCCGTCTTGCAGCAACAAGTGGACAGTGCTTCCACCTTTGTGGAGGTGTTCAAGTGCTTTAAAGAGTGGCTGGAGCAGAAGGGATTGTTTACACAACACAACTGTGCCATATTGTGTGATGGGTGAGGTGGACCACTCCCCTCCCACATTCTACACACACGCACACACACACACACACACACACACACACACACACACACACACACATTTGTAGACACACAGACGTGCAGTGATCTGTTTGCATTGCACCTTCATGTGGTGTTCTCATCCCTCACAACCTGACCTCTCAACACTGCACTCCCCACTTGTCTCTGACACATCCTCACTCCATCACCCTCCCCCCATCCCCACATCCTTAACCTGCCACACCCCCACGTCCTTAACCTGCCACACCCCCACATCCTTAACCTGCCACACCCCCACACCCTTAACCTGCCACCCCCCCCACGTCCTTAACCTGCCACACCCCCACACCCCTCAACCACACCCCTCCCTCCTCTCAGTGTCTGGGATATTGCTCACTGCCTCTACCCTCAATGCGTGCTGTCCGAAGTTAATTTCCCTAGTTACGCCAACAAGTGGATTGATGTGAGAAAGCTGTTTGCTTCCTTTTACCGCGTGCCCAAGACCAACATTGAGGGGATGCTGGGCCACCTGGGCAAGGGTTTCATTGGACGGCAGCACTGTGGTCGTGATGACGCAATGAACATTATCACTATCCTGCAGCAACTGCTGAGGGATGGCTGCATTCTCAAATATAACCAATTTCTGCATGCAGGCACCCACAAACAGGAGTAGCTCGTGGTGCACGTTGTATGCTGTACGTTATACCCCACTATCCCTCTGTGTAACGTGGTCTCGTGGTCTCATGTGTACGTATCATTATGTGTGTATGTTAGTGCAATGGTGACACTTGGCTTCACTGATACATGTGCGCGTGGTAGCCATTTTGTTGCATTTTGTTGAGATAAAACGGATAAAGGACACAGACACAGGAAGTTACAAGATGAGGTAAAATCACATGACAGGATGAGACATAAGATGGGTGCAGGAGGAGCTAGCGGTGTCACTCCATCCCGAACCCTTCTGAATTGTTGATGGCTACAAGGAGCTTCTCTCTCAACTTCCTCTTGGACTTGTAAGGGGGAAGCAGCAACTGGTTGAAACAGGTATGAGCCAGTGGTAACCTAGGCAACAAGGACAGAGTCATTGAAACTAGGCACGCACCCCAGAGGAGAGACCTGTCCAGACTCACATGTCATTCTTGCCTGCACTTTGAAATGGGACTTTACATATCTTGAACTTCATCTCACTGACTCCGCCCACTGGAACCCGGTCGCTGCCAGTGACAAACAATAGCAGCTTCTGTTGCTGGTCTTGAGACAGCGATGCCACAATGTCCCAAAAGTGCCTATGATTACACAACATACGTACAGCAGTGATTACACAACATACAACATTAAGGTGCATGCAGGTAGCTAGTTGACAGCACGCTCAGACTACCTGTCAGACTGCACCCACCAGACTGCCCCACCCCACCTGATGTCCCACCCACCAGACTGTCCCACCCCACCTGATGTCCCACCCACCCACCAGACTGTCCCACCCCACCTGATGTCCCACCCACCCACCAGACTGCCCCACCCACTAGATGTCTCCCCCCCACCCCACCTGACTGTGCTGTCACCCTTGCTATAGCCATCATACGCTGTCACATCCTCCAGGGCACTGAGGTCCAGTAGAGGAGACCCACACACCAGAAGCTCAATCTCTTCAGGGCGGAACAGCTACAGAGGGAAGGGAGAGAGGAGGGGTGGAGTGAAGGAGAGGGGAGGTAGGGAGTGGAGTGAGAGAGAGGGGAGGGAGGAAATGCTACGTGAGTGCTATGTGTAAAGTACAGTGTCACAGCTGCTGGGTGAATGCCTTCTCTCCAACCTGCAGGGCATTCGATGTGCACACACGATGAAAGCCATAGTAGAAAGAAGAAAACTGGCTATGGACAGCTTTGTTCAGGAGGTAGTCAGTGTACAGGCTGACAAACTCTGAAGGAACAGAGGAGGAATGCAGTCCTGAGATGGTGCTGGGGGGGATGGGTTTCTCGTGACTCACCCTCCCTGTTGCTCTTGGTTACTCGAATGTCCTTGCCATTTGGCTTCAAGTCAACAGTCACAGTGTCACCATAAGCTTGGTATGATACCTGCAGAGGGGAGGAGAGGGGTGGGGTTGGCGGGGGTGGGGGAGGGGTGGGGGAGGGGTGTGTACAATAATAAACTATGCACAACAAACACAGATAATTAACCCATTCCAATACGGGACTAGTGTCCCCACTCCCACACTAACTGCCATGCTCACCTGAAAAGTGTAGCAAAAGTCCTCAGCCACATCCCCCTCATACTGCAGCAAGGCCTGAAGACCAGCTGCCAAGGACTGGGTGAGGAGGGAGAAAGCAGGACACAACACAACACAGCTCCAGCTCCAGTTATTCAATGGCATTATGTGACACTACCGTTGAAGGGTGGCAGTGTTGTGTGGTACAGTGCTGCCATGGCAACTCACTGGCATGACCTCCTTCAGGTCTTGCAGGCCCAGCTGCGCCACGCCCACTGGCACGCCCTTTGAGGTGCGGGACGGCATCACTGACGGACTAAGCAGTTTCTTGTAACAGAAGAGAGGGAACCGGATGTCCAGAATGGTGCTGTTGTAGACGGCCAGACCCATCAGCTGAGCGATGGTGTGTCAAGGGCTTGGTACTGGGGCATGTTCTCTCGGAGTGGAACTCCACATGCAACACACACACACACGCGCACGCACGCACGCACACACATGCACACGCACGCACACGCACGCACGCACGCACGCACACACACGCACACGCACGCACACGCATGCACGCACACGCATGCACGCACACACACATGCACGCACGCATGCACACACACGCACACGCACGCACGCACACGCACGCACGCACGCACGCACACACACGCACGCACGCACGCACACACACAATGTAGGGATACAATGCCAATTAGGTGGAACTCTGACTCGGAGTCGATGCTTGCCATGTTGAACCAGTAGTTGCCAGTCTCAAGGCAGTAGGTGAACATCCCTACACAACACACATTCCTCTGTAACAAGCACACTTGCTAACACACAGAGTGTTGCTTCTATCTCAAGGCCTCACAGCTCACCAAAGTCAGGTTGGAATATCTTCCTCACTAGGAGAAGGAACCATTCCTTTGTGAGCCCACCCCAGTCCAGGCCTGGCTCTCCGGCAAAGGTCACTTTAACCTTCTTCTTCAGATCATGACGCTTCATTATCAGCTGGGGGGAGGGGGAGGGGAGGGAGTTCTCACACCAATGACTGTACAGCTAGGTTGGGTTGCAGGAGGCAGTGCAAGACTTCACTGAGATTAGGTAGGCTTGCCTCATTGAGCGAGTCCTGAACAATGTGTGTCCGTCTGATGCGAAGGTTAAGAAAGAGGTTTCCCACAGAGGGCATTTGGTGTCTCTGGGCCTTCTCCAGTAGGCTCTTCTGCGGGGAGAAGGAGATGAGTTTGAGGAGTGAAGAGAGGTGGGTTTGATGAGTGAAGGGAGGTGGGTTTGAGGAGTGAAGGGAGGTGGGTTTGAGGAGTGAAGGGAGGTGGGTTTGAGGAGTGAAGGGAGGTGGGTTTGAGGAGTGAAGGGAGGTGGGTTTGAGGAGTGAAGGGAGGTGGGTTTGAGGAGTGAAGGGAGGTGGGTTTGAGGAGTGAAGGGAGGTGGGTTTGAGGAGCGAAGGGAGGTGGGTTTGAGGAGCGAAGGGAGGTGGGTTTGAGGAGCGAAGGGAGGTGGGTTTGAGGAGTGAAGGGAGGTGGGTTTGAGGAGTGAAGGGAGGTGGGTTTGAGGAGTGAAGGGAGGTGGGTTTGATGAGTGAAGTGCTTGTACAAGCACACACCTTTGCCATGGCTAGCATTTGGTGCTCTGAGTCTCTTTGAAGAATCATCTTCTTGGCAGCCATACTTAGGATGAAGGGATACTGGCAGAAGGAGAAGCGCCTGGAGAGGATGGAGAGGGTAGTCAAGTCAGGGAGGAGAGGGGAGGGGATGGGAGGGGAGGAGAGGGGAGGGAGGGGACGGGAGAGGATGGAAGGAGAGGGAGGAGAGGGGAGGGGAGGGGAGGAAAGGGGAGGGGAGGGGAGGGAGGGGAGGGGAGGGGAAGGAGAGGGGAGGGGAGGAGAGGGGAGAGGAGGGGAGGGGAGGGGAGAGGCTTACATGGTGGCAAATCCTTGAGGGCTCTGCCAAGCATAGTACTCGGTCATGAGGTCAGTGTGGTCCAGTGCTGTGTTGTAGAACTCATTGAAGGGGATGAGGGAGGGGAGGGTGAGGTTGTTGGCAGCATCTGCAGAGGGAGTGGCAAGAGGGAATGGGCAGGAGGGAGAAAGGGAGGGGCAAAAGAGAGGGAGGGAGGGAGAAGGGGAGGGCAAAAGGGAGAGAGGGAGGGACAAGGGGAGGGGTAGGAGGGAGGAAGGTGAGTGAGCACAATCCACGCGTGAGTTGGTGGGCCTACTCCTGTGCACTCACTGAGGACTGCCAGTACTTTGATAGCGGAAGGGATCCACCATGCACACTTGGGAGGCGGTGGGAGGTCACCAGGGTGAGGTGGGAAGAGGCGGACAGAAATGAACAAGTTCACCTTTTCAACCAGAGCTCTGAAGTGGTCTCTGGGGTAGCTGTGGAGGGGGAGGGGTGTAGGTGGTGTGGAGGGGAGGGGTGTAGGTGATGTGTGGAGGGGAGGGGTGTAGGTGATGTGTGGAGGGGAGGGGTGTAGGTGATGTGTGGAGGAGAGGGGTGTAGGTGATGTGTGGAGGGGAGGGGTGTAGGTGATGTGTGGAGGGGAGGGGTGTAGGTGATGTGTGGAGGGGTGTAGGTGATGTGTGGAGGGGAGGGGTGTAGGTGATGTGGGGAGGGGAGGGGTGCAGGTGATGTGGGGAGGGGAGGGGTGCAGGTGATGTGGGGAGGGGAGGGGTGTAGGTGATGTGTGGAGGGGAGGGGTGTAGGTGATGTGTGGAGGTGATGTGTGGAGGGGGAGGGGTGTAGGTGATGTGGGGAGGTGATGTGTGGAGGGGGAGGGGTGTAGGTGATATGGGGAGGGGAGGGGTGTAGGTGATGTGTGGAGGGGAGGGGTGTAGGTGATGTGTGGAGGGGAGGGGTGTAGGTGATGTGTGGAGGGGAGGGGTGTAGGTGATGTGGGGAGAGGGAGGGGTGTAGGTGATGTGTGGAGGTGATGTGTGGAGGTGATGTGTGGAGGGGAGGTGCTCTGGAGTACTTTTTGAACCAGTGCACAAGGTAGTGCTGGTACTGGTCGGCCATGAGGGACAGCTGGCGAAGGAGGTGGGCAAAAATGACATATGTACTTGGTGCCCTGAACTGGGGATTCTGAGTACAGTGGGGAGGGGGAGGGGAGGGGGAGGGGCATGTGACAGATACAAACAATGTTGGATGATGCATGTACAGTAAATGACTAGCACGTCACATGACTCACATGTGACCTGCATGTGACCTACCTCCAGCAATATCAGGTATGCTCGCAGGTGGTTCCTTGTCTTGTGCCGTGTCTCTGACTCCTTTAGTAACCCAGCAATAATTGACTTGAGGACTGCCTTCCGAACATCATGGGGCTGCACCACACACACACACACACACACACACACACACACACACACACACACACACACACACACACACACACACACACACACACACACACACACACACACACACACACAGGGCAAAGATATCATTAACACTCTCATATGCACAACAACAACCATTACTGCAAGCACTGCAGATGCTATCACTTCTTATCAAGCAATGGAAGCAGCCCCTCAACCACAGCAACCACAACTCACCATCTGCAGGATCACACTGTAGGTGGAGTGAATGAAATTCATGTCCATGCCATAATCATATTCATCCCTCTGATCTGCCACTAGATGGTCCTATGTACCAGGCAGAGACAGAGAAAGGTTGAGGCAGTGAGTGAGCTATGGGGTGACAGACCTGGCTCCCGGGCACATAGGTGGCAATGCCACGAGTCTGAGGGCCCCGCAGTGCTCCTCCCCTCACCAAAGGCATGGCGCTACTCACACCCAGACTTGGATCTACCAAGTCTCGACACCCATAAAGGCTCACCTTGAAGCTTATGTTGAGTTCTTCCCAAGAAGAAAACGTGTTCACCAGGATGGCTTGAATGTGCTTGTAATCACCTGTTTCCTTAGCAACAGCCAGGTCACGCCTACAGAGGACCAAGGTTTACACATTAACAAGTAGATACTGAGTTATGTCCGTCCTTCTGAGCAGCGAGCGCCAATATCTATCACGCCGTCCCACATGTGCACACACGCTCACCTCAGCATGGCCTGGGAGGTGAGTGTTGGGAGCCTGACCAACTGGAGGTCGTCCTCAACAGGACAGTGCACGTCGCATGGTGTCTGCCGCAGACTGCTGACGCCACTTGCATTGCGTGATGCAACGGGAGGCAGGACGGTGGGGCCATCAGAGCCATTTGAAGAGTTTGAGGAGCCAGAAAGATTCCTCAACCGCCCTCCAGGAGAGAGAAAGTTACGGAGTCTTCTAAAGGGACTCTGGCCAGACACCTGCAGAGTCGAGAGGGGGTGGAAGCCATCTTCAGCAGCAGACCACAGACGGGAAGGGGAGGGGAGGGGTGCAGCTGGAAGTGGTGGTCCATGCGTTACAGACACCTGCAGTGCTATAGCAAGGCTTTGCAGCCTTCCACTAACATCATGCGTGTTTCTGCCGAGGGGAGGAAGGTGTAGGGACTGGTCCACCGCTCCGCCAGCAACCGGCTGCCTGCGCCCGTCCCGTCCAGAAGATCCCGAGCTGCTACTGCCGTGTGGCACTAAAGGCACTCTATCGACCGACCTGACCTCCGAACGGGCCCCGCATGTGGGACAGGGTACGTCCTCCGAGGGCACGGGGAGGCGGCAAGTGGAACACCAGTGCTCGCAGTAGGAGGTTCCCTGGAACTTGGACATGTTGGACTGCACAGCCAGCTCACGGGGGGCTGTTCTGGGTGGCAAATTAACTAGATTCACGATGTCGAGGTCAAAATTCTGACGTCATAACTTCCTGTGGTAACCCTCTCGACACTGGTGCATGCAGAGAAGCTTTACGCACCTTCGAAGCGATAAGATCAGGGGTGGGGACTGAGATCTGCAGTACCAAGGAGGTCCAGCTTCAGCATCGTAAGCCTTGCGAAGCCTCAGCAGTGAGGTCGCTAAGTCGATTTATTTTATGGCACTGAAGTCGATGGAAAAGATTAACAGCGCCTCTTTCCCCGCGCTGACAAGTGTCCCGGAGAAGAGCACCGCGCATTCGGTGGAGATCATTCGTGAGGAAGGCGAGGACGGTAATTTGGAGAATTTTGGTTTCACCGTGTGGACCGGCAGCCCTCCAGTGATCGGGAGTGTGGTCCCTGGTAGTCCAGCCGATCGAGTGGGACTCAGGTCCAACCTTGTCATCCTCTCAGTGAACGGGCAGCCGGTAGACCATCTGTCGCAGGAGCGAGTGGCAGAACTCATCTACAAGACACCCAGCAGAAGCGTGTGGCTTGTGGTCAGCGAATCTGCAGAAGAGTCTGCGCACTTCAGGACGACGCTAGGGTCTCTCAGCTCGCACTCGCCCAAGATGTCCGCTCACCGCTACAGCTCGCGCTCCAAGTCGCACCACCGCAGTCCCGCCAAAACGACAGGTCCCAGGCGGACTGTCTCCATGTCCAGAGGCGTGTGCAGCAGTACCAGGGTCTTTGTGCACTATCTGGGGGCGGTGGAAATGCCGCCAAAATGGGCATTGCGCGGCCTTAGCCTCAAATGCATTCGTGAGTGCGTCCGACGTATGCTGAGTGCGAGAGACCAGCACATCGAGGTGTACTTGATGGTATCAGGCAAAGGGATGTCCCTCCAGAACATGACAGGCCGGACCTTGGTGTCGTACTCGCGTGAGCAGCTCTTCTACTGCGGTGTCCACATGGAGGACGAGTGCTACTTTGGTATAGTCACCCGTCGCCAGCAGCAGACGGTGGACCCCCAAGTGGGCCAGGTGGAGGACACGGTAGCATCACACTGGGTCCACCACTGCCACGTCTTCAAGGTGGTGCAGGGCCAGAGCAAGATTACCATGACTTTTGGCCAGGTGTCCTCCCCGGTGAACAAGGAGCAGACCACACCTGTACGGTCCTCACAGACGGTAGTCAACTACATCCGACAGCTCTTCAGGACCGAGGGAGCCTACAGTGGGGAGGGGAGCCCTGGAGATGTAAATCTCTCACCCAAATCTGCTCCAATGGGGGTACGTGAGTGGCCAGTCCAGACCATCCCTGATATGTCCAGGGTCAGCAGCAATGGCTCCACCATCTCAACGAGTGCCGAGTCTTCTCCTGTGCTTGAGCGACGTAAGCACGACTTGGTTGATCTGCGACCACCCATTGAGACAGCTGCACCTGCCAGCCCATTGACAAGCAGCCATGGCTCCCCCTCGGCGACAACGCTCACCAGCAATGGTTCAGCCAGTGGGTCAGTGAGGAGTGCAGAGCACGCCGCAAGCGTTGAGTCAGCATTGGAAACCACTGAGAGTGAACCAGGCCTACAGCAGCAGGTGAGCTGGCTTCAACTGGTCAGGCTTGAAGGGCTTGCATGGCTGCTGCTGCTGATGCATGGATTGCGCATGACTTCCAGAGACATCCGTGCACATGACCTGCCACCCCCTGCAGTGAAAATGCAGGCTGTGCAAAAAATGTTTGATTGTGTGCTCAATGTGCTGTTTACAACCTGCCCACCTTTATCTGCCCCCACCTCCTCACTACAGGTGTTTGAACACCAGGATAACTACATTCATAGTGAGTTGGTTGTTTATTTTCCCCATAAGTAGAGTATACCTAGTCCATGTTGTGTCAACTATGAATATCATTAATGTTTGCCCAGTGTGTTGTGGTTGCTGTGGTTCTTGGCCTACATAGAGCATAGATGAGGTGTTAAGCACTACCCATCCCCCCAAGCCCCCCCCCCCCCCACACACACACAGTCCTAATCCTTGCCCTCCTCTGTAGGTCCTGCTGGAAGACCAGGCTTGCCGCCCAAAAACTCTCACCTCTCCTCCAGTATTGACAGTGTGATGACAGCCACCACCACACAAGCGGAGAACTACGACAATGCGCCCCAGGTTGGCTCGTGGATCACCTCCTTTGACAAACTCTTGCAGGACCCACTGGGGCTACATCTCTTTCAGGTTGGAGCAATGCACCCCCCTCATCTCCCCTCCCTCACCTTCCCCTCCCTCCCCCCCCCCCCCCCCCACTGCTTTCAGCCACTAATGTACCCTGTGTGTGTTGTGTTGTATTGTCCTTTGCAGAAGTTCCTCGGGAGTGAGTTCAGTGACGAGAACATTGGGTTTTGGAAGGAAGTTGAGAGGTACAAGTCTCTGCACCGTCCGGAGCAGGTGAGTCAACACACCGCCATCACTGCATGCATGTGAGGCTCTAAATCAGACACCCATCCATTGACGTTGTCTGGCTTTAAGAGACAATAGCTAGTTCCATATCCTAGATGGCTTAATGACTTTCAAAGCAACACTTACCTCAAAGCACTTTCTACTACAATGGTTTGATCCATTCAGCTGTTAGTTCTAGTGGTAACCCCCTCCCCGCCCCGCCCCTCCCTTCACACAGCACAAGCCTGCAGCACAGCGTATCTACCAACTCTTTGTTAACCCCGATGCTCGTCAGCCGGTGAACCTGGACGGGACCTGTGTCAAGGACATACAGCGCAGACTGGACCACCCCTCAGCTGACCTCTTCAATGCAGCACAGAAGCAGGTGAGTCAGGAGGTGATAGAGAAGTGTTGATGGTGGTGGAGCCCCTTGGTTTAGTTTGGAAATAGTGGGGATGTTATATAGAGAGAGGGGTTGCTAGGAAGCCAGACTAGTGCTTGTGCAAGCTGTGCATTCCTAGTGTGTGAGGTGTCCGCTCTCTTCACTCCTGTATGGGGCTGGGAGGGAGGGAGCGAGTCAGGAGGTGATGGGCACTGCTCTGGGAAGTCAGGCACATAGCTAGCAGTAGGAAGCCAGATTGGTGCATGCACGCTATTCCCTGTGTACATTCATGGGGTGTGAGGTTGGCACCCTCTTCGCTCGTTCTCCTCTGCTGCCTCAGATCTACAACTTGATGCGCCTGGATAGCTACCAGCGCTTCAAGCGATCTGATGTGGTGCAGAAGTGTCTGTTGGCAGAGATGGATGGCCACCCCCTTCCTTTTAGCCTCCCGGAGAGAGAGGAGATGGAGGACGACGACAAGATCCATCCACTGCCGGCCATCAAGATAGAAGATGCCAGTGACAGCAGTAAGGTTGCCAAGGAGGGCATGTCCTCGGGGCGGGGCCTGTTCTCCAAACGATCTAACAGCTTCCGTAACCACAAAACCTCTCGGTTTGGCTCCTACTTCACTGGTGAGGGGAAGAAGAAATCGAAGACGGTTCGTGACAAGAGCCACGGTCCAGTGTTGACTCGTGTGGAGCCGGAGCCCGAGGGCCCAGCTGCTAGGAATGGGTTCCAAGACCAAGCAGAGGATGATGCCGATGTGAGTGGCACATGACAATACGTACGTAGCGATGTCTTGTGTTGTGGTGCAGTGATCACATGTGTTAGGTGCTAAGGAGAGCGGGTGGTGCATTTTCACCTCTCCACCTTCAATGTGTGTACTGAATGCCTTCCATCTGTTTACTGGGGTAGACCCTCTGTGTGTCAGAATAGGCATGTGTTTGTGTGTGTGGATTTGGAATTAGTCACAGAAGCCCTTCTTTCATTCAGCCTGTTTACTATGTTTGCCACTCCTGGCCTTTGAATGAGGCCGTACATTGTCAGTATGGTGTAGGGTTGCCTGCTGGCACTCACTCCGTGTGAGGGGGCTGTAGGCACATGTGTATGCACTCCCCTTCACATACCACATTCCACTCATTCCCTCTGCACACACTCTCTAATTACACTCTAAGGTGCAGCCGGCCTAGGAGACAATGCTGGGGTGATACCTGCATTAGAGGACACCACAAGCATTAACTCCTTATGGAGGCTCTGATTGACTCACATTAGACTGTGGTGGAGTTTGCACTAGCCCCCACCACACACACTGTATTCAATTCACCCTAGTGTGTGGAGGAGAGAGGTCTCACACATGCCATTGTCACCGTAGTTTTGTACACATCTCTATGTAGCTGGGACAGTAGGCACTGGCCTTATTAGAGAGGTGTCCTTATTTCAGAGGTAGTTTTGTACACATTTCTATGTAGCTGGGACAGTAGGCACTGTCCTCATTAGAGAGGTGTCCTTATTTCAGAGGTTGTTTTGTACACATCTCTATGTAGCTGGGACAGTAGGCACTGTCCTCATTAGAAACGTGTCCTTATTTCAGAGGTAATTTGTACACATTTCTATTTAGCTGGGACAGTGGGCACTGTCCTCATTAGAGAGGTGTCCTTATTTCAGAGGTAGTTTTGTACACATCTCTATGTAGCTGGGACAGTAGGCACTGTCCTCATTAGAAACGTGTCCTTATTTCAGAGGTAATTTGTACACATTTCTATTTAGCTGGGACAGTGGGCACTGTCCTCATTAGAGAGGTGTCCTTATTTCAGAGGTAGTTTTGTACACATCTCTATGTAGCTGGGACAGTGGGCACTGGCCTCATTAGAGAGGTGTCCTTATTTCAGAGGTAATTTGTACACATTTCTATTTAGCGTGGACAGTAGGCACTGGCCTCATTAGAGAGGTGTCCTTATTTCAGAGGTGGTAGCCAGTAGGGCTAAAACAAGCCTTTGATGCTTTGATGTTTTACTCAAAATATTTCTTTCTGTTTCTATGTTGAGTGTGTTCTTCGGCAGCAAGGTCTAATTGAATGGAGGTGTTGTTCTTGCCTCACTTGCTCTTGTCATGTCTCTACTCCTGGCAATATGATTCTGAACAATTGACAGTCATGCTTGCCGCTGCTGTGAACCAAAACCTTGAAACGTTAGAAGCAACAGACAGAGAATGTTTGTCCCAGCCTTAGTGGACACTGTCCTCATTAGAGTGGTGCCATGACCACTTCCAGAGGAGAAGCCTTCTTCTCTAAGCAGTGTTTGGTGAATTCTTTTATTGAATAGCTTACTTATTGTCTGGCCAGCTGATGCTACTACCTGTCTGGTGATGGCCAGTGGTGGTGGTGGTTGAATGGAGGTATAGTGTGTGGTAATTGGTTTACGAAAGCCAGTCAGGAATGCACTTCAAAGGATATCCAGTTATTAGAGTGAACATCAAAGGGTAGTGTGTTACCATGTGCCAAGTGTTTGTTGGTGCAGTGATGAGGTGGCTGTGAGGAGTCAGTTCCAGTTTTCTATCCTGACCTTGTGTTGTGCTGTGTCTAGAGTGAAGCAGCCAAACTGCCATTATGACATCATTATGACATCATTCTGCTCATTGGCCAATCCCTGGGGATTCACTGTTAATTGGTACTGGTCACGGGCCACTGTCTCCCTTGACTGTCTCTGTACACATTACTACCTGAGACCTGAGGAGACTCTCAGGAGAGACAGCCCTGGCAGTGTTCTTTGTATGTCAGCTGTCTCTTTCACGCTGTACATCACACACAGTCACCATCCACACATGAGCACCACACACCAACTCAGCTGCAGTTCACTTTACAGTTCCCCCCCCTCCCCCCTCCCCCCCTCCCCCCCTCCCCCCCTCCCCCCCTCCCCCCCCCTCCCCTCCCCCCTCCCCCCCTCTCATTTGTAGCATCTGGAAGTACTGAACCAGCGAGTTGGCCCCTGCTTTGGACTGGCTCTGATGGAGAAGGTGTCCAAGATCATCCCAGTGCCAAAGCAAGGCAGTGTGTACGATGCACTGCAGAGTGTGGTTCGTGTGCACAGACTCACCTTTGAGGCCATTGACATTCGCTTTGCTGACAACATGCAGGTGAGACCATAACTAGCTAGTTCTTGTTGGGACTCCCCACCCACCACGCTTACTGACACAAACTAGATATACTTCAATTTTACTTCCTTGGAGTACACTATCCCTTGGTGGTCCGTCCACCTTTACTCACTCACTGTCCTCTTCTTGCACAGCCTGTTGACCTTGAAGCAGCAGCGTCAGTGCTGGCTGGACGCTACCTGGTTGTGAAGCAATCACAGAACTACTTCCAGGCCATCTTCCCTGGCAAAGAGATCTCTGTTCCAGCTGACCCCAACAAGACTGTTCAGCAAGTAATGGATCCTGTCCTGCAGGAGATGGAGCTGGACCCCTCAGCCGTGACCTTTTACATCTACGGGGCACGCCAGGCCCTCAGTAGGACCACCTTTGCTGGACTGCTGAAGGGACAGAAGTTACACGTTCGGCTCAACACCAAAGCTGGTATCCCCTACAGCCTGACCCAGGGGAGCCTGAGCTCTGCGGGCAGTCGGTCCAGCCTGCACTCGTCCTCTGGCAGCCTCAGCCAGCAGCCTCGGTCGCCACAGACTATCACTCCACCTACAGGCAACACAAGCAACAACAACAACAACAACAATGAGGATGGTGAGTAGTGATGGGAGTGAGTAGTGATGGGAGGTGGTGTGTAGTGATGGGAGGTGGTGTGTAGTGTGGGGAGTGAGTAGTGATGGGAGTGAGTAGTGATGGGAGTGAGTAGTGATGGGAGGTGGTGTGTAGTGATGGGAGGTGGTGTGTAGTGTGGGGAGTGAGTAGTGACGGGAGGTGGTGTGTAGTGTGGGGAGTGAGTAGTGATGGGAGGTGGTGTGTAGTGTGGGGAGTGAGTAGTGATGGGAGGTGGTGAGTAGTGATGGGAGGTGGTGTGTAGTGCGGGGAGTGAGTAGTGATGGGAGGTGGTGTGTAGTGATGGGAGTGAGTAGTGATGGGAGGTGGTGTGTAGTGTGGGGAGTGAGTAGTGATGGGAGTGAGTAGTGATGGGAGGTGGTGTGTAGTGATGGGAGTGAGTAGTGATGGGAGGTGGTGTGTAGTGTGGGGAGTGAGTAGTGATGGGAGGTGGTGAGTAGTGATGGGAGGTGGTGTGTAGTGTGGGGAGTGAGTAGTGATGGGAGGTGGTGTGTAGTGTGGGGAGTGAGTAGTGATGGGAGGTGGTGTGTAGTGTGGGGAGTGAGTAGTGATGGGAGGTGGTGTGTAGTGTGGGGAGTATGCATCAGTGTCTGTTTCCCTCCTCCTCCTCCAGACCTATTCTCCATGATCTTCAAACTCCAGTCAGACACACTATCTGAGCAACGTTCACAACCCCCTCCCATTTCAGCCCTGCCCACTTCTCGATCAAGCAATGCCGTCTCTGAAGGTGCTACCACTGCTAAAGAACTGGAGAGGCCCTCCAGCCAGCCACCAGCTCTGGGCAAGCTCATGTCGGCCACGTCAGAGCAGGCCCTTGTGCAGCATGTGCCAACCAACCATCCTCCTCTGAAGCTGTCAAGGGTGCGAAGCGGATCTCAACCTTCCTTGAATGAGTCATTCCAAGAGGCTGTCACTGGAAGGAGGTGTGTCTCCCCTCCCCCGGCTTTCTCACTCTCACAAGACACATACGATCAAGGACCACAGTTCAATGTGGAGGTGGTCAATCAGCGCTACAGAACACTACGGACTAGGAGTCCCATCCCACCACCCACCCAGCCTCCTCCCGCCCTTCCCAGTGTCGTCCGTGCACGCTCTTCCTCCCCTCCTCCGCCAAAGGCCTGCCCTCCACCACTGCCCCGGAGGAGTAGCAGTCCCCAGCCCAGGAACACGCAGTACAGAGGCCCATCACCGTTGACTATCAGGACTGATGCTACTTCTCGTGGTAGACCCATGTCAGCAGGGGCATACAACCGGGAGCCAACGCCCACCAGTGGCTATGGGAGCCACTCCCCTGACTCCATGGCGGCAAGCAGCGGGTGCTTTTCCCAGTCACACTTAGACAGCTTTGTCCTCACAGCCGACTCACAGCTAACCAGCAGGGTCAGGAGGGGTTCAAAGGAGTCTAGCTCTTCTTCCGACGGCACCTACATGTCCTTCCAGCAGCCGCAGCAGGCTGTGGCCAAGCACCGCCCCCACACCACTCTGCACCAAACTCACTCGGAGCCTGGCTACCCTCTCTCTCAACCGGTGCAGCCTGTCTGGTGCCCTCCCCCCGCCCACCCATTCTGGAAGAAGCCTGTAGTACCCACTGAAGATGACACTGCTCTGCTGCGCAAAGGTGAAGAGATGTTGGAGCAGGAGTTCAAGAAGGACTTCACCAGCACTCAACCTGCTCAAACTGTTCAGCTCACCAGCCAACAGAAGAGCCTCATGTATCAGAGGTTCAGGAAGGTGGGGTACAAGAAGGCGGTGTATAGATTGTCCTCGTCACCGGGCGAGGGGTCTATGGTCTAATTTAAATATTTTTATTCGCTTTTGACTGGTTCATAATTTTTACTCTTTCGACTTGCAACTGGCTTATAATGAAATTCATTGATGTTGGTGTGCATTTTTAAATGGCTGCTCATCTAGTACTCAAGCGAGCGGTGAACAGAGTTGCAGCCGTAGGCTGCGGATCGCACGGTAGCTTCACATGTGTTAGACGTTTGGGAACGCCTATCTCGTCGACGCAGCTGGCCGACCAATCTCCGACAACTAAAGAGGAATATCGTGAGAGGAGATGGAAGATCAAAGCGGCTGCCTGTGTGCAACGGTTCCCAGTTATTGGTAGCGAAAAGGGCGCGTTGGAGCGACGGTACGAGGAATTTATGGAGCAGATTCGGTTCGAGAAGAGCCGTCTGTCTGACTATGAGCTTGAGGAATTGCGAGAGAAGGAGAAAATCGATGCTAGACAAAAGCAAGCTCTGGAACAAGACCTCTCAGATGCCCAACTTCAGGGGATGGACGGGGAAGACACCTTTGAGGAGCTTGCAGAGGCGAGGGAGACAGCACTGCAAGAGTTCAGAGCAGCACCCCGTGTCACTAAGGCTGACTTAGAGGGAGACTGCTCTTCTTTGGACCGGCAGCTGGACAGGATGCTCTATTTGGTTGTTTGGGAGGGTGGGGTGTGGAGGATGCCATGTACTGAGTGGAAAGAGGAGGAGTCACTGCTTGAGGTGTGTCTGTGGGCGGGGCACTGGTGTGTTTACAAATGCATGCATGTCATGTGACAGTCACATGAATTGGGACAGTCTATAATTAGCTGCAGCCTTGTGCTCTGTCTGAGACATCACTACTTCTTGCACAGGCCTGTATGCAGCTCCAAGACTGGGGGGTTCTTCTGCTCTCACAGTGGAACTCATCGTATAGATTAACACGTAGGACAATTCTAGTGTCTGCAAGGAGAATGTTCAGCTTGTG
Organism: Ianthella basta; assembly: GCA_964019415.1. Taxonomy (NCBI): domain Eukaryota; kingdom Metazoa; phylum Porifera; class Demospongiae; order Verongiida; family Ianthellidae; genus Ianthella; species Ianthella basta. Next base: position 8,086,734 of record OZ025877.1, read on the forward strand.
CTCGCTAGCAGCTAAGCTGGTCTTTTCAAGCTTAACAGGGTTTTGAGTGGCACTGTCCATTGTAAGACTACTGTATAGGAATACAACTCAGATCACAGTGTCACCGTTCTGTTTCCCTTGTGATGTGGTGTAGCCTAGTTGCTATACCGTACTCCATTTGTCACTGTCCTCTTGTCCTCTATCCCCACCACAGACTGCTACCCGCTCTGTACAAGAGGTTTTCCCTTCGCTAGAGGTGAAACATTTGAGCAATGCTCCCTCGGCACACAGGACCGAGGAGGGGGAGGAGGGCAGGAGCGGGAACAAGGTGAGGCAGGGTAATGTGGCTGTGTGGTAATGCTCTGTGCAAACCTGTGTTAGCAGTGTGCTAGTATGCATGCAGAGGTAAAGTGAGGAGTGGGTGTAGTAACGTGTACGTATTGACCACTCCTGTTTATTCCTTGGTAGATTTTCTTTTTCAAAGTTCAGTTGAAGCTGCAGATTGCTGATGCCTTGCTATTAAAGCGAGAAGACAAGGTGTGCGAGACTCTGTGGCTCACGAAAGATGAACTGGCACAACACCTTCAGAGTGACTACTTTAAGGACATAGCTCCCTCATTGCTTGATTAATTACCCCACACGCAATAGCGCAGGGGGGTTATGTGATTGCTTTAGTCTGTCTGTCTGTCTGTCTGTCTGTCGGCAGTTTGGACATTTGTCGCTCGCACGGTCGATCTAGAATTTTATACGACCCCGCGCCTATGACAATAACCGCAGAGCATCATTTGGTCCTGTCTGTGGACCTGGATTCTATGGATAGGGATGGCTTGCCAAGAAATTGGTCATTGGCCATTTTGTTTGCATACTTTAACCATAAGGATACTTTAACCATATGGACCGGTGTTTTGGGTCAGCTGCTCAGATGGGCGTCCATTAACAACCATTCACGCTTATAATTACAGCACTACTGCTTCTTGTTGTGTGCTGTAGCTAACCTCTCTTTAGAACTGGGATTACCTGCTACAGGGTGGCACCTCTGTCTCGCGAGAACTTGTGTAGAGCGTTCTGAAGGAAGGCACCTAGCTAAACATCAGAGTCTTTTTTATTTGTTTTTTATTTGTTTACCTGGAATGCAAATTCTCAATTGGTTTTTGTAATAATTATAGAGATTAGTGTCTGTCCATGTAAACAAACTAATATTAATACTATCTAATATTATCTCATGACATTGTGTATTACTTTCTAGTGTGCATGGTTCTTGCTGTCATGTAATTAAGTGCCCACAAAATCCAGGGCTCTTTTGGGTACAGGTCCACGCACTTTATGCAATCCGAGCGTGCGGAAAGACACGATATACACAGCATATAGGGGGTGATAACCACAACATGCAGACAATGCAAGTATTGTAAGTATTGGTAGTCACGCATTGAGAGGGTGATAACCACAACATGCAGACAATGCAAGTATTGCAAGTATTGGTAGTCACGCATTGAGAGGGTGATAACCACAACATGCAGACAATGCAAGTATTGCAAGTATTGGTAGTCACGCATTGAGGGGGTGATAACCACAACATGCAGACAATGCAAGTATTGCAAGTATTGGTAGTCACGCATTGAGGGGGTGATAACCACAACATGCAGACAATGCAAGTATTGCAAGTATTGGTAGTCACGCATTGAGGGGGTGATAACCACAACATGCAGACAATGCAAGTATTGTAAGTATTGGTAGTCTGAGAGTAGAGAGGGTGCGCCTACGTGATGTGCAGCTGCCTTAGCTCTACTGCCTTAGCTCTACTGCCTTAGCTCTACTGGTCTAGGAGAAAAAGAGGAAAAGGGAAAAAAAGTAAAATCACAGTTGACACCGAGACAGTTGACCATGTAGTCACATGACAGCAAGAAGATGATCCCATAACCACAATCCCACTCCCCCACTCCCCCATTCTAAGAGGCATTCTGCAGCCCTGCCAGCACACTCTCACGCAACGCAAGAAGAGAAAAGAAGAGAAGAGAAGAGAAAAAGTTAAAAAAAAAAAAAAGAAAAGACAAAAAGTCAGGTTTTCAGCAGCAACACCCATTTCATAACGGACGCGGCCACGTGCCCAGCAGCTCCCCAGACGGTCCCCCTCATTTGCGGAGTTTCCAGTTCTCATCCCTAGGTGAGACCAAGCCACCGAGACACCAGGCTCCCCATACGGGTATTGTGGCATGACCTTGAGAATATGGCAAAGAAATTTTTTTTCTTGCCTCTCTCGGGAATCGAACCTTGGCTCGCTACAGTTGGCGCACCGAGCCCCCGACGAGAGATGAATGCAATTGGAGCTACTTATACCCCACACTATACAGCGCGAACGAGTGGTGAAAAATTGTTGGCGCTGGCGTTCGAACTCCAGCTATTTGGATTACGAATCGGTGGAGATATTTGGCTACCTGCTCTGCGTGAGTGCCAAGTAGATTAGGGCTTTATTAAGTGGAGGTTGGCTAGCCTCCCTATCTGGCAGTGCCACCGATCAGGAGCGCCACTGGTTTGTGGTAAAATGGTATGGGTAAACAGTGGTTTCACCGTATTCACCCAATCCCATGTGGTGTTGTTAGCCCACGTGTGGTCACGCAGGGGGTAAGTGACTGCTTCAGTCTGACTGTCTGTCTATCCATTTGTCTGTCGGTATAACCTTACCCTAAATACCAGTCACTAGTGTGTGTGTGTGAGCTACACTGTCTAGTCATGCGCGGGGTATGTGCACTGTGTTGCACTCTAGTTTTGTGTATGAATTACCCGCCATTCGCACGTGTTACCGCGCATGCTCCTTGCCATCCGGTAACTAATGAATAACGTTAAACAACCGCAAAAATTAAGTCACTGGACTTGGGAAGAGGCATCGTACACGGTCGGCGCTTCGCTTTCGTCACTGAATCAGAGAAGAGCTGAAAATGGTGAGGTCCTGCCTTGTCGCACGGCAGATGGTACGCTTGCCTAATTGTGTCACTTTGTGCGTTTCCCTCAGAGTCGCCAGAGACTACAGGGGAAGAAGGCTGGGAAGAAGCGAGGCCAGAGGGCCACCTCCAACATCTTCGCCATGTTTGACCAGGCCCAGATCCAGGAGTTCAAGGAGGCGAGCTCGCTTAGCCTTTCAATGCGGTTTATTGTCCATGTGTGATGTTTGAATGGGAAAAGCCAATTGTAGTCTGTGTGTGTTGGTGTTGCAGGCTTTCAACGTGATCGACAGCAACAGGGATGGGTTCATTGACAACGAAGACTTGAAGGACATGCTTGCCTCTCTGGGTATGTGGGGACAGAGGGACATTAAGTGTTGAGGGGTCCTGCGGAATTTATAGTGACTGTGTACTTCACGTCTGTCTGTCGTGTGTGTGTGTGTGTGTGTGTGTGTGTGTGTGTGTGTGTGTGTGTGTGTGTGTGTGTGTGTGTGTGTGTGTGTGTGTGTGTGTGTGTGTGTGTGTGTGTGTGTGTGTGTGTGTGTGTGTGTGTGTGTGTGTGTGTGTGTGTGTGTGTGTGTGTGTGTGTGTGTGTGTGTGTGTGTGTGTTGGTAGCAGGTTGGTGTAGTCTGCTCGTGAGTTACCTTGTCCTCCCTCTCTCTCTCTCTCTGTGTGTGTGTGTGTGTGTGTGTGTGTGCATTTAGGCCAAGAGCCGAGTGACAAAGTTGTGGATCAAATGATGTCAGAAGCCCCTGGTCCTCTCAACTTCACAATGTTCCTGACTCTGTTTGGGGAGAAATTAAATGGTGAGTGGACATAGCACTCATCTGTGTAACTCCTTGATGTGATGACTTGTGGTGAGCCTGGAGGTGTCCCTCTCTCTCCCATCCTTGTCCACCTTCAGGCACTGACCCGGAGGAGGTCATTAGCAATGCATTTGCCTGCTTTGACGAAGAAGGAACAGGCAAAATAAACGAAGAAAGGTATACCTTTTATGGCCCTGTGTGCTGAGTGAGGGATGAAGTGGATGAGTGGTTTATGGTCTGTGTCAGGAGTGGTTTATCTAGTCAATTAGTCCTGGAATGATGAGTTCTTATTGATATCATTGTCCTAACCCTCCAATCAAAGCCTTATATGGCTGTGTGTGTGTGTGTGTGTGTGTGTACTGGGGACAGATTTGTGGCTGTGTTAGGAGCTGTTGCAGTGTTGACTTGAGCTACGAGGCATGACCCAATTCCATATCTGCCCCACACCACATGGTGTGGTGTTGCTGTGGCCTGTGAGTCCAATACCCATTCATATCTGATATGCTATTGGTCCACCACATCCCCCTCCCCTCTCAGGTTGCGCGAGCTGTTGACAACAATGGGTGATCGTCTGACAGATGAGGAGGTTGACCTGATGTTGCGAGGTGCCCCCGTGGACAGCCATGGCATGTTTGACTATGTGGCCTTCACTCGTATCCTCAAACATGGGACCAAGGATGACTGAGGCAGCAGTCGCCATGGCGATGCATCACTCGCAGCAGTAACTGCTATTTCACCTGTATCATAGCAATTCGTGACGTAGACTGTAGCACTGCCCAATTAGGTGTTTCCGAATAAATGAGATTTATCCATCATTCTGTTTGATATAAAGATTTAATAATTTGTGTGGTTTTATTTCGTCCATTCATTCATTAGCTTTGTTGAGTTTTGCTGACACAGTTATCAAATAGTGCATGGGGTCTCTGCAGGAAGGAGTGACTCCTGTAATGGGCCGTGCTGGCTGGCTGTTAGAACTCCAGAGCTAAGGCTGGTGTGTTTGCTTGTCTACTTGACTATTTCTCCACATTCTAAGGCAGAGCAGAGCAGCATTCTACTAAACACTGGTGCCACAGCACCTAGGTCCTAGGCCTCTGCTTCAAATATCATGGCAGGAATCTTTAAGCATAACCACAATGAATTGACAAATTCCATAACAAAACAACTGTGACAAGTGGTGCTGTCAAGATGAAGTTGTCTCCATTGCCATCACCTCCCCCTCTGTGATCTTGCCCTTCCCCTTGTCCTTGAGCTTGGGGGCTGCCTTCCGTTCCAATATCTGCTTGCGGTCACGATCTAATTTCAACTTGGTGATCTCCACTTTGGACGGGTGGATCCCCACGGACACAGTAGCGCCATTTGCCTTTTCACGTTGGATCCTCTCAATGTGGACCACCCACTTCTTGCGATACACCTAACACCAAAGGGAAGCACCTGCCATGAAGCACACCCACTGACCGCTCCCACACATCGCTCATGCGGGACACACCATGGACACACACTATGGTACAAACACACAACATATGCTGTTATTGCAATAGGGCGCCTCCACAGGGCACGGGCCTCATTGTCGGGTGCTGACACCTAAACAGCAGCATGCAGTCAACATCTCGTTCACTCACTGCGATGACTTTGCCCGCTGGCTGTCCTTTAAAATGCCCTCGCGTAACTATCACCTCGTCATCCTTCCTCACAGGCATGGAGCGCACATTATATTTAGCCCTAAGGTCTTTGCTAAGGGGAGAGCTCATGATCTTCCTTCGGACGATAGAGGTGGCACCGAAGTGCCTCTTGCGGCTCTTTCTCCGCGAAGAACTTACTCGTGGGTTTAACTTCATGTTCGACAACACGTGGCGAGGGGGTGGAGCTGCAGCACGTGGATGACGTCACCAAGCTATGTTGTCATAGAGTTTGCGCAATTTCAGTTACCTTCCAGACCCACCCATACACGCCCACTTGCCGTCCATTCCGTTAAGCAATCTACAGCGGTCATTCAGTTCTGAAGGAAACCGTTTGTGTGCGGCAACAATGGCCTTTATTTGGCGCATGTTCTCGAGAGACACGAGCACCAAGCCCACCAGTTCTGTAATTCAACATGACGTGGACCCGAGAGCCTCGTGGGACTTGATTGGCGAACTTGGCGACGGGGCCTTCGGCAAAGTCCACAAGGTATGGGGTATCGCCACGAGCACGTGGTGCAACTGATCCAGCCACGTCTAACGCACTGTAGGCCCAGAACAAGAAGACCAAGGAGCTTGCAGCCATGAAGACCGTAGAGATCAAGGGTGGGGAGGAGCTGAGCGACTTCACAGTGGAGATCGACATTCTGTCGGAGTGCCAGCATCCAAACATCGTGAAGTTGCTGGAGGCCTTCTTCTTCCAGGAGAACTTGTTCGTGAGTTGGCCCTTCTGCTCATGTGTCGTGATTGTCTTGCAGTCAGCTGTCCTGTACTTGTGTATATGTGTTGATTGTGTGTTTGGAGTGTTCACCAGTTGATCCACTGTGCCCTACAGCTGTTTATTGAGTACTGCCCTGGTGGGGCAATGGACGACATACTTGTGGGTGAGTGGCAGTGAGTACGGGTGTGGCTGTTCTGCTCTTTGTCCTGTGTGATGATGATGATGATGATTGTGTGTGTGTGTGTGTGTGTGTGTGTGTGTGTGTGTGTGTGTGTGTGTGTGTGTGTGTGTGTGTGTGTGTGTGTGTGTGTGTGTGTGTGTGTGTGTGTGTGTGTGTGTGTGTGTGTGTGTGTGTGTGTGTGTGTGTGTGTGTGTGTGTGTGTGTGTGTGTGTGTGTGTGTGTGTGTGTGTGTGCATGAGTATGAGTGTACATAAATGTGTCCCCATTTTGTGTAGAGCTGGGCCATGGTTTGGAGGAGATGCAGATAAAGTGCATAACAAAGCAGCTGTTTTCCGTGAGTCCCCCCCCGCACTGCACCCCATGTGGTAGGCCAGTGGGTGTGTCTTGCCCTAAGAGAACCCCTCCCCCTCCCCCACCCAGGCCCTTCATTTTCTCCACTCCAATCGCTGCATCCACCGTGACCTAAAGGCTGGCAACATCCTCCTCTGTCCAGATGGCTCCATTAGGCTGGGTGAGTAGTGCAAGGGAGAGCGCACTCACTGTAGTGCTCTGCACATAGCCACATTTGTAGGTAGCTGTCCTGTGTGTGTGTGTATGTGTGTGTGTGTATGTGTGTGTGTATATGTGTGTGTGTGTGTGTGTGTGTGTGTGTGTGTGTGTGTGTGTGTGTGTGTATATGTGTGTGTATATGTGTGTGTATGTGACCTACCCTCCTGTGTGTGGGAGGCACGTGTTAACATACCATTTATGGATGTGTTGATGTGTGATAGCTATAATATTGTAGGTATGTCACTAATGTGTGTGTGTGTCTGTGTGTCTGTGTGTCTGTGTGTGTGCAGCTGATTTTGGTGTGTCTGCCAAGAACAAGAAGACAGCCAACAAAAGGGCCACTTTCATAGGCACACCTTACTGGTAAGGAGTTAGTCTAGCACGCTAGACCCACTCTGCCCCCGGGCGCTTGCTTGAAGGCCTTTCTGGGGTAAGCGCCCTGGAGATGGAGTGGGTCTAGCGGGCTAGACTAGTAAGGAATGAGCCCTTATCTCATCTTATCTGGTGTGTTTGTACAGCCAGTAGTGTGGCAGCCTCCCACATCTGATGTCACTATGTGCTTCTGAGACAGCTTTTGAAATAACTGCTTCATTGCCCCTCCCACCTCCTGCTCCTTCCACCTGTCCTGCCCCACCCACCTCCCTACCACTCCCACCTATCCCTCACAGGATGGCCCCTGAAGTCATTGCCTGTGAAATCAGTCGAGACACTCCATACGACTACAAAGTGAGCCATGGCCAGCACAGCCACTGCTATGGACACAACTGGATAACACTAACTGCTCCCCTCCCCTCCCCTCTCCCTCCCCTCCCCCTCCCCTTCCTTTCCTCCCCCTCCCCCTCCCCCTTCCCCTCCCCCCTCCCCTCCCCTCCCCTCCCCTCCCCTACCCTTCCCCTCCCCTTTCCTCCCCCTCCCCCTCCCCTCCCCTCCCCTCCCCTCCCTTTCCTCCCTCTTCCCCTCCCCCCTCCCCCTCCCCCTCCCCCCCCTTTCCTCCCTCTTCCCCTCCCCCTCCCCCCTCCCCTCCCCCTCCCCCTCCCCCCTCCCTTTCCTCCCTCTTCCCCTCCCCCTCCCCTCCCCCTCCCCCCTTCCCTCCCCCTCCCTCTCCCCCTTCCCTCCCCTCCTCTTCCCCTCCCCTCCCCTCCCCCTCCCCCTCCCCCTCCCCTCCCCCTCCTCCAGTCGGACGTGTGGAGTGCAGCCATCACCTGCATAGAGCTGGCTGAGATGCACCCCCCTCATCATGAGATGAACCCAATGAGGGTGTTGGTCCGCATCCCTCGCAGCAGCCCTCCCACATTGCAGGAGCAGCGCAAGTGGTCTGATGACTTCCGCAGCTTCCTTGCCAAGTGTCTGGTGAAGCAGCCTCTCCAGCGCCCCACTTCAAAGGAGGTCCTGGAGGTGGGTGATATCTCCTTATTTGGTGTTACTAATAATAGACTGTTGCTGCCTGGTGGTTTGTGTGATGTCATTGTCCTATGGGGGAAAAGGGGAGGGGAGATCTTGCCACATCCTCTACATCACTGAAATGTGACAACACAGGCAATGGTTGTTTGCTTCACAGCTTTGTTGTTGGGTATAGATGGCCCCGCCCACTCCATCCCGCCCACTCCCCCTGCAGCACCCTTTCCTGAATGTAATTGACAGCCACCGCCCACTTCTTGCCCTGTACCGTGAGGTGCGAGCTGAGGTCAATGTGACCATGGAGCCCCTGCCAGAGGATAGGGTGGAAAAGGAGGAAACAGCTTCTTCTGTGAGTTACAGATGCACACACTGCTCTCTGGTGTTGGCACCCACACCTCACTATGCCACGGCTCCCATTGCTGTCCTCAGGCAAGCAGTGGAGAGGGAGGTCCTGTGGTCCCCGAGTCACCGATGGGCGTGGAGGCAGGCTGGGGGATGGATCAGAGTGGCGTGGAGCAGCCGCCCAAGGCACAAGGAATGAAATTGAGGCATGACTCTTCTACTTCTGAAGGGAGGAAGGTGCGAATTGTTTGAAAGGTTGAATACTGCACGTGGGTGTTAAATGGTTGGACACACTCCCCTCCCCTCCTTCCCTCCCTTCCTTCCCTCCCTCCCTCCCCTCCTTCCCTCCCTCCCTCCCTCCCTCCCCTCCCCTCTCCTCCCCTCCCTCTCTTCCATTCCTCCCCTCCCTCCCATCCATTCCTCCCCCCTCAGTACCAGACCATCTCCCGAGTTCGCACCTTTGAGGTGGATGGACAGGTGATTACCTCCACCATTCGCAGGATAGTCGACCCTCAGGGCAACGAGATTGACAATAACAAGAAGTTCCAGATCCAGAGGTACTTGTCATGGCTAGTGTGTGTGTGCGCGCGCGTGTGTGTGTGCGTGCGTGCGTGCATGTGTGAGAGAGAGAGAGCTGAGACTGCTCCTTTGAGCTGTGTCTGTTTCTGTACCTGCTCTTCAGGAAACAGGACCTCCGTGAGATCCGTATCCTTCAGAGGGAGGAGCAGAAAGAGTGCCAGGCTTTTTCTGATAAGATTGACAGTGAGAAGGACTCCCTTGAGAGGAAGTACGAAGCCAAGAAGGCTGTAAGTTGGCCTGGGCACCCGTTGCTCATCTGTCACCTCTGGTGTCTGCACCGTGTTGGTAGTGGTGGTGGCCTAGTTCTCAGTGGTGAGTGCCAGCCCATCTGCCCTCCCCCCCCCCCCCACAGGAGCTGACTAAGTCATACGAGACCACCCTAGAAGCCATGACAAAGAAGAACCGCCGTGAGGTGGAGAGATTGGAAAGCACATTTGCTTTAGACATGAAGCAAGAACTGAAGAGGATCAAACAGATGCAGGTACATTAGCACCACTTCCACCTTCTCGGGCAGAGGGAAGGGTTGACACCATTGTCCCCCCTCCCCCCATCTTGCCAGGCCAAGGACCTGAAGGCCTTCCAGTCTTCCCAGAAGGTGGAGGAGAGACAGGTGAGCCGTGATGTGAAGGACGAGGTGGAGCGCACACTACCCAAGGTAGAACAGAAGCAAGCCCTGCGCCGCAAGCTCTCTGACATACAAGGACTCCAGGCTGAAAAGGTCAGCTTTCTCTCTCTCTCTCTCTCTTTCTCTATTGTGTGTGTCTGTGTGTGTCTGTGCATGTAGTGCAATGCTGTTGCTGTGAGAAGTGTACCTTTGAATGTTTGTTCACACCTGGTGGTTGTGTGCAGGAGTCCACCTTCCGGAATCAGCTTTCTGAAGATGTGAACCGGTTACAGGCGGCACTGACACAGAAGCAGAGGGATGATCGGCGCAGCCTTGAGCTGAAGTGCCTCCTAGCCAAGCACGACCTCACTAGGAGTAAGTACTTGACTGTAGTGGAGTGGTGCTGGTTAACGGGTGCCATTGCCTCCACAGTTGGTCACTGTTTAGTGTGAGGAGCAGGCAGGACCAGGGGACGTGTTGTGTCTGCTGCTCACACTGCTAGCTTACCCGCCAGGGGCTGAGTGGGCGGGCAGCTGTGCTCACTGCCTGCCCGCCTCCCTCTCTTGTGCAGAGTATGAGAGTGACGCGTGGGATCTGGAGCGCAGCAAGCTGCAGGAGAAGCACCTGGTGATGAGGAGGCAGCTGGAGGAGGCCTTCCTCCTGCACCGACACCAGATGACACAGAGACACAAGAAGGTACTCCGCCTTGCTTTAGCTCATCCACTGTTGTTAGTGGAGGGGTGGCGGTGAGCACATGGTGAACTAGTGTCTGATACTTGTCTCTCTCTTCCCTCCCTCTCCTCCACTTTTTTACCCCCCCCCCCAGGAGCTGGAGCAACATGAGCGTCTATACCAACTCAAGTTTGAAGACCTCCAGCAGCGCATCCAACTGGAGCGCCGCCGTTACCCACGGCAACTCAAGGCGGAGCACAAGAATTACATGGCCGACCTCAAGAAAGCCAACCGGGGGAAACCAGAGATAAGACAAGTGGGTCTGTTGCCATGGCAATGCCTTACAGGAATAGGGTGTTACTGGTTTGGGTTGCCATGGTAACCAATGGTCTCTGGACCTTGCAGGCGGATGAAGCGTTTGCACAGACATACAAAGCGCGAATAGATGAGATGATGGGGCGTCAGGAGAGGGAGGAGGAGACACTGAACCAGGAGGCCAAGGAAGCCATCCGAGAGCTGGAGGCCATTCAAGAAGAGAAGAAGCAGCACTTGGTTGAGCTGGAGGAGAAGCGCATGAGGGAGAAGGACGCCCAGCACGGTCAGGAGATGAAGGAGTGGAGGAACTCCCTCTCCTCCAGGAAGAAGGTGAGTAGCATGTCCCCCCAGTTGGGCTTGGACCTGGTGACCCCTGACCATGCACTCTCCTTTCTGTTGCCTAGCAACTGGAGAGCCGGTGCAATGCTGAGCTGGAGCAGCTCCGTGTCAGCTATGCTACCCGCTACAACCGCGGTGATGCTGTTCTCCTGGCCTCGCCGTCCAAAGGCATCATGAAGTCTTTCTCCAGCTCCTACTTCCCCCCTGACATGACCGAGGAGGAGATGAGAGCACGGTCATTCACCAACGTCACATGAGAGCACCCACTCACGCCACAGAAGTTATGTACACATCAACTATATAAATGCACCTTATGTATGGAGTGTATCGTTTGTATTTGATTACCTAACAACTGTTTACATATAAAAGCGCCGCCAATACGTTGGCGGGGGGGCTTTCCAAATGGCGGAGGGTACGTTGACAGACCGGGACGTCCACTACCATCACGTTCACAGTGTGAGTGCCCGTAACCGCCTGCCACCTGCACCTGCCCAGGACTTTACATTTGCCTTTCCTCTTCAGCTTCTAGAAAGAACCACCGTTGTCCAGCATCGAAGTGCCGGCCGAAGGAGAAACAGACAGTCTGAGGCTCGGTCGGAGGACTCCGAACTCTCCCCTCTGGCCCAACGCCAGCGCAGAACACTCAATTCTCCTTCTAGTAAGCGGCAACGCAGACGGCGCGAGCGTGCGGGGCATGGCTCCGACAGTCCCGTAGTCCTGTCCTCAAGGGTGATGTCTTCCTCAGGAGACTCCCGTACTAGTAGACAGCCGACTACCTGCATCGACCTCACGGAGGACACGCTCACCACGACGCCAGCCGTAGTGGACCTAACGGTGACGCCCACTCAGTCGCAAAGGAGTGAGCGAATGAGGAGAGACAGCAGTGACGTGGAAATCACGGGGGAGACGGACCTCAAGTAAGGCGAGGCTGTTATGACTTAAGTGGCACCCGCTACCCTGCGAGTACCCTGCCTACTCTCTCCTTCCACAGAACTCAGTCAGCCAGCCGCTTCGTAAGATGTCCAGTCTGCCTTGAAATAGGCGCAGAGGTGAACTGGAGATTGTTCTTGCAGTGATGGGGGAGGGGGGGAGAGGGAGGAAGTCAAGGGAGGGGGGAGGGGGAGGAAGTCAAGGGAGGGGGGAGGGGGAGGAAGTCAAGGGAGGAGGGAGGGGGAGGAAGAAGTCAAGGGAGGAGGGAGGAAGAAGTCAAGGGAGGAGGGAGGGCCAGGGTATTGCCTGTTCTAATGCAAGGAGCATGCGTACGCACAATAAGTTCCTGCCCCTTTCTCTCTGTTTGTTCATCCTGTGCTGTAGTTCCTAGGGACGGGACGGGTGCTGGTCTCCACAAAGTGCGGCCATGTTTTCTGTGACTTGTGCCTCAAGCAAGCAATACAGGAGAACAAGAAGTGCCCAACTTGTCGGCACCCGCTCAAAATGAAGGACTATCACGAGCTCTACCTGTGACATGACACATGGACAATATGCTGAGTTTGCTGTTGATTGTTGTGTTGTCGTTACATGTAACCATTGTGTCCATTTTAAATACATTGTATGTTATAACAATGACTGTATGTGTGGATTCATTGGAGCTGCAGAACAAACAAACAAAATAAACTACGTACCTGTAGTGTACACACACATACACATTCTTGCACACACACAGTATCAAACATGCAATTCTATAACTTCATAGACAAATGTTTGTCTATGATAACTTCTATTACTGATGCATCACTGCAGGGGTAAATACATCCAGCCACAGGCAGTCGTTACCTAGGATACCAGACCTGCACAGCTGTATCCTAGGTAACGACAGGCCAAGTTTTGGGAACTGTTGCACATTGTGTATCTTTTGTACACACACACTACACAATAGTTTACAGGTGTCATGTCATGACTTTGCTAAGAGGGACTTCCCCGTCATTTGAGGGGGCATGTCCACCCCCATGAGGTCTAGAACGGTGGGAGCCACGTCAGACAGGGTCCTTCACTGATGTGTCAAAGCAGTGACTCCCTCTGGACATGTAGAAGGGCACTGAACGAGGTATGGACGGGGAAGGGGAGGGGAGGGGGAGGGGAGGAGTGGGGGAGGGGGAGGGGAGGGGAGGGGAGGGGGAGGGATGGGGAGGGGAGGGGAGGGGAAGGGGAGGGGGGAGGGAGGGGGAGGGGGAAGGGAGGTAGGGAGGGGGGAGGGGGAGGGTAAGCAGTGAATTATGACAGAGGGAGTAGCACATGCAACAAGCTCTTACTGATTGCAAGCACCAATAACACGATGATGACCCTGACGGCCACCACATGCACCCCACCAGCCACCCCTAGTGAAACCCACTCACCCTTGTTAGTGGTGTGCTTGGTCACTGGCTTGCCATTGTCATCAATCATGGTCTCGGCATTGCCGTGGTCAGCTGTCACCAGAAACACATATCCACTCTGCTCACAGCCTCCCAGGATGACACCAATAGCCTTGTCTGTGCACAGCAAGGGAATAAGCTCATGCAGAGGGCCGGAGAGAGCAACACCAAATACAGGCCTCACTATGTTGCTCTGAGAGTTGATGTTGAGGAAATCTGAATCATCCTCAGCAGGTCTTGGCATAGTCTTAAGCCAGACCACTTCCAGCCTTCATTATGTAAGGCTGGAAGTGGGTATGGGTATGTCAGACTAGTTTTGGCTGGAAGGTGTGTCACTCACGGCCTCTGCCACGCCCCCAACGCTCATCTCAGGCTGCAGGTCGTAAGTGGCCACCTTTGGTGAGGGCACAAGCTGCCTGTCCTCCAGGTCAAATGCAGCCTCACGACCTCCATTGAAGAAGAAGGTCACATGGGCATACTTCTCCGTTTCCAGGGGGAGTTGGTAGAAGTAATGGAACCAGTTCAAACAGTGCAATGGCAGTTTGTGAGCTTCAAGCGCAGTATTTAACTTCAATAGCCTGAGGGTACAAAACGTTTTGATCCGTAGATCTTCATCAGTTGTAATACAAAACTTAGGGAAGTGCGACATTAAATAAGGGTGGGCGTGTCATTGGGTGTCAAAGGTTTGGCGGGAGGTGATGTAATTGATGCATCTAATTATGAGCAAAGGGAGTGATAGGGAATAGATTAAATAGGGTGGGGTGTGAGGTGGGTGAGGTGGCCTGGGGGGGGGGGGGGGCAGTGGGAAGGAGGCTTGTTCAACAGGGGGAGCCAGGAAGGATTGATGTTGAGCCTACAGTCCAGGTTTGAGGTTTGGGGTTGCTGGTGGATGTGCAGGGCCTCTAGGACCCTTCTCTTCCAATAGCCTCCTTCCTCTTGTTTGACTGTGGCGGCTTCCCAGTTGACCTGGTGCTGGTTGATCCAGGAGTGCACAGCTTGGGGTCATTTTTCTTCACTGTTGTCTTGTGCTCACTGATCCACTTCTACAAGGTTCTTCCTGTCTCTCCAATGTATACACTCGGACAGTCCTTGCATGGTATCTTGTAGACTACTCCCTTCTTCTTCCTGTCTGGTCTTGGCTGCTTCACCTTCACTAGTGAAGTTCTGAGGGTGCTTCTGAATGATGTTACTGTTTTCACTCCCAGTGGTTTGCACATCTTCTCAATCTGTGGGTGGTGAGAGTTGAAGTGCAGGTTTCTGTTGGTGTGGTTTCACCTTCCAGCACAATCACTAGTTTTGGGTGAAGGGGGCTCACCCAAAACTAGTGGCTGAAGCAAATATATACAATGGACTCACAAGAGGGTCCATAACTCCTGCATGTGGTGGAGAAATGGAGACTATATGTTGTCTTTGCCAGAAAGGTCTCACAAGCCCTACTGACAAAAAGAAAAAAAGGCGCCTCCACGGAAAGACTTGTACTGATCATTTGGAATATCTGAGAATCTTTATTCTACGGTATACAGGGAAGAAACTAACCGAGTTCGGCGAAGTATTTGGAGGTAGGTGAATCAAGGCAGAAATCAAATCGATGTAAGCAAAAATAAAACTTTAAAGGAACAGTTGTGCGCTCAAAGCTAAGTTGTTATAGAGTGCGCCCAAGGCTATAAGTTCTTGAGAAGGCGACCGAAGCTAACCTAAAAGATGTTGGGTCTGTCACAGAATGCTCGCAAACTCCTCCCGCAGCTTGCGCGCGACCGACGTGAAATGCAGGACTATTTAAAATACGGGGCGCCGCATGGAGATGGTCATGGGGAGGGGGGGGTAGACGGAAGGCGATTCGCTTCGCCCGTGTAGAGTGCCGCACGTTTTCCCGCTATTAGGAAAAAGACGTTGTTTTTATGGCATCACCTGCAACATGCATAGTTGTACCCTACCATCTGGCATACCCACACTATCATAAGTCACACTGGTGTTGCCTGACCGTCGTGGAGTAGCTGTTGAGGAGCAGCCGTTGTGGGGACGCCGGAGCAGGGAGCCCGCCGAAGGTGGGCTCCCTGCTAGTAAATTATAGTTGGTCCGATAAAGTCAGTTGATCCCGATAGTATTGGTTGGAAAGATGTGCTTACCAGATTGACAGGCCCGCAGTTCTAGATCTACATCAACTGACCCAGACGGGGAAAGGACGTCCTTCCAGCTGGGGAAGAAGCAGTCTGGGGCCAAAGTATCATTGCTCCCGATCGTGCACGATTTATTAGGTGCTGTGCCATTTTACATGAGGTCTAGAGAAATTGATCAGTTTTGGACACTCTCAAGGTATTCTCAGATGATGTGTGGTTTGTAACTGTTTTGTTGTAGATCTGGTACACTTAATAAGGACCTAGCCCTTTGGCAGCAAGACTGTTGATCTCATTCTGATGGAATTTACCAGCATGGTGTCAGAACCCACATGGCTATTATGTACAGTCTAGTTATTTCCTGGAAGACTGCCAGTCTTGAAATACAAACCAATAGCTCTCACTCTCCATGCATCTCTATATCCCCTTCCTGGCAGATAACGCTTACATGTGTTACACATGCTTTGGTCAATTGAACAGGATGAACAAAGACGAGGTAACATTGAAGAGTCAGCTTGATGCATTGAATTTGCGACGACATGCTCCATCATATCAGGTAATTTATACAGTAAGTGCATGGCTATGACAATGTCAGTGCTGTTTGCATTCTCACATGGTTACCACCATGCCTCCTATATTGCTTCCCTCACTACACCCAGAGGACGGCCCAGCAGTGTAGCAGTGCAGAGCAGCAGCTTCAAGAACTCTCTTATGGAGCAGGTCTTCTACCCCCACTGCCATCCTCCAGTCCATCAACTGTCAATGGATGCAGTGGTACAACCTCTCAACAGATGCATTATTTCATGACACCTAACAGTTCCCTCAACCACTTTAATGTACCACCTGGAGGGTTGACCCCAGCGGCTGGAGTGAACAGCCCAGTGCCTGGAACCATTGCAGGACTATCGCCACATCCCAGCTTCACAACGCAAGCTTGTAAGTGTGTGCTTGTGATGAGATGAACATGTGTACTACACGAGCATGCATTTGAATGATGATGGTTGAATTCATTCACAGCCGACCTTCTTTGAGTACAGTAGTTCCATGCACAAAGAATGTGGCATGGTCCTTGGGATATGTATTTAATCCTGAGTTTACTTTGCTACAATGTAAGGAGTGACTGTGGTGTGAGGTGATCGTTATAGTTGGTATTGATAAGAGACACCAATATACTGGTATATTATAGTAGGCTGATGGTAGGCATAATACCCAGTGATTAACTGTTTGTCCACTTCATTGCATGCGGTCACCCACTGCATGCAAGGAACTGACCTTTAGCTCTTGTGTGTATTCAGTGTGTACTGATGTCTGCATCTGCTGTTATTTCCCTCTCTGCATGCACAGTACCTCCCAGTGCTCCAGTGACTGAAGGAATGAACCCCATGACCCAACCCAACCACGAACAGTATGCACCCAACCAGATGTTTGACCCTCATAATCCAGGTGAGGTGCTTCGATCTGAGCTTGTTTTGTATTATTTTGCCCACCTCCTGTGGAGTCATGTGCGAACTCCAATGGGTGAAGCATAAACACTGTTATGGACAAATGAAATGAGTGAACTGAAGCCCTTAAATTCTGTTCTGCAATGCCATTGTCTGCCTCTTCAGAGCCTTTGGATAGTTTGCTCTCAGAATTATCCTGTTTGTCCCCAACCACGAGTACTACGCCTATTCTCCCCAAGTACCCCAGCTGCACTCAGCCACAGCTTGGGGTGGGGTACCATGACAGTGATGGTAGAGGCATGCAGAGCAGCTACCACACCTCTGGATCCATGCCTCAACCACAGCAGACGAGCATGGCCACTACAAGCATGTCTGCCATGAACCGATATCAAGAGCAGCAGCCGCAGTGGTACCAATCGCACAGCACAGCTCAAGGGACCCATGCTCCCAATGAGGGATACCAACAGCCACAACAGCAGCAGCAGCAGCAGTACTGTCCTGATGTGATGTTGCCCCAGCAGTCACCACTTGTACCTGTCACCAACACTGCACTCAACCATGACTATGGAATACCATCTCAGCAGGGTGGTTCAGTCTGTACAGATATAGATTGGGATGATCCGAATTGCTTGTTTGAATTGCTTAATCCATGATCAGCCAAGCCCTGTTATTGACTTATCAAGGATCAGTTATGAAGATGGCTCACTGACTGTACTACAGAATAGATCCAGGACCACACATGTACAACTTGCTCTAGCCAGTTGGTTTATAATAATTATCAGTTTTGCATAACCCACATCACTTCTTCCCTCGAGCTGCATATTTAATTAAATTTATCCACTTCTGTCTTTATATATAGTTTAGCATATTTTACATATATAAAATTATTCTGTATCAACTCCAGGCACAGTCTCTTTTGTTGTGACAAGTTTCTGCATAGCTAAGTTCTTGCATGCTTAGTCAATATCAGTTTGAACACACTATGCTACGTATGTATATTATATGACATACTACACACACATGTTATCAGTCATCATGTCATGACTTTGCTAAGAGGGACTTCCCCGTCATTTGAGGGGGCATGTCCACACCCATGAGGTCTAGAATGGTGGGAGCCACGTCAGACAGCCCAGGGTCCTTCACTGATGTGTCAAAGCAGTGACTCCCTCTGGACATGTAGAAGGGCACTGAACGAGGAGGGGAGGGGGAGGGGAGGGGAGGAAGAGGGGAGGGGAGGGGGAGGGTAAGCAGTGAATTACGACAGAGTAGCACATGCAACAAGCTCTTATTGATTGCAAACACCAATAACACGATGACAACCCCAATGGCCACCACATGCACCCTACCAGCCACCCCTAGTGAAACCCACTCACCCTTGTTGGTGGTGTGCTTGGTCACTGGCTTGCCATTGTCATCAATCATGGTCTCAGCATTGCCGTGATCAGCCGTCACCAGAAATACATATCCGCTCTGCTCACAGCCTCCCAGGATGACACCAATAGCCTTGTCTGTGCACAGCAAGGGAGTAAGCTCATGCAGACACAGTCAACCCTCCATCACCCCTCACCCCTCACACGGCCTACCCTCCCTCACCCCTCACACGGCCTACCCTCCCTCACCCCTCACACAGCCTACCCTCCCTCACCCCTCACACGGCCTACCCACCCTCACCCCTCACACGGCCTACCCTCCCTCACCCCTCACACAGCCTACCCTCCCTCACCCCTCACACAGCCTACCCTCCCTCACCCCTCACACAGCCTACCCTCCCTCACCCCTCACATGGCCTACCCGCCCTCACCCCTCACACAGCCTACCCTCCCTCGTCCCTCACATGGCCTACCCTCCCTCGTCCCTCACATGGCCTACCCTCCCTTACCCCTCACACGGCCTACCCTCCCTCACCCCTCACACGGCCTACCCTCCCTCACCCCTCACACAGCCTATCCTCCCTTACCCCTCACACGGCCTACCCTCCCTCACCCCTCACACGGCCTACCCTCCCTTACCCCTCACACGGCCTACCCTCCCTCACCCCTCACACGGCCTACCCTCCCTCACCCCTCACACGGCCTACCCACCCTCACCCCTCACACGGCCTACCCTCCCTCACCCCTCACACGGCCTACCCTCCCTCACCCCTCACACGGCCTACCCTCCCTCACCCCTCACATGGCCTACCCGCCCTCACCCCTCACACAGCCTACCCTCCCTCGTCCCTCACATGGCCTACCCTCCCTTACCCCTCACACGGCCTACCCTCCCTCACCCCTCACGGCCTACCCTCCCTCACCCCTCACACGGCCTACCCTCCCTCACCCCTCACACTGCCTACCCTCCCTCACCCCTCACACGGCCTACCCTCCCTCACCCCTCACATGGCCTACCTTCCCTCACCCCTCACACGGCCTACCCTCCCTCACCCCTCACACGGCCTACCCTCCCTCACCCCTCACACTGCCTACCCTCTCTCACCCCTCACACGGCCTACCCTCCCTCACCCCTCACACGGCCTACCCTCCCTCACCCCTCACACGGCCTACCCTCCCTCACCCCTCACACGGCTTACCCTCCCTCATCCCTCACACGGCTTACCCTTCCTCACCCCTCACACGGCCTACCCTCCCTCACCCCTCACACAGCCTACCCTCCCTCACCCCTCACACGGCCTACCCTCCCTCACCCCTCACACTGCCTACCCTCCCTCACCCCTCACACGGCCTACCCTCCCTCACCCCTCACACGGCCTACCCTCCCTCACCCCTCACACGGCCTACCCTCCCTCACCCCTCACACGGCCTACCCTCCCTCACCCTCACACAGCCCCTCCCCTTCCTGGTACCTGTTGCCTCACACGCAACCACCGTGGCCTGATACACCCCAGTGTGCCCCACCATGTCAGGAGGGGCCAGGTTGCACATCACAAAGGGATACTTGCCATCCTTCATTGCCTCCACCATCTGAGGGTAGGAGAGAGCAACACCAAATACAGGCCTCACTATGTTGTTCTGAGAGGTGATGTTGAGGAAATCTGAATCATCCTCAGCAGGTCTTGGCATAGTCTTAAGCCAGACCACTTCCAGCCTTCATTATGTAAGGCTGGAAGTGGGTATGGGTATGTGAGACTAGTTTTGGCTGGAAGGTGTGTCACTCACGGCCTCTGCCACGCCCCCAACGCTCATCTCAGGCTGCAGGTCGTAAGTGGCCACCTTTGGTGAGGGCACAAGCTGCCTGTCCTCCAGGTCAAAAGCAGCCTCGCGACCTCCATTGAAGAAGAAGGTCACATGGGCATACTTCTCCGTTTCTAGGGGGAGTTGGTACAAGTGATGACACGGTGCCCACATGAGGGCAGAACAAAGGAGCAGTGAACAGAACAGTTGGCGGTGAACTGTGAGGGTGTTTGCAGCCTCTGCTATGCATGGCTCTCTCTCCTCACCTGCACAGTGGAACTGAGGCAGGTGCTTCTTGGCCAACCATTCAGCAGTGCAGTTAAGGGGAATCTCAGGAGCAAAGACAACTGGGAAGGGGAACTCCTTCTTGTACTCTGTCATTGTGACAATGTGCTGGAGACAGGGGCAGCACATGGGTGATGTCGACCACTACACGTACAACTCACAAGGCCTGCCCCCCCACCCCCCCCCATCAACCACCTCTCACCAGGTTATGTGGCACACACTCTGTGTCAAAGTGCCGTGTGATCCCAAAGGCCTCACTTATCTGGCGGGCTCTGTCAGCTCTGAAGTTGATGAACATCAGAGTGTCCCCATCTGTGGACATTGGGTGAGGGAGGGAGGGAGAAGACACTGTCAACAAGCTGTGTCTCATCACAGGGACCACATGCAGCTACCCCTCCCCTCCTGTCCCCTCAGCCACACCCTCCTCACCTCCCCTGCCCTCCCTTCAGCCACACCCTTCTCATCTCCCCTCTCCTCCCGTCAGCCACACCCTTCTCATCTCCCCTCTCCACCCTTCAGCCACACCCTTCTCACCTCTAACACAGCCCTCCTTATCCATGATAATAGGTTTCATGAACTCATCCGTCTGCCGAGCGTTCCCTTCTGCAGCATAGCGCTGCTCCATCAGTGCAACCAGGCCCTCAGGGAGGCACTGCTCTCCACTCCCCTGCACCAGTGCTTCAAAGGCTATCTTGGTCCTCTCATAGCGCTTGTCCCTGTCCATGGCATAGTAGCGGCCCATCAAGGAGGCCAGGGAGCCATAGCTCAGACTAGCAAGGAACTCCTGCAGCGCCTTCACATACTTAACTGTATGACAGCACACACACACACACACACACACACACTGGTAGCCATGGAAACAACCATTTGATTTTTCCAACTAAATAGCCATGAAGGTTGGAAATATTGCACAATATATACTCCCCCTTGCACAATACCTGCACTGGTAGGCGCAGTGTCCCTCCCATCGGCAAAGAAATGTACATAACACTTTGGCACTCCCGCCTTCTTGGCAGCCTCCAGCAGGGCAAACAGGTGGTTCATGTGGCTGTGCACTCCTCCATCGCTAACCTGCACACACACACACACACACACACACACACACACACACACACACACACACACACACACACACACACACACACACACACACACAGGTAGAGTGAGAGGATACTACGCACCATGCTACACACACACTACACAGTCCTACCACTCACCAGTCCAAGGAAATGCATCCTTCCATTGTTTTGCTTTGCACGCTCAAAGGCTCCTGCAAGATTAGGTTTGGCCCCAAGTGTTTTATCCGCCAGTGTTCGGTTGATGGACACAATATCCTGCAGGGTGAAGTGAGGTGTGACACACCACAGGGGTGGAGTGAGGTGTCACACACCACAGGGGTGGAGTGAGGTGTCACACACCACAGGGGTGGAGTGAGATGCCGCACATCACAGGGGTGGAGTGAGGTGTCACACACCACAGGGATGGAGTGAGGTGTCGCACATCACAGGGGTGGAGTGAGGTGCCGCACATCACAGGGGTGGAGTGAGGTGTCACACACCACAGGGGTGGAGTGAGGTGTCACACACCACAGGGGTGGAGTGAGGGGTGACACACCACATGAACATGTGAATAGTACACACACACACACACATACGTACACGCACCATGCCCCCCCCCCCCCCCCACACACACACCATACACACCACGTACACACACACCTGGTACGATATCCTTCCAGTCCCAATGGTGTAATGGCCCACTTCGCTGTTGCCCATCAGGCCGTCAGGTAGGCCCACGGAGAGACCAGAAGCGTCGAGGAGCAGGCTCTGGCCTTTGGACAGAGCGTCCATTACTGGAGTTTTGGCGTGCAGGATAGCATTTCCTGGGCATACAATAGGGACAGTAGGTCCACTCGACTAGCTGAAGCGAGGGTAATGTATCCACCGTTAGCACGAACCCTTCTCCTCCTCTGAAATGCCCCATCCGTCGATCACCACAAGACAGACTTTCGCCATATCCGAGTCTTGCTCGAGCGCCCGCTTCAATTGTTATTGCGCAATATGTGCATGTGCAGAACATGCAACCATGTAGCTAGCCTAGGAAGAACAATGAATATCATTAGTGGTATTGAAAGAGGTCCATAATGCACCCTATTCTGGCATACTGAGCCACTCCTTCACTGCAGTGCTATATCATTCAGCTTCTTTGTGCACTTTTCACAGTCTTGCTTTGCCTTGTCCAGAGTGTCACAGACGTGTGGGTCAAACATGGTAGCCAGGTCAACATTCAGCAGGTGGCCGGCCACTGCAGGGACACAACAGACACACCAACAGGGAACACATATGGGCTCTTCGGAAACAGGTGAAGGTAGAACTGCACGACATGTGCCGTGCGCAGAAGGCGGACACAGAACACTGCTCACCGCTTATTTCATTAGCTTTCTCTTTCATCTCTGTGAGTTGTCTGTTTAGTGCTTCCAGCTCCTTTAGAGCACCCATGTACCAGCTGTTGGTGTCCGGGCTCACGGGAACATCTAGGGGCGAGCCAGCCTCTCCTCCGTTCCGCGACATTGCATCCAGCGGTGGCGTGCGGGAAACGTTTTGTATTTCGCGCCAACTCCATTGCTAAGTGAAATTGGGTGTGTCCATTGAATGAGGAAGTCCCCGTGTAGATCTGGCTGGTGGTTTCTCGTCCTTTCCCTTCTAGCTTCAGGGACGTGGTTTGTCTGAGAAAAGGAGCGGTCATCCTTCTGCCGTAACGCAAAAGGTACCTTTCCGGTCTAGGTCATGGCTGGAGGGTATTCGGCCGACTCCTTGCCCAAGGAGTACTTTCACTCAATGTACCAGCTCTGGGAGAACGAAGAGCTCTGTGATGTGGAGTTGGTGGCAGGTGATCAGGTGTTCAGAGCCCACCGAGTCGTCCTGGCCGCGTGTAGCATGTACTTTAGGGCCATGTTTTGCCGCCAAATGGCCGAGAGTGGACAGCGCCGCATCACCATAGAAGGGGTGGACCCTGAGGCGCTGAACCTCCTCATCAAGTTCGCCTACGCCGGGCCCTTGGACATAAACGAGGACAATGCGCAGAACGTTCTGGCTGCGTCTAACTTTTTACAGATGATCCATGCGCGTGACGTTTGCTGTAAGTTCTTTGAGACCAAGCTGGACACATCCAACTGCTTGGAAGTGGCTGAGTTTGCCGAGTTTCACTCGTGCCAGGACCTGTTAGAAGCTGCCCTGCACTATGCGGAACAGAATTTTGATGAAGTAGCTAAGAGTGAGCGGTTTGTGAGTGTGCCCAGAGCACGCATCCAGCACTTTCTCAGTAGCAACAACTTGGTGCTGAGGAAGGGGGAGGAGGCTGTCTTCTCAGCTCTGGTCACGTGGACCAAGCACAACCCAACCGAGCGGAAACAACACTTCCCAGAGCTCCTGGAGTATGTGAAGCTGCCCCTTCTGAATGAGATGTTCTTTGCCATTGAGGTGGCAGCCAACCCCTTTGTGAACGGCAATGAGCAGTGTATGGAGCTAGCGCGAGAGGCAGCCGAGTCCCTCTACACCAAAGGCAGCTCGGACGGGATGGCCCATCTCTATCAAACACCTGCACAGATTCCCCAGAAGTGGTGGCCGAGGGAGATGCTGCGAAAGGGAGAGGTAATCCACATATTTGGAGGGGTGTCCGAGCACGAGACCCTTGGCAATGTGGAGTGCTACGACCCCAAAGAGGACATGTGGGTGGTGGACATGATCAAGCCAATGAGCTTCAGGCGCAGCGGTGTGGGTGTAGCCGTCCTGCATGGGCTGCTGTTTGCCATCGGAGGCTACCTGGATGGCAAGCGAAGCACCAACGCTGTCGAGTGCTACAACTCTAGGCTCAACCGGTGGTTCCCAGTCACACCCATGCTGACCAAGCGAATGAACCTCGGTGTGGGGACCATCAGTGATTTACGCGACAACCAGACCGGGACATCACACAGTTACATCTTTAGTGTGGGGGGCTACTCGGGTGAGTCAATACTTGGGAGTGCAGAGCGCTACGACATTCGCACCAATACCTGGGAGGATATTGCCCCCATGCGGACCCCACGCAGGAATGTGGGAGTAGCGGTCATTGGTAGCCTCTTGTATGCAGTGGGTGGGAGTAACCGTGACGATGGCACAAGGTCCAACTTGAACTCCATGGAGCGTTATCTCCCTGACCGCGACGAGTGGGAGGACATGCCACCAATGCATCGCTGCCGTGGAGCTGCCAGTGTCACCGCCCTGGATGGCCGTCTGTATGCCGTGGGTGGGTATGACTCAGGACAGTGGCTGTGTGAAGTGGAGTGCTTCGATCCTAGCACCAACCAATGGACTGTCATTGCTCCTATGCAGTTCTGTCGGACGGGTGTGGCCGTCACTGCACTGAAGGGTGAGGTATACGCCATTGGGGGCTACAACGGCAGCAAGACAGTGGACGTGGTGGAGAAGTACAACCCGGAGTCTCGCTCGTGGAAGCAGGTATCATCCCTCAAGCATGGCCGCAGTGTTCCCGGTATTGCTGTGGCCTGTGTGTGGCCCATCGAGTACCGCTCCATGGTGCCCTTTGCCGCTCAAGAGTACAATCTCTACAATCAAACACAGCTGTAACTAACTGACATGTGTTGACACTCAACACATCATGTCTTTTTATTCCGTCACCCTCTGATCTGTGTACCTGTGTTCCTTTCACCTCACAATGCTAGCATGGTATTATTGCCTCTGATGACATGTCCGAAACATGACTGCCTTGTTGCTTGACGTTTTGCAACCCGAGGGGAGGGGTCGGGGTCGGGGTGCATGATATTAGACCAGAACGTTTATCGTCGCGTGACCGTGGTAGCAAAATGGCTGCTTCACTTGATGTGAATGCTAGTTGGCCGAGTACGGAGGGAAATGCCAAGGAGGGGACCGGCCCAGACATAAAGCTCATTGTGGATCACTACAGAAAGATTGGCATTCTACACAGCATGGTGCCAAAAGCACTGGGCATTGCCCAGGACCTCATATTGTGAGTTAAGAGTGCTTTGGGGGGGAGTGGGGGGGGGGGGGGGGGGCTGGTGCCGCCTCAGCTGCGCACTGCTTGGTGTCTTGTGTATCCACTGATGGCTCTGTTGTTGGTCATTGTCGGTACAGATGGAAGAACAAGCTCTTCTCCCTGCTGTCCCTGTTGCTAGTGTGCTT
Organism: Ianthella basta; assembly: GCA_964019415.1. NCBI lineage: Eukaryota > Metazoa > Porifera > Demospongiae > Verongiida > Ianthellidae > Ianthella > Ianthella basta. Next base: position 8,112,391 of record OZ025877.1, read on the forward strand.
GTTGTTTGTCCTTCCAGGTCAGTACTCACTGGGCTGGGCATGTGGGGTACTTGTGGGGGTACTTGTGGGGGTACTTGTGGGAGTACTTGTGGGGGTACTTGTGGAGTACTTGTTGGGTACTTGTGGGGGTACTTGTGAGGGGCGTTAGTAAGCACAAGTGTATTGTTGATTGCAAATTGTAGTTATCACTGTCTGTGTACAACAAATCTTTGTAGAACTATTTTTGATGGTGTTCCTTCAAGCGTGTGTGGCAGCCATGTTGCTGGGACGGTGGTACAGCAGGATTGCTCCTAAACAGAAGGAGGTGGATGATGGTAACCATGGTAACGATGTAGAGGCAGATATGGCAGAGTTTGTGAGAATGTGAGTAAAGCACTAAGTCATACTGGTGTATGAAGGGTTATGTGACAAAGGGTTAAGGGGTAGCCACTTGTAAGTCTTACCTTTATCAATTGATGGCAAGAGTGGAGTGGTGTAAACTCCCTCCCTCACCCTCTCCCTCCCCTTCCCCTCCCCCTCCCCTCCCCTTCTCCCCTCTCCCTCCCCCTCCCCTTCCCCCTCTCCCCTTTCCCCTCCCCCTCCCCCTCCCCTCCCCTTCCCCCTCTCCCTCCCCCTTTCCCTCCCCTCTCTCTCCCCTTCCTCCCTCTCCCTCCCTCCCCCTCTCCCTCCTACAGTATGCACCAGGTGCAGGTGCTGATGGTGAAGGCCTCACGTGTGGTGGAGGAGGTCAAGTGCCTTGCCAGCTGGACAAGACCTGCCCTCTCCTTATGGTGTGTGGTTTGTGTGGTGCCACGTGGCACACTGGCACCTGCTGCAGGGACTAAACAATCATCTCCTTCCCCTCCCCTCTCCTCCCTCTTCTCCCCTCCCCTTCTTCCCCTCCCCTCCCCTCCCCTTCTTCCCCTCCCCTCACCTCTCCTCCCCTCCCCTCCCTCCCATTCCCTCCCCTCCCCTCCTCTCAGTGTGACCCTGTACTGCTGTCTGCAAGCCGGCATCCTGGTCTTCCTTGGGATGAGATGGTTCCTGGCACTTCTGCCATTTGCTGTGTACTGCTTCAACAATGGCTTCAGACAAGGTTCCCACTCCCATTGCTCACTGCACTGTCCCTATTCCCATTTGATGTACATTCCCACATCTGCAGCCTTCCTCAGTGTTTTCAGGAGCTCTCCATCTATTGTGGATGAGCAAGGAGGCAAGGCCAGTGTGCCAACCACCTCCGATGGTCTTGAGGATGAGGTCAACCCTCCCACAGACGCAGACCCTTCCATGGACCCCTCCTCTAACCAAAGCACTGCAGCCCTTGTAAGTCTCCCTCCCTCCGCCTGTGCCTGTGTGTGAGTAAGTATGCAGAATGGCATCTGTCTGTCTATCTGTGCACGCTAACAGCTGCAGCAGAGGAGCCGAGCTAAGGGGCGTGGCCGCAGCCAGCCCGGCAACTGCACATACTGTAGGGCGTCGTTTGCCAAACTCCTCAAGCGAAAGGTGGGCCCCGCCCCTCTCCTCCTCCCACTGTTGTTGGTGTTGACAATGTGGCTGCTGCCTTTACCCCATCCAGCATAACTGCAATTGGTGTGGGTATGACTTCTGTGGAAACTGCACTGTGAAGGTGAAGAAGTACCTCCTTGGAGCAACAGGTCGGCACACACAAGCATTTAAGCAGATCTGCATACTGTGATGTCATGTGATGTCATGTGATGTCATGTGACCTCCTCACACTCTCCACCTCAGCTCCTACAGCATACGAAGACACTGTCCGTGTGTGTGTAGCATGTTCTGCACAACTGAAGGCAATGGACACTGAGCTCAGCAATTTTACCAGCCAACAGAGGGGTGCCACTGCAGCCGGAGACACTTTAAGTCCAACTTCACAGGAAACAAGGACAGACATGCCCAGAAGCTCACCCAGGGTAATCCCATCTGGGAGAAGCTCACCCAGGAGAAGTGTACTCAAGAGAACTTCACCCAGGACAGAACAGACTAGAGCAGAAGACATTGGCCAGTGCCAAGCTTGCTTCCTTCGCCCCATTCAGCAGAGCTGCAACTCGTGTGGTTTAGAGTTCTGTAGGAAATGCACTGTTGAAGTAAAGAAGTTCCTTCTTGGAGCAACAAGTAAGTGCACACACACGCACACACATGCACACGCACACACACGCATACACATGCATACACTTGCTTAGACACTATTTATCAGTGCTCTATTACTGTGATGTCATGTGATGTCATGTGATGTCATTTGACCTCACACTCTCCACCTCAGCTCCTGCAGCATACGAAGACACTGTCCGTGTGTGTGTGGCGTGTTCTCGACAACTGATGGCAATGGATGCTGAGCTCAGCCATATTGCCAGCCAACAGAGGGGTGCCACTGCAGCCGGAGACACTTTAAATCCAACTTCACAGCAAATGGCAGCTGGGACACAGCAGCCAGTCTTGGACAGGGAAGAAGAGCTGCTTAGTGCAGACACTGTCCACAGCGAGTAGTGAGAGGAAGGGTGTGCAGATCAATCAATGTTTTGAAAAAATCTGTCCCCCAAGGGGCTTGTCTGCCCCCAGCAGTGCACTGTCTCAGCTGGCTGGAGTGGATGTTGCCATTCACTAGACCTCACTCACTTAGTCTATGTTCAAGTGGTTGTATCAACAAACTTATTACAAAACAAACAGGTGATTCAAGTGTTCGTTGCTAGCACTAGTCTTTGTGTGTTGTGTTTGCCCAGTCCTCCAATACTGCTCCTGCACACAGCCTGCCAGGTGACCCCATCACGCCCCCACCTGCAGGGGGAGGGCACAGTATAACTAATGTTATCCCCCCCCCCCCCCCTAAAGTGGGTAGGCCACCCAGCGCCTCATGGAGGGTGTGGCAGTGGTAGAATCGAGGGGAGGTCACTGCACACTGTCACCTCACACATCTAACCACAGAGCCACTGCACACCTAACTGAGGAGCGGTCATGTCACACCTAACTTAGGAGCGGTCATGTCACACCTAACTTAGGAGTGGTCACGTCACACCTATCGAGAGTGCTGAGTACCTGGGTGAGTGCCGCTCCCACAGAGGTACAGTCCCTTCACTGGTGTCCGATAACCAGGGCTGGAGGCAACTGGTCGCGACAGGTACAGCTGGTCCAGGGGCATCCCCCCGTGGAATATGTTCTACAAACCAAGGGTGAATATGTACTGTACTATTGTGTGCACCCTAGCAAGAGGGACTTCCCCCAACTCACCCCTCCAGTGAGTCCAAACACACGTTCCAGGTCAGGAGGTGTGAGAATATCATAGCCAACCACCAGTTTACGGAACCCAGGAGCATACTCCTCCAAGCAGTCAAACACTGGGGGGGGGGGGGGTCAAATACACCTGTTGAGATGTGAATGACAGCAGTCATCCCCGTGGAGGGTGGTGGTGGTGTACCTCTGTCTGCGTAGCTGGCTCTGTCCTCCTCTGTCCACTCCCGGCCCTCAAGGTGGTAGGGGGTGTACTGTGTGAATAGTGATGCAACATGGCACCCGGGTGGCGCAAGAGTGGGATCCAGTGAGGAAGCAATGCACAGCTCCATCATTGGCCTAGAAGAGGAGGAAGAGGAGGCTTGGTGAGGGCTGACAGGGGTGGGGGGTGGGGCTTGGCAGTCACCTTGTGGAGGCCCTCCCGTGGACCGCAGCCTCCTGGTAGGCGTCATCCAGCATACCGGTGGAGGCACAGTTGATGTGTATTGAGCACTGGTGGTGTGGGAGGGGCTCCGAGGATGTGTTGGGTGTGGCACGAAAGTTGGGCAAACCAGATAGTGCCACTGCATGAGACCACACCCGAGGGGGAGGGGAGGAAGAGGGGGAGGGGGGAGTGGGAGGGGAGGGGTCAGCCGACTGCCTTATGTGGTACTGATTGTGATACTGTGATTGGCTAACCATTAATCTTGGTAACGGGGCTGGTGTAGTTGATGGACCTGACTTCCTTGAGGAAGGGCTCAGAAAGGCTGCTCTGAGGGGAGATGGGGGCGGGGTCACAGGAAGGGTGGAGCACACAAGGCAAGTACACGCCCACCTGATCGAGCAGGTCAAGGAAGGTCACTTTAGGAGTGGCATTGGACAAGACAGCTTTTGCCATGATCTCCTGTCCATCCTCCAGGACCACACCCACTGCCTGCTTGTCATCCAACAGGATCCTACTCACAGGCTGTCAGAAGGAGGAGCAATCAATGCACACACAACGTGGCCACGTGTTGTGGTACAGTGCAGCCAACTCACGGCCTCAGTGACCAGTGTGGCACCCAGGGACTTGGCTGCACTGGCTATTGACTTGGACACACTCCCCATTCCTCCCTCCACGTAGGCCCACACATTGCGCAATCCCTGCAGCTCCCCCATGACATGGTGCAGGAGCACATAGCTGTGCGGGAAGAAGCAACATGAAAAGTGGGTCCATGTGCGTGATGGGGGCAGTCAGTCAACACATTCACAGGGCAGTTGGCGCACACAACACACACACACACACACACACACACACACACACTCACCCACTCCCTGGGGTGTGGGGGCTGGCCATTTCTCCAATCACGGCGTCAGTGGCCAGTGTAGCCTTCAGAGGCTCTGACTCAAACCATCTCTCAAGTATCTTGGAGGCAGGTGCTGTGATCAGCTCCCAGAATTGCGGCAAGGTGGGTCCCAGGGAGAGTCCCACCTTTGCAGCTGTGCGCAGAGGACGCAGTGCTGAGAAGATTTGGCTCACATTGCCACATTTGAGAGCACTTGTGAGGTGGCTGAGTTCAATGGGTCCTTCGTCCAGCAGAGGGTCAATGGAGGCAGCTGGGAGGGTCAAGCAAGGCAGCATTGTCCGGAGGGGACTGCAGTGACACTACCATCCCACCTCACTCACTAAGGCGGTGATAGTCAGTGCGTCTCACCCATCTTGGCCATAAAGTCCTCGTACTTTGGATACACACGTGCGTCTGCTGCAGAGAACTGCGCAATCTCTCGCTGTGTCTTATGCATACTCTGCCACAGAGTGAGGCTCTTGCCACTGTCCAGCACAGGAGTGTATGACACTGGGTCCCGTGAATACATCTTAAGCCCATGTTTCTACAAATGCAACAGGAGGGAGTCATGAAGGACACACCTGCATGTGTGCACACACACACAGTGGCTATCACCTTCAGCTGTAGGTCCCGCATCACTTGAGGCCGTAGCAGGCTCAGCACGTAGGAGGCACGAGAGAAGTGAAACCCTGCACCGGGAGTGGAGCAGGAACAGGTCCCATCACCCAAAGCCGCAATATGGTCACATGCACAGTGCAAGTATACGCACTACATGTACAAGCACGCCGTGAGCAAGGCGCCACGGACCCGGAATGATCTCTTCCGTCACGGCTGCTCCTCCGAGTAGGTGTCTCCTCTCCAGTACCACCACCTTCTTTCCCGCTTTCTGCAAATAAGCGGCCTGCAGCAGCAGAGGCAGCAGTAGTAGAGCGCTCAGGACAAGCGGACTCAGGAAAAGGTCAACTCACGGCGACCAAGCCATTGTGCCCGCCTCCGACTATCGCTATGTCAAATCGCCTCGCAAGGGCGCTTCTGTGTCGGACGGAGACTGCAGCTCGGCTTGCGCCCACTCGCGACACACGGAACATAGCAGCCTGCAGCATAGACCTCTGTCCGCCCGCAACAATGACGATAAGTATTAGTTATACCACGGCGCTTCGGTGTATATGGATTTTAGACGCACGAGACCCGAGGGCGCGAAGCGCCCGAGGGCGAGTGCGTCTAAAATCCATATACACCGAAGCACCCTGGTATAAGTGATATATACTCCGCATAAGCGCGTCTAGGCTCTTATTCGAAAGGCGGGCTTCTTCCAGAACGACAGCTCTGAAGAGCGGCTGCCAAGTTTTGTTGAATTCGCAAGTGCTATGAAGTTTTTGCCTTACGTTAAGCCACTGGAGCAACACTCTAAGGGGCCAGTTAAGTGATTGAGGCTTCTGCGACGTTCTCGGCCTTCGAGGGTTCTTTGCGCTCGCTACTCGACTTTCTGTTCTCATTGAAACAGTGCGTTCCCACTGCTGCAGTGATTTTGAGTGCCCTTGCGTACGAATTAGTGCGCGAGCTTGCTGTTTCTCGTTTGTGCACTGTGCGGGTCGCGTACATGGTTTATCTAGCTCGGCTACGGAGCGCTGTACGTTGTTGGCTTGCGTGCATTGATTGCAGTATGATGGAGAGAAGTATTCTCCTTTCCAATGCTTTGCGGCCCCTCCCAAAGCCACGCAAAGTTGAAGCTGACTGCAGGTTGCTGCATTTGTACGTATGTGCTTTGGTGTGATTTGACACCTTCGTTGTTATCAATAACAACTTCCATATTTGGGCAGTGATATCAGGATTTAATCGCCCCTGTGCGTATATAGCTTCTTATTGCAGTTATACCCCAAAACGGCTTCTTATTGCAGTTATATCCCGGCGGTTGCCCCGGCAACGGAGTATATTATGATATATTATTATTTAAGTGCACCGTGTTGTATAATACAAACACTAGGGTGTCAGCCCCATGCAGCACTATAATATAATTAAATGTAACAGTGTCAAAAGAATCACAATGGGCATAGTTCTTTAAGGGCAGCTTGTCCTTTTCTGCCACATCCTCTGCAGCGCCTTCCGCACTCTTCCATCTTTGCATGCCTCCTCCAGTACCCATATCACCCTGTCATCATCCTTCATGCTCTCCCATCCCACCACTATCTCATTCATCAGCCTTGCCATTTCTCTCCTCTCTTCTGCCACAAATACACACCGGCACACAAAGTGCTTGACATCTTCCACTTCACCACTGTCACAGTTCTTACAAAGTCGTTCGCCCCTACTTAACCCACACCATCTGCCAGTTTCTACCCTTAATTCTGCTGTTCCCCCTCGTAGTTTCACCATCATCCTCCTTTGCATCTTACACTCTATCTCCACACACCGCGCCTTGCATTCAGCATCCATTAAACTCCCAATCACTTCCAGCTTTGGCCGTTCCCTAGCTGCTTCCCTCCATACTTCTCTCACTTCCCTCCATGCTATGTCCTTCAACACCTGCTTTACTTCTTTCAATGTCAACCCACTCACGGCCTCAGCATCTAACCCCTTCCATTTGAACCTCACCAAACTTTGTTGTAGCTCTTTCACCCACCGTACTTTACACCCTACTTCCAAGGCTTCAAGCATCACAACTTTCAATAACCTGCCATCAGTCATCCTCATTACCTGTACCCAGAACTCAATACTTCTCTTCATTGCCACCCATTTCATTGGTAGCATGTTCATCTCAAATTGCAGGGAGACCAAAGGGTGTAGTCTCCCCACCCCTAAAAAGATTCTTGCCGCCCGCATCTGCACATTTTCAACTGGCCCGAGTTGTGCTCCACAACCCCATACCTCTGCCCCATACAATAGCACAGACTCAACGAGAGATTCCATCAGCCTCACAAAGGTAGCTCCTCTCACTTCCCCCACAGTGGCCCTGCACCTTCTGAGCCAGTCACTTAGTGCTCTTGCTCCCGCCTTTCCTCTCTCCTCCACCATTCTCGTACCTTGCAGGTGCTCATCAATCACACACCCAAGATACTTGTACTCCTGCACCACTGCAATCTCTTCACCTCCAACATCAAACTTCTCCTCCGTCCTTTTCATACCTGTCCTTCTCACATGCATTACCCCGCATTTTTCCACATTCACTTCAACTGACCATTCATTACACCATTCTACTAATGTGTTCAACCCATGCTTCATAGATTTTTCATCCTCTGCAAGAATCACTGCGTCATCTGCATACAACAACACTGAGATTAGCTGACCCCTGCACTTTACCCCCACTCCTGCCTCTTTCAGCTTAGTTATCAGTGAATTGATATACAAGGAGAATAACAGTGGCGAAAGGATGCATCCCTGTCTCAACCCACATGTTACTTTGAAAGGTTCACTTCGTCCCTCTCCCACCTTCACTTCACAACTCACATCCTCATAAACTGCCTTTAGGAAAGCTGAGAGGCGACCTCCTAACCCCATTCCCTCTAAACACCTCCACAACTTCCCTCTGTCCACCCTGTCATATGCCTTCTTAAAGTCAATAAAACTGGCAAACATCCCTGTCTTTGTCACTGCTTTCACCTGCCCCAATAATACCAAAGTCATTAACTGATCTCTGCACCCTCTTCCTTTTCTAAACCCTCCCTGCTCCTCTGCCACCAGCTTCCTTTCTTCAACTACATGCACCAACCTATTCTGAGCAATACTGCACATCGCCTTATAAGCAACTGGCAGTAATGAAATGCCCCGGAAATCCTCTGTCTTGCATACCCCACTTCTACTCCTCTTTGGTATGGGGACCACGGTGCTTCTTCGCCATTCCGAGGGAACCATCCCATTCTTCCAGCACCAACTGAAGAGGCTACACCAAAAATCCACCAGGACATCACTGCATACCATTTCAGCCGTTAGCCTATCACTCCCAGGGGCTGCTTTCCGCTTCAAAGTGTCCAAAGCCTGCTTCACTTCTTCTCTTGTCACATCTTCATTTAACAATTCATTCCCCCCATTTACCTCTTCTCCCCCTTCATCTCCCTGAACCTCTGATCTTCCCCCCTCATTCAACACATTTTGAAAGTATCTCTTCCATACCCCTACGGCTTCCTTACCCTGTCTCACCACACCCAGCTCATCATATACCTTACCAATGTCACTCCTCTTTTTTTTACCGTTTGTCAAGCCCAGCTTTCTTGCCATTCTCCACCACTTCTTAGGATTTCTTATCACTCTATCCAGTTCATTTCGTCTGCTTTCATCAAAACTTCTCTTCGCTCTACTCACTGCTTTCTTATATTCCCTTCTCTTCTCAACATAGTCTCTCCTTTTCCCCCTCTTTGCATCACTACCATTACACTCCAACCACTCTCTCTCTGCCCTGTGGAAAGCCTTCCTCAGTTTGGCAATCTCTTTGGTGAACCATGGTTGCCCACCTTTACCTCTCTTCACCTTCATCTCTACCAATCCCTGTCTCATCATCTCTGTCAATTCTCCGTATATTTCATCAATCACTTCCTGGTCATTCCCTGCTGTTTCCACTTTATCCGTCAACAACCTCACCCTCTCCACCTCACCTTCCAAGTATCCCTCTGGGACCGCGTACCGCTTTACCATGCCATCTTTAAGTTCACCTTCCTCCTTGCCTTCTTCCATCCCACTAACCCAGTCAGTTGCAACCTCCCAGCTCATAAGGGAGTGGTCAGGTGTTCTAGTGACCACCCCTCTGCAATCCATCTCCTCCACACTCTCTGACATGGTTGTCACCTTGAAATTTTCAATGATATGGAAATTCTCCTTGCTGACCAGGCAGTAGTCGACCACTGAACATCCCTTGCCAGAGACACAAGTGAATGCATCCCTTCCCTTCCTCCCATTCACCTCTGTCATACTTGTACTTCGGAGGAAGTCCACCAATGCTTCGCCTTGACTGTTCTTCACCCCATCAATCACTTTTCTAGGAGGGATGCCATCCCTGTCTGTATTAAGTTCCCCACATCTAGCGTTGAAATCTCCACAGATTATCAGAGGCCCCTGTGAGCAAAACTTTGCCACCTGTTCAGATAGCAGCTGGAGGGTTTCCTCTGCCCCCTGTCCCCGGCTTGAGGACTCAGGTGGGATGTAGCATGCTGCCAATATCAGAGTGTCTTCATTCCCTTGACTTAACTTCACCCATAGAATATCCTCAATGTCTGCGTCTATGACTTCCACTGCCCACTTCTCCAGCACCTCTTCACGAACCAACAGACCAACCCCACCTGAACCCCTCACTGCCTTCCTATGGAGGTTTCTTCTATTCCGCCCAAACCACCTATATCCTTCCACAGCAATCTCCTCCTCTCCCCTCAACCAAGTTTCCACCAATGCCACCACATCTGGCTTGTAGAAATCTATCACCTTTGCCCTCATATCATGCCCTTCCCTCATTTTCTCCATTTCACCACCACCTCTTCCCCACCCACAAACATTCCAACACATCATACTCAACCTCCCCTCACCTCTGGTCCCAACATCTGCAAACAATCCCTCTTCTTCCCCTCCCCCTGCCACCTCACCAGTAGCTTTCACCTGTGCCCCTCCGACACAGGTTCCATCGCTAAAAAATCACGCTCCCCTCTTCCAACTTTCTGCCACCGCCAATACTTATGCTTCCACTGCTCATCCAATGTCAATAGATCTCTCTCTTGGGCTTTCACAACAAACCACCACACCTTCTTTTCCTTCCACTGACCCACGTGCTTACTAATGAAGAACCTAGAAGACATCTTCCCCACTACCCTGACCATCTCCTTCGCAATTTCATTGCAGGACTCTCTCTTCCGGGTTCCCCACACTTTTCGCACCCCTGAAACATATTTGGCTGACTTCTCCCTTCCTACACTCTTTGGACTGTTCCCCCCACAGTCATTTTGCCTCTCACTACTTTCCTGACCAGATCTCTGTAGGCATGTTGCCTGTTTCTCTCGCTCATCTGACACTACCATCTTTTCCACCTTATCACCTGTCACCCCTTCACTCTGTGTCATACACTCCAACACCTCCTCTCTCTGGGACCCTCCTAAGCCCAGGCCTCTCAATCTCTCATTCTCCACTCTCATTTCATCCATTTCACTCTTCATCATGCTCATTTCTTCCCTCAACCCCCCTACTTCTTTGCGCAATTTCACCAGACAAGCAGACAAGCAAAAATAGCAAACAAAGGATTTCCCCTCCATCACTCCGGCATCCTCTTTCATTCCCAGGCATCTGATGTGAGACCATCCTTCACAAATCTCGCAGCACACCATTTCCCCTGACTCTACTTCATGAGTACAGAGACATCTAATTGCTTCGTCCCTGGTCTCCCCTAGTCCTGGCTCACCTTCCTTCACAAGACTCACTTTGCCATCACCACTCCTTCCATCAGTCCCTTCGTCACTCACATAATCAACCCCTTCTCCAACCACACCATCGACTACTTCCTCCAACTGTCCACCAATCTTGCTCGCGATCTTTGTCCCAATCCCGTCTCCGCTCTTTTTCTCGACCCCTTCTGCGGTCCTACCATCGATATTGTGAATAATCTCCTTTCTCTCTTGTCCTCTTCTCTTCTGAATCACCCTCCCTACTGATCTTTTCTCTCTTCGCTCACAGTCGCCCATCAAATCTTTTGTCAATCTACGTGCTCTCACGTTCGAGGCCGCCATCTTAATCTCAATCTGTATAATTCTATATTTATAATTTATACAGTAGATGGACATTGCATGCAATACATAAATGGTACAACAAGTCTCGCTATTAGTATGCAACACTACGAGTGCTAACAATACAAAATAAATGCACCAAATAATACTGTTCCACTCCAATGACTACCATTAGTGATATCTGTTCTATGTACATCTCAGGCGCTGTAGGTCCTAATGACATCAACAATGGGGGCCCTGCAAATGGGGCACTTGAGGGACTGAGCGCGCAGCTCCAGAGCACACTGCATGTCCACACACATGTGGCCACAGCGGTACAGAGCGCAATCCACCTCTGCCTGCAGGCAAATCACACAGTGACCCGGCGACACAATGGGGGAGGGGCTGGCCACATTAGATGCACTGCGAGGGGGGCGGGGTGCCGGCTGAGGGGCTCCTGGGTTGGGTGGTGGTTGTTGGTGCAGTCCCAGCTGAGGGGCTCCTAGGTTGGGTGGTGGTTGCTGGTGCGGTCCCAGCTGAGGGGCTCCTGGGTTGGGTAGTGGTTGCTGGTGCGGTCCCAGCTGAGGGGCTCCTGGGTTGGGTAGTGGTTGTGCTGCTGCAGCAAAGATGCTGGCTGGCTGTCCAGCTGCAGACTGCAGTGCAGCCACACGCACACTGAGAGCAGAGTGCATGGCTGCAGACACCTCTTGGCGGATAGAGCGCTGGATGTCCAATTGCAAGTCAAAACTGGTCCTCACCAGCTGGTGCAGCTCTGTCAGCTGCGACCTCATTTCGGTCATATCCCTCTGCAACTGACGGTACTCCTCTCGGCTGACCCCACCCACACGACCCTCCTCATGTACTGTTGGCATGGGCTCCCGGACCCCGCCCCTTTCACGCCTGCGTTCCAAGGAACGAAGGAGCTCTTGGGGGCCTACGCCTTGGCTGACGCGCTCTGCTCTCTGCTGAATGTGCACCTCTAGGACTCCTCGGAATTCACCTGAGAGTGCATTGGACACCAGCCTCTGTTGGACCAGACCCCCAACATCAGACAAAATGGCCTCCCTTTCTTCGCGACCCAGTCGAGCAAGGCTGGGACTGTCACGAAGCACACGCATGATCTGAGACTGATCTCTCTGGGGAACACGGTACCTCTGGCGGGGGGAGGGAGCAGGAATACGAGCCCCTGGTCTGCGACGACGGCGCTCAAGTGACCGGACAAAGTCTTCTCGAGTGACTCCATTCCTGCTACGGTCAGCCATTTCCTGTAGGTGGAGCTCCAAGTGGCCACGCAGCTCACCCCCAAGAGTGCGACGGACAATACCACGCTGGATCAGGCCCCCCACTTCAGCCAAAACGGCCTCTCTCTGCTCTGGGCCCAGCCGCCGCAGGCCAGGGCTCTCACGCAGCTGGCTTACAATCCGGCTCTGGTCTCTGTTGGGCACAGGGTACTGCTCCCTGGGCTGTGGGCGGGGCCTTTCAGCATGCTCTGCGGCCTGACGTCTCCTGGATGGCTGGTGTCTTGACCGGTGCCTCTCAATGTTCTCAGCAAGAGAGATCTCTAGAGCCTGCCGCCGCACAGCACTGCCCAGCACGTCTGACACACGTCTCGACTGAACCAGGCTCTGCAGGTCATGGTACACATCACTGGGAAGGGTGCACTCTGCTTCCCCAGATCGAAGGTGCAGGGTTCGTCGTTCCCTTTCAATCCCCAACTGCTCCTTCAGCTGATAGTCAAGCCTTCTGTGGTGGACACGCCCACTGACAGACTTACTCTGTGTGGATAACTTCCGCAACTCCTGTTGCATTTCTCTATGTAAGGGAGCAAGAGATAGGGTGGATGGGACAGACGCACTGCACGCATTGACGAGATGTGTAGAGGTTGACCTCATCACACGCACTGCACATGACCTATCCAGACATGACTCACTCGGACACCAACACACTTACTGTCTCAACTTCTCAAAGAAAGCATCAAAGGCTGCATCTTCTCCGCTCTGTGTGTTAACACTGCCTTCCTCGGCTCGGTCCTGATCAGCCATTCTCCTTCAGAGTAAAATTATAACACCAGCTGTGCATCTTGTTAGTCCAGTTTTATGCTTGAGTGCACTCCTAGAATAGTAGTGGCAGCGTGACTCAACAATGACGTATGGTATGATGTCATAGACTAAAAATAGATGCCTGCCTGTGTCATGCTGACCAATCACAACTGTCGAAAGTTGCGCGAAATTCGAGCACAGAATTGCCTGCAAACATGTTGAGCGAGCTGTTTGACGAAATCCTGGACTCTGAAAAGAGCTTCAAAGCGAAAGTAGACAGGCTCAGAACTTGTGAGCGAACACAGCACATTAAAGCTCCTCCAGGCGCACGTGTGTTTACCGAGCACTTGTAAAACACCACACTGCCCTTGCAAACCTGTCCCGCAGTAACAGAGAATATCGAGAAGTGCCAGAAGGAGAAGGATGCTGCTCTAGGAGAACTCGAAACGCTGCAGGGAGAAGTGCTTGTCAAGTCACAGCGTCTTTCCGAACTAAAAGTGGGCATGTGTTCCCAGAACGTTCTAGTGGGAGTTCTGCAGGAGCAGGAGAGAGCCCTACAGGCGGAGAAGGAGGAGCTTGAAAGGCAGTTGGCTGCTGTCAATGAGGAGGCAGATAAGGAAAGGTCGAGGTTTCATGTAAATGCCCAGTGGTCATACCCACTGTCCTTTAATTGATTACACTGGGCATAGTTGCTTACACACACACACATGTGCAGGGAGGTGTTTTTGGTACGAGCTATCTCGTTTGGCAACAAGTTTGGGCTCAGAAGTGACACAAAGCGTGTGGCGGAGGAGTGCCTGATGCAGGAGGCAGCATCCCTCCAGGAGGAAATAGCCTTACTACAGGCAGGTATGTATGTCTGCCAGCACAGCACACACCTCCCAGCTCTAGCGTGGTGCGCGGGGCCACAGATCACTGCACGAATATGGCATTGCACTATGTGAGGCATGTAGCATGTGTGTGTGTGTGTGCTGCAGAACTGAGTGAGGGTGAGAGGCAGCAGGAAGATGTGAGTCGGCTAAGTGAGGCCCTGGAGAGGGCCAGAGAGGAGCTAGAAAAGGAGGAAAGAGAGGCAGAGGCAGCCACCTGCCAAGCAAGGGCAAGCCAGGAGGAGCTCCAGGCTGCTGAGAGGGAATACGAGCAGCTCCTCCAGTGGAGCACAGCAGACCCAGAGTTTGCACGGCTCCAAGCTGAGCTGAGCCAACACCGCCAGGGAGGACCTGAGGAGGTGTGTCAGCAGCTGAGGAAGGAGCTGGAGGCAGTACAGGAGGAGTACTATGCCCACCGGTGGAGGAAGGCTAAGGGAGGAGGGGGGGTGTGCCACTTGAGTGGGTGCAGTGACCCTTCACAGATGCACAAGCCAGACCTACAGGAGCTCAACAGGAACTACTTTGATGAATCTCCCTCCAGCAGTCCTGTGGATGGCACGGCAGACCTCATGGGTGGTGGGGCGGTGGGTGCCCAGGGTGGACCCGCCTCCCTTACCAATGAGGGTTGTACTTTGCACACACCTCCAGAAATTCTGAGCAGGGTGAAGTCTAGTAGGGTGCTGTCCCCGTGGCAACAGGCTAGACCCCATAAGCCACCACACAGTGCATGTGGTAACAAGACAGGACCCTTGACCTTTGGGGGCTGGGAGCAGCCAGCCAGGGCAGTGGTGCAAAGGGAGTTTACCTCTGCAGCAGGACACAAGTGAGCATGCAGCTAGATGTATTAGGTGGTCTGGTGCATGTGCTTGCACGTGTACACATTATACTAGTCCAGTGCAGCTCTCTGCATCCAGGAGGTAGGCATCTCTCCTACCCACTGACAGAGAGGGGCTCACTGCACACATGACACGTGACACACAACCACCCACTGTTGTTCATGACCACTCTATCACTGCACACTGGTGTGTCTCCTTGCTGCCTGCAGGCCAGTTCCCCCAGGTGTGAAGAAGGTCCGATTCCAGTACTGAGTAGCACAACTTTGACAATTAATTCATATATAGTACAAACAAATAGAAATTATGTTAATAAAAGTTTAAATGTTACAGTTAAGATGTGTGATTGGCTAGTTAGCTGGTGGAGAAGTGCCTTGCACATCCAGCAGGGCAAGCTGTGCAAAGAGTGAGTCATCAATGTCATCAAAGGTTGTAAACTGGTCGCCCTCCAGAAAGAGACTCAAGTCCTCAAATGGGGTGACACCCTGAGAAGGATTGGTGGGGCTACTGGTAGTAAATGGACGTAACGGCTGTCTAAAGGGGTCCTGTAGGGATAACCCATCAGTGGAGTCCCTGTTTCTGGGCTGTCTAAAGGGGTCCTGTAGGGGAAATCCCTCAGTGGAATCTCTGTTCCTTGGTTGCCTAAAAGGGTCCTGTAGGGGTAACCCGTCTGTGGAGTCTCTGTTCCTGGGCTGCCTAAAGGGGTCCTGTAGGGGAAGCCCATCGGTGGAGTCCCTGTTTCTGGGCTGTCTAAAGGGGTCCTGTAGGGGAAATCCCTCAGTGGAATCTCTGTTCCTTGGTTGCCTAAAGGGGTCCTGTAGGGGTAACCCGTCTGTGGAGTCTCTGTTCCTGGGCTGCCTAAAGGGGTCCTGTAGGGGAAATCCGTCTGTGGAGTCCCTATTCCTCTCCTTTGTGTGAGGGCTGCTGGAAGCAAATGAGTGATCATTGCCAGTAAAACTGGAGAAGGGATCTGCTCCAAAGATGTGTCCTCCTGAAGGTGACGCAGCTGTCTGATGGGACGAGCTGTCTGCAAAGGCTGAGAGCACTTGAACATCTGAGTCAGTGGATGTCTGCTTGATGATTGAGTCCCACGTTTTGTTTGGTTGCAGCTGTAGAGCGTCCTGGTATGACGGGGGGCTCTCCACTACACTGTCCAGCTCCTTGAAGTGGTCTGAAAAGTCTTGTCTCGGGGAAGAAGTGGAGGAGGCGAGTGAGGAAGGTGAGGTAGCCCCACTGCCACCACTGGATGGGCTGGGTGGGAGGTCAATGCTATGGATGGCCCGGAGCTGCTGTAGGGGGTTCTCCAGGTACACTGAGCCCCGTGAGGTGTTGCGAGAGAAGCTGCTTGCAGAGGCGTCTGATGGCTCCTCGGAGGTGCTTGGTACGTACATGGATTGGGCTCGGGAGGGGCGCTGCTTCTGGGTGTTCACCTTCTGAAGGTCTGGGGCAGACTTCAGGCTGGTGTGTGCTCGTGCCAGGGCCTTGATGCTGTCATTGACTGCCCGGAACACCTCTCGTGTGCGGGTGCATTCAAACACAAACCGAGCTGCACCATAGCGAGAACTGCGCCCAGTCTCAAAGTTAAAATCACCATGTGTTTTGCCATAGGACTTGATAGTTTTAAACTCCCACGTGGCCACTCTGTCGTGTGAGCTGGTGTCGTGTAGGGTCATGCCCTTGCTCACTATGTTAAGGAGGTACTGCCCAGAGAGGTTGGCCTTCTGGGCACCATCTGATGGCACAACTGTGACCACCTCTTGCAGTATCACTGCATGTGTGTTTGCACATGTGTGTGTGTGTGTGTGTGTGTGTGTGTGTGTGTGTGTGTGTGTGTGTAGAGAGAGATAGGCAACAGTCAGAACAGTCTCTTCAGCATGAGGTTATATGTGGCATGTGGTTGTGAGCTGAGTACGTGTGTGTGTGTGTGTGTGTGTGTGTGTGTGTGTGTGTGTGTGTGTGTGTGTGTGTGTGTGTGTGTGTGTGTGTGTGTGTGTGTTGCAGCATGGCACACAGAGCTAACCTCCAGCAGGCAGGGGAGCAAATGCTTCATTCGTCCGAGATGAGACAGATGAGGAGGATGTCTTCTGCTTGGACCCTTTGCGCTGCTTGGTCAAAAGGTGGGTCTTCACTGCTGCCCGCACGTTCCTCACCCAGCAGTCCAGCTCCTCCTGACTTGCAGCCGCAAAGAGGTGGTGCCCAATGTGTGTGGTGCACTGGAAGACAAAGGGGCGTGACTTCATTGATGTTACCTGGGAGCAGCTCCGGCACTCACGGAGGGGGATGACACGCCGACCACTCTCGTTGAGTTGGCTAACTTCATCATCAAAGTACTCCAGTCGCAGATGGGCCTCTGACTTGGGACCATACAACACAAACCACCTCCGGTTCCAGCGCTACAGAGCATGTAAACAACGCAAACATACTAACGAGTATCCTGTGGGGCTTCAATTTATTACCACCACACACTAGCACACTAGCACACTACCACCACACACTAGCACACTACCACCACACACTAGCACACTATCACACTATCACCACACAGCACACTACCACCCACACTATCACGCTACCACCACACACTAGCACACTACCACCACACACTAGCACACTACCACCACACACTAGCACATTTCACAGCAGGAATAGTTGCTGTGTGGCTGTGGCTGTGACTGCACAGACACACGGCGTCTCTGCAAAACCGGCTATCCCCGCCCACACCTTCACTAGTCCCGTCATCGAGAGCTTGTCCAGGTAGCCAACCATGACCGCTCCCGGCCCGTCCACAGGCCCTAGCACAGCCATGCCGTCTGCTCAGAAGACTCCACCAGGGCGTGACCACAAACGGGCACCGCCCAACATTGTCGCCGTTCACGTGACGAAAAGTGACACACGAGACGTTGACGAACGTAGAAGTAACGCAACACAGCAACGGATCGCGCCGGCGCGGACATGAAGCGGTCTGGCCCGTCTCCTGGGTCTTACTCCAAGGTACTGAGGCACAGCAGGATGTGGTAGTAGCCTTTGCCTCGGTACGAGTTGCTACCGCTTACTTGTTAAGTGTGTCTGAGCGTTGGCCGTCCCAAGGCCGATTGCTGCTGTTGGTCTGGCCGTCGCGCTCGGTGTTGTCCGTGCGCCGCCGCTGTGCTAGCGTAGGTTTGTGTCTGTGGCACTACTCACTGACGCGTACATTCCCCCTTCAGAGAAGCCGAGATGGCGCCTCTTCGCAAGAGTGGGAGGAGGAGGAGGACTACGTCCCCTATGTCCCAGTGAGGGAGCGAAAGAGGGCTGCACTGGAGAACAGATTGATTCAGCGCCAGCCTGTTGTGACCAGTGACACAAGGGAGGACGCCTCGGCTGAAGGGAGTAAAGACATGGTAAGTAGAAGTGGCAACGGCTGGTAGCACTGGGTCGTGTAGGAAGTCTGGATGCTTGGTGGTGGTAGTGTGTGTGCTCAGCAGTCTGTGTGCAGTGTGTTGTGTGTGCCTGTATGGTGTTCAAAGTAAATGATTGCTGAAGTGTACCGTAGCCAAGAAGACATTGTGTGTTCAATATGGAATGGTCTGGTCCTCAGAGAAACTCAAGGTCTAGCCCCAACTGTTCACAATTTTGCAGACTACTTGTTGCAGTGGGTGAGCCAGCTCCATCAGAGCCTGCGAGTAGCCTTTGGAGCACTCCTATTGGTCAATGTGACTAGCCCACCCAATGCCCTCGCAGTGTGTGCTATATTCCTGTGGGTCACTTGGGGAGGCAGGCGGCATATGGCTTGGGCTGTACTCAGACAAGTGATGAATTGCTATAGTGATTTGATCGGTCAGTTTGACTTCCAAATTCTCCTCGGGTAAACCAGTTTAGCAGTTGCCATTTGTGCGGGTGTGTAGTCTTGTCCCCAGACCACTTCTGGCTACCATTTTGACTGAGGTGCAGAAAGTGGTCTGGCAAACTGGGATCTGCATTCCTGATGCACTGACATTACAATAAGTGAGCTGGGAGTGAAGCAGTGGTCCCCTTCACATGTGAGCTGGGAGTGAAGCAGTGGTCCCCTTCACATGTGAGCTGAGAGTGAAGCAGTGGTCCCCTTCACATGTGAGCTGGGAGTGAAGCAGTGCCCCCCTTCACATGTGAGCTGGGAGTGAAGCAGTGCCCCCCTTCACATGTGAGCTGAGAGTGAAGCAGTGGGTCCCCTTCACATGTGAGCTGGGAGTGAAGCAGTGGTCCCCTTCACATGTGAGCTGGGAGTGAAGCAGTGGGTCCCCTTCACATGTGAGCTGGGAGTGAAGCAGTGGGCCCCTTCACATGTGAGCTGGGAGTGAAGCAGTGGTCCCCTTCACATGTGAGCTGGGAGTGAAGCAGTGTAGGTCCCCTTCACATGTGAGCTGGGAGTGAAGCAGTGGGTCCCTTCACATGTGAGCTGGGAGTGAAGCAGTGGGCCCCTTCACATGTGAGCTGGGAGTGAAGCAGTGGGCCCCTTCACATGTGAGCTGGGAGTGAAGCAGTGCCCCCCTTCACATGTGAGCTGGGAGTGAAGCAGTGGGTCCCCTTCACATGTGAGCTGGGAGTGAAGCAGTGGGCCCCTTCACATGTGAGCTGGGAGTGAAGCAGTGCCCCCCTTCACATGTGAGCTGGGAGTGAAGCAGTGGTCCCCTTCACATGTGAGCTGGGAGTGAAGCAGTGGGTCCCCTTCACATGTGAGCTGGGAGTGAAGCAGTGGTCCCTTTCACATGTGAGCTGGGAGTGAAGCAGTGCCCCCCTTCACATGTGAGCTGGGAGTGAAGCAGTGGTCCCCTTCACATGTGAGCTGAGAGTGAAGCAGTGGCCCCCTTCACATGTGAGCTGGGAGTGAAGCAGTGTAGGTCCCCTTCACATGTGAGCTGGGAGTGAAGCAGTGGGTCCCCTTCACATGTGAGCTGGGAGTGAAGCAGTGGTCCCCTTCACATGTGAGCTGGGAGTGAAGCAGTGGTCCCCTTCACGTGTGAGCTGGGAGTGAAGCAGTGGTCCCCTTCACATGTGAGCTGGGAGTGAAGCAGTGGGTCCCCTTCACAAACTAGATGGCTCTGGTAACCCAGGTCCTGCAAAGTGTTAACAAAGCTTTTCTCTCTCTGCCGCCCCAGCTATACTATACTTGCTAAGGTAGCCGTTTATTGCATACTTCAGTTCTAGCCATCTGATTAGGTCTTCCAGATTCAGGGACATGAACAATGTCCCTGAATCTCATCCACGAACCATCAGTACTCCAGGAAGTTGGACCCAGTTTACCAGACCAGCCTTTCACAGCGACAGCCATTTTACGAAAGGGTGGGCACGAGACTCGTGTGGGTGTGGTGTGTGAGTGGGCGTGGTCGTTTGGGGTCGTTTGCAGAGCCAGCAGGGTGCTGCTGCTGTGGTGTGGTGGATTGTGGTCAGTACTTGTGTTTTGGACTTTTGGTTCAGTTCAAGGGTGGTCTCCAGGGCAACAGTTGTCACCTTTGAACCTATCACCTCCACCCTCTCCCTTGTGATACAGAGAAGAGGAGGGAAGGTGGGAGGCCCTCGGAGACCACAGTACACAGCTGCGCAGTTGCAGGAGGCAGTGGCTGCTGTCCTCTCATCAGAAATGACAGCAAACCGTGCTGCTAGTGTGTTTGGCATCCCGAGCAGCACAGTGCGGAGCCATATCAAGAGATACAGAGAGCACCATGCTGGGGCCTCCCGTGAAGCGTGTGGCAGTGCACGTGATGTGTTTGCGCCAGCTCAGTCACAACCTGCAGCAGTGCTGGGCATGCCTAGCCAGGTGGAGCAGGAGGTGGTGGGAGCAGCATTGAATGCAGTGCAGATGGGTTTCACACTCAACAGTGACTGGCTGTATGCATTCATCATGGACATGGCAAAGGAGGGCCTGCAGGACCGGGACCAGCTGGGTCCCAAGACCACTCCCACCCGTGCCTGGGCTCGACAGTTGGTCAGTGGTAGCCCCAGCCTGCAGAGCGTGCTCCCCTCCTTGCGGAGGCGGTCTGTCAGTCTGGAGCAGTGGTTCAACATGTACGAGAGACTGCTGGTGTCCCTGGGGTTCCTCGGTGCATCGGATGTGCAGACACGGGTCTGGGTCGCGGAGGAGGTGGGGTTCTCCCACAGTGCGGATGTGGACTGCCCCGTTGTCCGACGCAGTGTGGCTGAGTATGCTAGCAGCAGAGAGGGCTACCTGTCGGTGCTGTGCTGTGGGTCAGCATGTGGGCACCTGATGCCCCCATTGATCGTATTCTCCGGGAAGGTCATGGAGGGTGCCATATTTCAGAAAGGACCTACAGGGGCCCTCTACGGAGTCTCAGACTCCGGATGGGTGGACAACGGGCACCTCTACGAGTGGTTCCAGGATTTTGTGGAAGAGCTGTACATGCAGAACGTCGCAAGCCCTGTGGTCCTCCTCATCAGTGACAGGGTGGATTACCTCAGCCTGCACCTCCTCCAATTGGCTGAGAAGTACAACATTCACATCCTGGCTATGCCCGCACAGCTCAGCAGTCCCTTCATGTGTGGAGTACTCAAGCAGGCATCAGCCAGTTGGGCGCAGAGCGTCCACAGCCACTGTGCCGCTAGCAATGTGCCTGCGGCAGACAACGTGGCCTGTGCTGGGATGCTGTTTGAAGTGTGGCAATCCCTGGTCACTCCATACAGCCTTGTCACTGCCTTCCGCAGCTCAGGCCTGCTTCCCTTCAAGCCGACCATACCCTCTACTGACAAGGGGGAGAAGGTGAGAGATCGACAACCTGCAGCAACACTGATGGAGACGGAAGTGGTCAGGTCAGACTCAAATCTCCTCCAGGATTGCCTTGTGGGGCAGGAGCAGTGCTGGGTCGAGCTCGAGGATGTGTGTGATGAGGGAATTGGCAGTGCCATTGTGTCACCTGACTCTGACCCAGTGGAAGCAAACCTCTCCTTGTCACCAGGGGCAAGCACGTTACTGGACCCTGACTCCATTGTGGCCAGCTTACCTGGGTGTGCCGCGCTGTCACCTGTATCAGAGCCTTTGGAGACAGAGGTACTAGCACCACTGAGGACTGACACCATGTCATCTCCCAATTCACTAGAGGCCAATGTCTCGTCTCCCCCAGATTCACTGGAGGCTCTGATCGAAGATCTTGGAATTATGGAGACTACTGTTTTATCATCTGGTTATTCCATTGCGGCGGTGGCCAGCACTGACCCGGATGCACCCAGCGTGACACAGTGTGCAGTGTGCTGGTGTGTGTGTGTTGAGGGCAGCAAGGAGGCTGCCAACTGGGTGGGATGTGACAAGTGCCACAAGTGGTTCCACTTCTACTGCGTGGGCCTCCCTGAGATGATTGACAGCAGCACAGCCTTCCACTGTCCGGACTGTTTGAAATAGAGAGCTGTGGCTTTTGAATGGACTAGTTTGGCAGTCTGCCTTATGTGTGTGGATGTGTGATTGGCATTGGATGTGTGTGTGTGTGTGTGTGTGTGTGTGTGTGTGTATGTGTGTGCGTGTGTGTGTGTGGGTGTGGGTGTGTGGGTGTGTGGGTGTGTGTGCTCTGATTTCAATGACTTGATGACTCACTCCAGTTTTAACTCACTGACAACTGATTTCAATCTTTTTTACACCTCTCCTTGTGCCCCCACCCCCTCACTTTGTACATTTGTATATTGTTATGTGTGATTGATGGATGGTGATTGATGAATTGATGGATCATGAGTGATGGCGACTTGCAATGGCACGAGTGTACTGTGATGTGTGGGGTACTTTGAGATTAGGTTGAGTGAAATAGTGAGACTGGTGGGGTGAAGTGGATGCATGGGGTGGACAAGTTGGTGTGGGTAGTCTGACTTGCTCTGTAGTGTATAATGGGCCTCCCTCCCCCTCCCCTCTTCCCTCCCTCCCCCTCCCCTCTTCCCCCCTCCCCTCCCCTCTTCCCTTCCTCCCCCTCCCCTCTTCCCTCCACTCCCCCTCCCATCCCCTCTTCCCTCCCTCCCCCTCCCCTCTTCCCTCCCTCCCCCTCCGCTCTTCCCTCCCTCCTCTTCCCTTCCCTCACATGCACCAGATGGTGGAGGGGGTGGGTCCCCAGGCTAAGGTGAGTCTGTTGGACCAGCACGCTGAGCTCAAGAAGCAAGCAGAGGTGCAGAAGGAGACAGAGTGGGACAAGCAGATAGCAGAGGAGGAGGAGATCTTTAGGAACATCACAGAGACAAGGGCCCTGATGGGAGCTGGGGAGCTGGCCAAGGGAGTGGTCTACAGCGAGTCACTGCAAACCGGGTAAGGAGCTGTTAGTCTAGGTGTGAGGTGGTGATGTGTGGTGCAGTGTGTGAGGTGGTGACGTGTGGTGCAGTGTGTGAGGTGATGTGTGGTGCAGTGTGTGAGGTGGTGATGTGTGGTGCAGTGTGTGAGGTGGTGATGTGTGGTGCAGTGTGTGAGGTGGTGATGTGTGGTGCAGTGTGTGAGGTGGTGACGTGTGGTGCAGTGTGTGAGGTGGTGATGTGTGGTGCAGTGTGTGAGGTGATGTGTGGTGCAGTGTGTGAGGTGGTGATGTGTGGTGATGTGTGGTGCAGTGTGTGAGGTGATGTGTGGTGCAGTGTGGTGCAGTGTGTGAGGTGATGTGTGGTGCAGTGTGTGAGGTGGTGATGTGTGGTGCAGTGTGTGAGGTGGTGATGTGTGGTGCAGTGTGTGAGGTGGTGATGTGTGGTGCAGTGTGTGAGGTGGTGTGTGGTGCAGTGTGTGAGGTGGTGATGTGTGGTGCAGTGTGTGAGGTGATGTGTGGTGCAGTGTGTGAGGTGATGTGTGGTGCAGTGTGTGAGGTGGTGACGTGTGGTGCAGTGTGTGAGGTGACGTGTGGTGCAGTGTGTGAGGTGATGTGTGGTGCAGTGTGTGAGGTGGTGATGTGTGGTGCAGTGTGTGAGGTGGTGACGTGTGGTGCAGTGTGTGAGGTGGTGATGTGTGGTGCAGTGTGAGGTGGTGATGTGTGGTGCAGTGTGTGAGGTGGTGATGTGTGGTGTTTGTTGCAGGTGGAGGCCACCAAAGTATATCCGAAACAGGTCTGAGGAGAAGCACGAGAAAGTGCGTGCCAAGTGGCATATCCTGACAGAAGGCGAGGACCTCCCTCCTCCCATCAAGTCCTTCAGAGCCATGAAGTTCCCCCAACCCATCCTGGGTGCTCTGAAGAAGAAGGGCATTACTCATCCCACCCCTATTCAGATACAAGGCATCCCCACAATGTGAGGACAACGCACAGGGTAGGACGTTTGTTGCAGCAGCTGTGGAGATGTTTACCACCCCTCCCCCTCTCCCTCCCCCTTCTTCTCACCTCCCCTCTCCCCCTCTCCCCCCCCCCACCTGCCATAGCTTGTCTGGGCGAGACATGATTGGCATTGCTTTCACTGGGTCCGGGAAGACGCTGGTGTTTTGTCTGCCGCTCATCATGTTTGCTCTAGAGCAGGAGAAGGCCTTGCCCTTCCAGCGAAATGAGGGTCCATATGGTCTCATCATCTGCCCCTCGGTAGGTGGGTGGGGTTGTGGGCGGAGCTGCATGTGTGGTCTCCTGTGACGTTGGTGTTGCCACACTTTAGAGGGAGCTTGCGACACAGACTCACGATGTGATTAAGGCCTTCACCTCAAGTTTGGAGGCAGATGGGCTGCCCAGTGTGCGGTCCATGCTGTGCATGGGGGGCATCGCCTTCAGAGAGCAAGCTGAGGCTATCAGGAGGTGGGTGTGGAGGGGGAGGGGCACAGGTGGGTAGGGAGGGGAGGGGCACAGGTGGGTGTGGAGGGGGAGGGGCACAGGTGGGTAGGGAGGGGGAGGGGCACAGGTGGGTGGGGAGGGGAGGGGCACAGGTGGGTGTGGAGGGGGGGCACAGGTGGGTAGGGAGGGGGAAGGGCACAGGTGGGTAGGGAGGGGGAGGGGCACAGGTGGGTGTGGAGGGGGGCACAGGTGGGTGTGGAGGGGGAGGGGCACAGGTGGGTAGGGAGGGGGAAGGGCACAGGTGGGTAGGGAGGGGGAGGGGCACAGGTGGGTGGGGAGGGGGAGGGGCACAGGTGGGTAGGGAGGGGGAGGGGCACAGGTGGGTAGGGAGGGGGAGGGGCACAGGTGGGTGGGGAGGGGGAAGAGGACAGGTGGGTGGGGAGGGGGAGGGGCACAGGTGGGTGGGGAGGGGGAGGGGCACAGGTGGGTGGGGAGGGGGAGGGGCACAGGTGGGTGGGGAGGGGGAAGAGGA
The DNA here is from genome assembly GCA_964019415.1 of Ianthella basta. NCBI lineage: Eukaryota > Metazoa > Porifera > Demospongiae > Verongiida > Ianthellidae > Ianthella > Ianthella basta. Next base: position 8,137,523 of record OZ025877.1, read on the forward strand.
CAGGTGGGTGGGGAGGGGGAGGGGCACAGGTGGGTAGGGAGGGGGAGGGGCACAGGTGGGTGGGGAGGGGGAGGGGCACAGGTGGGTGGGGAGGGGGAGGGGCACAGGTGGGTGGGGAGGGGGAGGGGCACAGGTGGGTAGGGAGAGGGAGGGGCACAGGTGGGTGGGGAGGGGGAGGGGCACAGGTGGGTGGGGAGGGGGAGGGGCACAGGTGGGTGGGGAGGGGGAGGGGCACAGGTGGGTGGGGAGGGGGAGGGGCACAGGTGGGTGGGGAGGGGGAGGGTGCTGATGCATCCTTACCATACTGTCTGATCTGCAGAGGTGTGCACATTGTCGTGGCAACACCTGGTCGACTGATGGACCTGCTGCAGAAGAAGGTGATGCACCTGGAGGTGTGTCGGTGTCTTGTGCTGGACGAGGCAGACAGGATGATAGATCTCGGCTTTGAGGAAGACATCCGCACCATCTTCACTTACTTCAGAGTGAGCACCTGTTTCTGTGGTAGCTGCTGGAGACAAAGGCTGTCTCAGATGGAACTCTTTTTGTGCTTTGGGTGTTCCTGGCGTTCAAGTATTTAACTTACACACCCCTCCCTCCCCTCCCCTCCCCTCCCCTCCCCTCAGTGCCAGCGCCAGACTCTGCTGTTCAGTGCCACCATGCCAAAGAAGATTCAGAGCTTTGCCCGAAGTGCCCTAGTCAACCCAGTAACAGTGAATGTGGGACGTGCCGGAGCTGCCAGTCTGGACGTGATCCAGGAGGTGGAGTACGTCAAACAGGAAGCCAGAGTGGTGTACTTGCTGGAGTGCTTGCAGAAGACCCCACCCCCAGTGAGTGCCATTTGATGGGTGCACAAGAGTGGGGTGTGAGGATGTGTGGGGTGTGAGGGTGTGTGGGGTGTGAGGGTGAGTGTGTGGGGTGTGAGGGTGTGTGGGGTGAGGTGTGAGGGAACCTATACACCACTCATCCTGTAAACATGTGCCGTAGGTGTTGATTTTCTCTGAGAAGAAAGCAGAAGTTGATGACATTCATGAGTACCTGTTGCTGAAGGGGGTGCAGGCTGTTAGCATCCATGGAGGGAAAGGTAGGGGTGTTCTTTGGCTGGTGGATGGCCACTTCCTGTCGCATGACCACCGACTTCCTATCACGTGACTAACTTCCTGCTGCATGCAGACCAGGAGGACAGGCAGTGGGCCATCAAGGAGTTCAGGGAGGGCCGTAAGGATGTGTTAGTGGCGACGGACATTGCTTCCAAGGGCCTGGACTTCCAAGGGATACAGCATGTCATCAACTATGACATGCCAACAGACATTGAGAACTATGGTGGGTGTGGGTGGCTTTCTGGTAGAGGAGGGGAGGGGAGGGGCACTCTACTTGTCTCTTGTGTGCAGTTCACAGAATTGGCCGTACTGGTCGCTGTGGGAAGACAGGTATTGCCACTACCTTCATCAACAAGAAATGCGGTGAGGGGAATGGTGTTTAATTTACTCACTGAACAGTCAGATCATTTGATATGTTGTGTGCTGGTGAGACTGTCATTGCATGTCATGTGTGTCTGGTTCTGTTTGTGGTGTGTGCAGACGAAGCTGTGCTGAGGGACCTGAAGCACCTCCTCCTGGAGGCAAAGCAGAAAGTCCCTGAATTCCTGTTGCAAGTAGAGTCTGACTGGGACTTCATCTCCAGGGGAGGTGAGGTTGGGTGCTGTGAGGGGGAGTGAGGTGGTGTGATGGGGAGTGAGGTGGTGTGAGGGGGAGTGTGGTGGTGTGAGGGGAGTGAGGTGGTGGTGTGAGGGGGAGTGAGGTGGTGAGACCCCATTGCCATTCCCACTCCTATTCCAACTGCAATCTTACTCTTATATTCGCATTCACATTCCCATTCCCAGATCAAATTGGGTGTTCCTATTGCAATGGTCTGGGCCACAGAATCACTGACTGTCCCAAATTGGCCTCCCTCCAGAACAGACAGACGGCTAGCATTGGACGCAAGGACTACCTCTCGGCCTCAGCTGCTGACTACTAGCACACTCCACACCCCATGCACTGAACGCACACACACACACACCTACCTCATCCACTTTGCCCACACCGACGTACACAAGTTTGTATTAATAGTGTGTGTGCAAGAGCCCACACACTGCAGACTGCCTCGCGGGCTGCACGAGTACACTGAACAGGGTTGTTGTTCTAATCAATTAATCAATATACCAACACACTGGATAAATGAGTTGTGCCTGTTCACAAAATTGTGTGTTAATTTTTGTAAAAATTTATAAAAATCCTGTACAAAAGCATCAATATATATATACACAAGAAATGGCATGTATGTCTGTGTAGTGGGGAGGAGTGTCCATGTGTTGTGTGTGTGTATGTACATGTGCGTATGTAGTTGACGTGTCACTTGGCAACAGCATAGACAGTGAGGCTGAACCACCAGTTGCTAGGAATTACAGGGGCTTTCCCCGCCAAACACACAGTGACCCATCAGAAGCTCCAGTAGCCATCCACTCTCCATCTCTGGAGTAGGCCAAGCAGGTGATGTCACCCTGGAGGGGGGGGGGGGGGGGGGAGGAGAGTTGGAACGTATATGACACGTGCATGATACTTTAATGCAGAGGGTTACAGGTCGTTAACCCTGATGTGTCCGGCAAGCACGCGATGCAGGCGGAAGTGCAAGGGCATGTGAGTATTGGCGGGTATTGTCAATAGTTTGCAAGTCTGTGGCTGACCGCATGACAGTCGAGGGAGAACAGACTCGTTCCCCTTCCCTCCCTCCCTTTATAGATTTCTCACCATTAGGGTGAGACAGTGCAAGGGCATGCCTTTGGGGGTGGGGTCCCCCAAAGTTATGAGGATGAGTGACGATCACATGGCAAGCATGTACTAGGTGAATGACCAAACAGGACAGAGCCTAAGCTGCCCAAGCAGAGCCTTGGTTGCCCGTGGCAACCCTCACAGCAAGGCCTTGGTTGCCCGCGGCAACCCTAGTAGTAAGGTCTTGGTTGCCCGCGGCAACTCTCACAGTAGTTCAGGTCTTATCAATACTCAAGGACGCAGCAAGGGGTTAACATGAATAGAAATCCATTCTCCTGGACCCCGCCCCCACAGTGGCAGCCCCTCACCTTTTGCTCTTGCAATTCAAACAGTGCCTTGTAGTCTGCGGTGGAGTAGACCTTGACCAGCCCCCTCTCACAGCCAACTGCAAGGTGGGCTCCACTTGGGCAGAAACAGACACTGAAGACCCCAATAGAGGCTGCAGAGACAGCAGACACATGCAGTGACAGTGTGACAACAGTGACACATGCAGTGACAGTGTGACAACAGTGACACATACACTGACAGTGTGACATGTGCAGTGACAGATTACCAAAGTGGCCAGTAATACACTCATACGCTCGAGCCACACAACAGAAGCACACACAGCTCTACTGACACACCTTCTGGTGCAATGGACTGCACAGCTTCTCCAGTGTCCACACTCCACAGGGTGACAACATCCACACATGCTACTGCCAGATACCTGCACAGGTACAACAGCACACCACTCACACCAACTCACCACCTCACAACACCCCTCATACCACCCCTCACAACACCCCTCATACCACCCCTCACAACACCCCTCACACCACCCCTCACAACACCCCTCATACCACCCCTCACAACACCCCTCATACCACCCCTCACAACACCCCTCACACCACCCCTCACAACACCCCTCACACCACCCCTCACAACACCCCTCATACCACCCCTCACAACACCCCTCACACCACCCCTCAACACCCCTCACACCACCCCTCACAACACCTCTCACACCACCCCTCACACCACCCCTCACACCACCCCTCACACCACCCCTCACAACACCTCTCACACCACCCCTCACACCACCCCTCACACATCATATACTCCTAAGCCACGGACCTGCCATCTTGTGAAAATGACATGAAGAGGGACACTTTCACGCCACCATGTCCTGCAGGGGCGGAAGCAGGCATCATCACATGTAGGTCACTTGGGAATCACATGTAGGTCACATGGGAATCACATGTAGGTCACATGGGAATCACATGTAGATCACATGGGAATCACATGCACGTCACATGGGAATCACATGCACGTCACATGGGAATCACATGTAGGTCACAGGGGTGAGTGGCTCACCAACATCCAGTGTCCTGAGGTGCTTCCCCGAGCTGTACTCCCAGAGGTGGATCAGTTTATTGCCTGCTGCTTTGAACAGTGTACCTGGCTGGACACTGACGGCCAGCACAGGGGGCGTGGCCACAGGGGACACAGCCAGGCTGTAAATACAGCACGGGCCATCCTGAGGCAGTGGGAGGATCGCCATTAAAGCTTTGATAAAGCACTCATGATTACTGAAGGGCACAGGTGAAGAGAACCAGACAACTTACCTTTCCACCATCAAACCGAGTCAGTGGCTCTGCAGGGAGGGACTTGTTGCTCTTGGTCATGGGCCACACTTGGACCTGCGGAAAAAATGTAACCATAGCAACCTCAGCCCTCCTCCACTTGTCATGTTGTGGTGCACGGTTACCTCAGTGGACTTGTCATCTGTGCCGGCAACAATAAGTTCTCCAGATGGCGCAAATGATGCCACCAGCAGAGGAGGGTCCTGAATGCCGGGAGGGGACGTGCAGGTACAGCTCAGTCAACCTCCCTGCATGCACAGCCACACCCACACACAACGTGGCCTACCCTGGGGTCCCCCAGCTGTGGGTCCAGTGTACTGTGGGCCTCGGTGTGGTCACTGGTGTCCACCACATGCACTGCAGAGGAGCTGGCTGCCAACCGCCCTCCAAAGTGAGACACGGCAAGCACTGTCTCACCAGTGGGGATGCTGGCCTTGTTGTCAAGGCAACCATCATCAAGCTTCCAGAGTGTAACCTAACAAGAGAATAGGCACAGTGACACAAAGCTGTCACCTTGTCCCAGCTGGGTGACAAGATGGCTGACCTGAGTGTCACCTCCTGACGATGCCAATGTGTGGCTGGAGCAGAAGGCAATGGTCTCTACTGGACCAGGGTGGGCACCATCCAGAGTGGCAACAAGGCTGTACGGCTGTTGGTGTGGGGAGAGGAAGGACTGGAGGAGTCCACAGACCTAGTGAGGGGGAGGGAGGAGGAGGAGGAGGAGGGAAGAAGTTGTGCATGCATCATACGGTACAGCTCCACTCACTACAGCCCCGCCCACCTCACTACAGCCCCGCCCACCTCACTACAGCCCCACCCACCTCTTTTTTCTGTGCCTTGCATGCCAAAATGTAAGGTGTTGCCTCAAAGTCACCTTCTCTTAAAAGGGGATTTCCCCCTCCTGCTAGCAGCAACTTTACCATGGCAACATGCCCTGCCTCAGCAGCTTCATGTAAAGGGGTACGCTCCTTATTGTTCACTTCGTTGACACGGCAACCACTACATAGAGGAAGAACAACAACAGTCAAAGTCGTCTCACCTCTTGGGGCATCCCCCATGGCAGTGCTCACCTCTTAAGGAAGAGCTGCACCACCTCCACATGGCCCTCCCTGGCTGCAATGTGCATGGGGGTGTCTCCCTTGCTGGTCTGAGGAGGGGAGGGGAAGGGACCCATTGATACGGGTACTCTCCATGGCCACACGATGCGTAACAAACAAAGAGTGCCTGCTCCACTCCAAACACTAAACAGTCACACACAGTGCTTACATCTCAACACATCAAGGTGAAATAGAAAGACAGAGCAGTTGACAATGATAGTGCAGTAACTCTATTATAGGGCAATTGGTATGTTGCAGGCTGTCTGTTTGGACAGTGGATGGGGTGTGCACACAGTGGACCTGCATTATACTGCTGGAGCCACAGTACATGCACAAAGGACGATATCCCCTCACTTTCGTACTAGGCTCCTAAGAGCTCTTAACTCCCACAACACACCCCTGGCCTAAGGCAAAAGGTAGCCCAAACTACACTCTGCTGGTTGCTATAGCAACTGTCTCCTCACCTTTGCATTGACATCTCCCCCATGTCTGAGGAGTAGTCCAGCCATGTTTGTGCTGCCCCGCCCTGCAACCACGTGGAGCAGTGTGCTGTGGTTCTGTGGCTCCACCCCATTGGGGTCAGCCCCTCTTATTAGTAGCAGCTCCATCACCTGAAAGTGGTCATAGTTGAAGGCCAGTACCAGCGGCCGCACAGGAGGGGAGGTGGCAGTGGGGAGCTCCATGTCTACACCACTCTCTATTTCCATGGTGACAGACGCAATGTTGCCATCCTGCGTGGGGTGGGGGACAAGGGAGGGAGGGGAGGGGAGGGAGTGGCATGTGGCACAACCAGACAGTTCTCCCCCACTCCCGCACACTTACTCGAATTGCAGAGTGCAAAGAGTTGAAGCCATTTTGAAAAGTCAACACGGCAACCGAGTCTCGTTTGGGAGTGGTAGGCTTGTGGACCTGACTGTAGGATAGCGAGAGGAGGGGATGTCCCTCTTCGGATGAATGGCTGCTCCCCTCAAGGCTTGCTCCACTGCTGCGCCGCTCGGTAGGTGGAGTGGGAGGAGTTATGTTGGGGGGCTGAGTGGCCTTGGTGAGAGGTGACTGCTCAGTGCCCTCCTGAGCGGGGTGGTGGTCAGTCACCGCATGCGGCAACAGCAAGGACCCAGGGGAGGGCGGGATGCTAGAACCCCGCCCACTGTCTTCTGTAGAGAGATAGGACAATTCTCTCTATGAATACGCATACTTACACAAGCTCTTATCCACCTCCCCCTCCCCCTCCCCTCTCCCCGTTACCTCCTCCCCCTCCCCCTCCCCCTCCCTGTTACCTCTTCCCTCTCCCCGTTACCTCCTCCCCCCTCCCCGTTACCCCCTCCCCCTCCCCCCTCCCCATTACCCCCTCCCCCTCCCCTCCCCGTTACCTCCTCCCCCCTCCCCGTTACCCCCTCCCCCTCCTCTCCCCGTTACCTCCTCCCCCCTCCCCGTTACCCCCTCCCCCTCCCCCCTCCCCATTATCCCCTTCCCCTCCCCTCCCCCTCCCCCCTCCCCCTGTACAAAGGATTCAAAGCATACGGCAACCTTTCAAGTCAATTCAGCACAGCATTCTGTATACAACTGAGGCTGCAGCGCTGAGTGTGTGCCAACATTCACCAGCGTTATATTTTCAATTACTAAAATGTATTTTCACATTAACCTTAGCACCAATGCGTCCCCTCCCCAGTGCAGAGCACACACTGCACATTCCAAGCATGCCACTCGGTACATGCACACATACTCTGCAGTCCAGTGGGTGACTAGTAACTCAATCAACTCAATCCGCTCCCCACTCTTCCCCTCCCCTCCCCTCCCCTCCCCTCCCCTCCCCTCCCCTCCCCTCCCTCTATACTGAGTCAACACACACACACACGGTAGCGAATCCCATGCCCTCACTGTGCTGCAGTCACAAGGAGGTTGAGGAGGGAGCACAAGCAGCCACTCATGTGAGCGGGGATGATGTGAGCCAGTATGAGAAGGTCAAGATAAGGAAAGAGTCATTTGAGGGAAGCCCTGATCTGTGCATGAGGTGGTGCCAATACACAATGCCCATTGACAGTGGCTGAAGCCAGACTCCCATGTGGAAACCAGCCAAGACAGGAAATGGAGTGGGACAGACACACCTACAAACAATCCGTCAAGGAGTAATGGAAGGAAAGGGGTGTTGCCAGGTGCTAAGGCTGGAGTGAGGGAGGGAAGCCATGCTGCACAGGTGTGCATAGTTTAACAAACCACAGCTCATCTAATAACTCCTTGGGACGGTGCTGGCCACTGGTGAAGGCAGGGCTGACACTGATAGAGAGGAATACTGCCAAAATCAACCTCCACCACACTCCTCCCCCCACCTCCCTTAACCCCCCCACCACCACCTCCCTTAACCCCCCCCCACCACCTCCCTTCACTTCCACACCTCCCTTCACCTTCATGCCTCCCTTCACCCCCACACCTTCCTTCACCCCCACACCTCCCTTCACCCCCACACCTCCCTTCACCCACATCTCCCTTCACCCCCACACCTCCCTTCACCCTACACCTCCCTTCACCCCACACCTCCCTTCACCCCACACCTCCCTTCACCCCCACACTTCCCTTCACCCCACACCTCCCTTCACCCTTACATCCTTCCTCTCCCTCACCTGATGCTGATGAGCTCCTCTTCTTGGTAACGTCCTTGACGGTGGAGAAGACGGCCTGGATGTCAAAACTTTGACTTCGAGTGGCTCTCACTGTCCCTTGCTCGCTTGTCTGTTCGGGCTGGCTCCTTACAGCACTGCGCTCACGGTGCCTCAGGGCATCCTCGTGGATCTGCTCTGCTTGCACCAGTCGCTGTGTCTTTTTGCTGTCCATGCCAGAGTACTTGGTGGCCTGAGTGCAGCCCATGCAGGTCCGCCCCACCCCCCGGCAACACGCCCACTTGTTGTTCTTGCCATAGATGCCATGGTGGTACCACTCCAGCATCTGGTTGCCATTCTTCAAGGCAGCTAGGGTGTTTACATGGAGGGGAGGGGAGGGGGGGGGGAGGGGAGGGGGAGGGGAGGGGAGGGGGAGGGGAGGGGGGGAGGGGAGGGGAAGGGAGGGGAAGGGAGGGGAGGGGAAGGGGGGAGGGGAGGAGAGGGGGAGGGGAGGGGGGAGGGGAGGGGAGGGAGGGGAGGGGGAGGGGAGGGAGGGGAGGGGGGGGGGGAAGGGAAGGGAGGGGAGGGGAAAGGGAAGGGAGGGGCAGGAAGGGAAGGGAGGGGGGGAGGGGAGGGGAAGGGAGAGAATAACAACAAGGATGCCCGCTGCCTATGCACACAGTGACTGCATAGCACCAGTGAGGTGATGTGGGCAGTAAACAGCAAGCAGTGAGGGCAGCCAAGAATTGCCCTTGCCATGTGCAAAGCCCTGCACCACTCTTAGACGTTGTCAGATGATGGTACCCACCCCTGTCCTCTACTACCACACCCCCCTCACTCACACACACCCCTCCCCCTCACTGGCACACACCCTTCCCCTTCACTGGCACACACCCCTCTCTTCCTCACTGGCACACACCCCTCCCCCCTCACTGGCACACACCCCTCCCCCCTCACTGGCACACACCCCTCCCCCCTCACTGGCAGACACCCCTCCCCCCTCACTGGCACACACCCCTCCCCCTCACTGGCACACGCCCCTCCCCCTCCTCACAAGGTGTGTCAATGGGCTAACTTACAAGGGCAACTAATGCAAAGTGAATGAGGAGATGAATAAAACCAATAATGACTGTCTAGACAACATGATAGGGTATGAGGTTGATGCCCCACCCACATGAAGTCGATGCCCCGCCCACATGAGGTTAATGCCCCCTGCATGAGGTCGATGCCCCACCCACATTCCACAGGTCCAGTTGTAACCTCCAGTTTGCCAACACCATGCTCTCTGTGTGCACTCATGGCATGCAGCTGATGGGACAACAAACAAACCAGGAAGGCTGCACAGAGGTGAAGCCACCACCACCACCCCTCAGCAATGCATAGGGGCACACACCCAGACCATAGAGTGGACACATCTCCTTAAACAGCCAGTGGCCAAGACAATGACTGAAAGGTGGCTTGACCACTCAATCAGTCTGAACAGTGCCACTTAAGGCAGGAAGCCCTCCACCAGTAATCACAGCTGCCCAGACCTCTACCGCAAGGCGCTGCTCACTCACTCACACACACCTTTCTGCAGGGCAGCTACCCATTCACCGCACTCCTTCGCTGAGGGTGCCACCAGATATAACACTTCATCATCATCGCCAACCTGAGGGGGAGGGGGGAGGGGGAGGGAGGGGGTGGAGTGGCCAGGAGCTGGTAAACACAGGTGCTATGTCAACCTAAAGTAAATACCTGGATCACGTTATCTTTGTGGAACACATCAAAAGCCATCATCTCCACCACCTCCACTCGACTGATGGGGAACTCTCCCTTGATCACTGTGTCATTCTGCACACGGTGGGGTAGAGAGGGTGAGGAAATGCAGTCTGGTGCAGCCATCATGAGAATGGAGTCACTGGAGCATGCACTTCAGCTATGACATATCATTTTGTGGATCGAGTGGGTGGCCTGATCTCTGGAGTTTGTAGATGAGGTGATCTTGGTAGTTGCAGG
>OZ025877.1:8150140-8152640 GCA_964019415.1 Ianthella basta
TGCACTCCCTCCCCTGCCCCGCCCACTGACTGTGCTTCAGCTGGACATGGACGCAGGCTCAGGACTGGGTCAGGACATGCTAAACCCCCGGGCTGTGGACGCATACTGGCTACAGCGTGAGCTGAACAAGTTCCTCCAGGACGCTATGGTGAGGAGATGAGCATGTGTGGTATTGCTGTATAAATGTGTACCTCCCACCTACTGTCCCCTTCCACCCCCTCTCACCCCTCCAATTCCCTCCCGCCCCTCCTGCCCCTCCCACCCTCTCTGCCCTCTCCCCCCACCTGCCCCCTCCTGCCCCTCCTACCCCCTCTGCCCTCCCGCCCCACCTGCCCCTCCCACTGCCCCACAGCAAGCAGTAAAGAAGGCTGATGAGGTCCTGGACATCCTCAAGACAGCTGCTGATGACAGAGAATGTGAGAACCGGCTTGCACTGTTGCTAGGATACGACCACTTTGATTTCGTCAAGCTCCTTCTGAAGAACAAGTTCACAGGTCAGCCCCCATTTTGACTGACTGGACACGCCCACACACGTCTCATAGCTCCTGGCTAACCCTACTGACACACCCACCTGCCACGCCCTCCCTCCCCTGCAGTCCTTTACTGCACTCTGCTGGCCAAGACCGAGAGTGAGTCCGCCCGGCGTGCCCTTGAGGAGGAGATGGTCCTGGACCCAAGGAAGCGTGCAGTACTGGAGGAGCTGTCTGAGATCCGCTCGGAGAACCTTGTACAGGAAGAGAAGACTCGCAAAGCCCAGGCCAGGCGGTCCCGGGTGGGGGCGGAGCTTGATGCAGAGGATGCAGAACAGGCAGAGAAGAAAGGGGTGTGTCTGCGTGTTTGGTGGGAGGGCGTGTGCAGCTTGTGAAAGGGGTGTGTCCATGTGTTGGTGGGAGGGTGTGTGCAGCTTGTGAAAGGGGTGTGTCTGTGGTTGTGTTGTGTGTGTCTGTTCCACTCCACTCAGCTGGGCTCTAGAAAGGTGGTGGACCTGGAGGACCTTGTGTTTGCTCAAGGCAGTCACCTGATGGCCAACAAGCGATGTCACCTTCCGGATGGCTCCTTCAGGAAGACCAAGAAAGGCTATGAGGAGGTGTTTGTGCCTGCCCTGAAGCACAAGGCAATGGCTGAATCTGAGGTGCGTTGGGGAGGGAAAGGGGAGACGGAGGGGGAGGGAGGGCTTGTCTGTCTGTCTGTAAGTCTGTCTGTTTTCCTCTCCTCCAGAAACTGGTGCCCATTGCTGACCTCCCTGAGTTTGCCCGAGCTGCCTTTGAAGGTTACCAGAGCCTGAACCGCATCCAGAGTAGGCTGAGCAAGACAGCTCTGCAGTCAGACGAGAACCTCCTTCTCTGTGCACCCACCGTGAGCACCTCCACGCCACGCACCCCTCTTAGCAGTGCCTGCACCTGTCCCGCTGCACAGGCCCGTGTGCACCACCTCCCCCTCCGCCCCCTCCCCCTCCCCCTTCCCCTCCCCCTTCCCCTCCCCCTCCTGTGCAGGGTGCTGGCAAGACTAACGTGGCTCTGCTGTGCATCTTGCGAGAGATGGAGAAGCACTACGGCGCGGACGGCACACTCAACCTTGATGACTTCAAAGTGATCTATGTGGCTCCCATGCGCTCCCTGGTGCAGGAGATGGTCGCCAACTTCTCCAAGCGCCTGGCCTCCTATGGTGTGACAGTGAGTGAGCTGACGGGGGACCACCAGCTGAGCAAGGAGCAGATCAACCAGACCCAGGTCATCGTGTGCACACCTGAAAAGTGGGACATCATCACGCGCAAGAGTGGAGAGCGGACGTACACACAGCTGGTCTCTCTGGTCATTATTGTGAGGGCATGCCCACACCCACCCACTCACACACACCCACACCCACACACCCCCCCCACACACACACACCCACACACACACACACCCACACACACACACACGCACCCACACACACACACACGCACCCACACACACACACGCGCACCCACCCACACACCCACACACACACGCACCCACACACACACACACACACACACACACACACACACACACGCACCCACACACACACACACACCCACACACACACCACACCCACACACACACACACCCACACACCCACACACACACACACACACAGTGTCCTCTCAATAACCTCATTGTGAAGGAGTACAGATTCACTTCACACTGAGCAACTCCAGTTCATTTGCCACTCTCCTGCTAAAGCCTAGTCACATTGGTCTGTATGTTTGTGTGTGCTTGTGTGAGTATGTACGTATGTGTGTCTGTCTGTGTGCGCAGGATGAGATCCACCTGCTTCATGACAGCAGAGGGCCTGTGCTGGAGAGCATTGTTGCCAGGACGATCCGTCAAGTGGAGGCAACACAGATGAGCATCCGATTGGTTGGCCTGTCTGCAACACTCCCTAATTACGAGGACGTGGCCACCTTCCTGCGAGTGGACCCCTCCAAGGGCCTTTTCTTCTTTGACAACAGCTTCAGACCCATCCCCCTGGAGCAGAG
>OZ025877.1:8157640-8240729 GCA_964019415.1 Ianthella basta
TAGTGAGTGGGTGGGAGGGGAGGGGAGGGGAGGGGGAGGGAGGGGAGGGGAAGGAAGGGGAAGGGAGGGGAGGGGAGGGAAGGGGAGTGAGAGATCACAGTGTAGCCTGTGTGTCTCCTGATCTGGTGTTGTGTGCAACCTCTGAAGTGTGCAGTGCTCCACTCTGCAGGTGTGTGTGTTCTCATGTGCCAAAACTCAAGAAAAGAATTTTACAAGAAGTTCTTATACGAGCCACTCCCAGTTGAGGTGGGTGTAGTTGCATCAGCATGGATTGAGACAGTGCTCTAACACCTCCCCCTCCCCTCCCCTCCCCTCCCCTTGTCTAGTCCCACCTGGACCACTTCCTACACGACCACTTCAATGCTGAGACAGTGACCAAGACTGTCGAGAACAAGCAGGACGCCGTTGACTACCTCACCTGGACCTTCTTCTACCGTCGCATGACACAGAACCCCAACTACTACAACTTGCAGGGCGTCTCCCACCGCCACCTCTCGGACCACCTGTCGGAGCTGGTGGAGAACACCCTCAGCGACCTCCAGCAGTCCAAGTGCATCACCATCGAGGACGACATGGACACGGTGCCGCTCAACCTGGGGATGATTGCATCATACTATTACATCAATTACGCAACTATCGGTGAGCCCTGGACAATGTGCACCTCCCACAGCCAACCCCAAGCGGCTACCATTGTAAAGATGGCCACTCCTCTCTGCCCCTCCCCCTCTCCCCTCCCTACAGAGCTGTTCAGCATGTCCCTGAATGAGAAGACCAAGCTGCGCGGTCTGGTGGAGATAGTCTCCAACGCTGCTGAGTACGAGTCCCTGCCCATCCGACATCGAGAGGACGTCATTCTGCGCCAGCTCACCAGTCGAGTGCCACTCAAGCTCCCCGAGCAGCGCTTCACTGACCCCCACGTCAAGACCAACCTTCTCCTTCAAGCCCACTTGTCACGAATGCAGCTCTCCCCTGAACTGCAGATGGACACTGAGGAGGTTTTGAAGCAGGTACACACACACACACACACACACACACACACACACACACACACACACACACACAAACACACACACACACACACTGTGTCCTGCTGCCCCGCCCCTCCTAAAGGTGATCCGACTGATCCAAGCATGTGTGGACGTGCTCAGCAGCAACCGTTGGCTGAACCCCGCCCTGACAGCCATGGAGCTGTCACAGATGATCACGCAAGCCATGTGGAACAAAGACTCCCCTCTGAAACAGCTCCCTCACTTCACCAGTGACTGTATCCAGCGCTGCAAGGACAAGGTGTGGGAGGGGAGGGGAGGGGGAGGGAAGGGGAGGGGAGGGGGAGGGAAGGGGAGGGGAGGGGAGGGGAGGGGGAGGGAAGGGGAGGGGAGGGGGGAGGGGAGGGGGAGGGGAGGGGAAGGGGAGGGGGAGGGAGAGGGGAGGGTAAGCATGTTTCGTCCCCACCACTGCTTAGACATACCAGGTTGCCTTGTTGCCGTGTTCACTGTGTGCCTCCTCCTGTAGGATGTGGACTCTGTTTTTGATGTGATGGACATGGAGGACGCTGAGCGCAGTGCTCTACTGGAACTCTCAGACTCCCAGATGCAAGATGTGGCACGCTTCTGTAACCGCTACCCCAACATTGAGCTTAGCTATGAGGTTGTTGGTGAAGAGGCCATTCATAGGTGAGAGGGGAGGGGAAGGGGGGAGGGGAGGGGGAGGAGAGGGGAGTGACGTGTGATGGCTGTATGTTATTGTTCATTGCAGTGGCCAGTCAGTGTCGGTGGTGGTGACGTTGGAGCGTGAGGATGAGGATGAGGTGTCTCCATATGTGATTGCTCCGTTCTTCCCTCAAAAGAGGGAGGAGGGATGGTGGCTGGTCATTGGACAGCCTAAGACCAACACGTGAGTGTGTGCACACTAGACATGTGTGTGTATGTGTGTGTGTGTGTGTGTGTGTGTGTGTGTGTGTGTGCATGTGTGTGTAGTCGCTCCCTCCCCCCCCCCTCCAGCCTTGTCACCATCAAGCGACTCACACTGCAGAGCAAGGCCAAGGTGAAGCTAGAGTTCCCCGCGCCCAAGCCTGGTGATCACAAGTATGCCTTGTACTTCATGTGTGACGCCTACGTGGGCTGCGACCAGGAGTACACCTTCACTCTTCGCGTCCGCGAGGGGGAGGCCATGGAGCAGTGAACCGCCTCTGAACATAGCTACTCGTGAACCTGTATAACCATAGACACACATACACACACACATACACACACACGTGGTACTGCCGGACACCTATCACACACATGCAGCGCTAAAGGTGCATAAAATAATACGCTCTCGCGCGTTGCTATAGGGATATAGGAATACGTATAAGATGGCGTACGGGACGAAGGCGGCGCTGCACGACCTGCACCGTCGGAAGGAGAAGGAAGATGCCATGCAGTTCTTCTTGGACAGTGGCGTGCCCGCTGAGCTGGAGCGGCTGCTGAACGATACGGCGCGGGAGAGACCAGAGGACGTGTTCGGGTACTTGAGCGAGCGCCTTGGCGAGCTGTCTCGTCCGTTGTCAGTGGCTCGGCTGGCCGCCCGCGAGGTCTACGACAGCTCCTTCAACAGGGCCTTTGCTGTGCGGCTCTACTGCACGATGCTGGGACGCGAGAAGGCACGCGCCTTGTGACTGCAGCATTGACCGGGCACACACACACACACACACACACACACACACACACACACACACACACACACACACACACACACACACACACACACACACACACACACACACACGCACGCACGCACACACGCACGCACATATATATGAAGGAGCTCAGTGAGTTGTACTTCTGATTTGTTTGTGTGTTTGCAGTTGGTATCTGAAGGGAGTGCCCCACTGGACAGCCCGCCGGCTGCAGTGGAGGAGAGCAGCTCAGCTGAAACGACTGAGGGGCGGGACCAGGAAGGCACTGACCAGGGTCATACCCCACATGATTTGGACCAAAGCCAGTTTGTCAGTGGCACACTGGGCCCCTTGCTGGAGGGACTCTCCCCACTGCAGCAAGGCTTGATTGATGAGAAGCTGATGCAGTGCTGCAGTGGGCGGAGTGGGGTTGCCATGGGGACAGTGCTGGTGGTGTCCATGGCATGTGCCAGAGTGGGAGAGGCGCAAGGCCCCCTCCCCCTCCCTCACCGACTGGCAAGGGTCATAAAGGAGGAGGTGTGTGAGCACACGTGAGGAGAATGCTGCCAGCCTGCTAAACCCTTCCTCCGTCCTCTTCCAGCCCCCTCCCCTCACTGTCCCCTACCTGGTCTGCCCAGTGCTAGCCTCTGGGCAGGGCAAGCTGAAGATGCGGCGGTTCTGTGTGACACCTCTTCCCGGTGTGACATTCCCAGAGCAAGTGGAGCACCTAGCTCAGTTCCACCACGCCCTCAAGGAGAAGCTGGGGGTGTGTCCTGCAGCATGTTATTGGTGCACATGTGTCTGTGTGTGTCTGTGTGTCTGTGTGTACGTACATATTGTCTCTACTTGGGATTTCCTCATCAGCCTTTGGGTGAAGTGACCACTCCATCCGGGCACTGCCCTCCACTGGATCGCCCAGAGCAGGCCTTGGAGCTGATCCAGGAGGTGGCTGCTCGGTGCTCTCTGCAGATGGGCAAGCACCTGGGCATTGTCCTGGATGCAGAGGCAGACACTTTCTTCAATGCAGTGAGCAGCTGTGTGTGAGTGTTTATTGTGTACAGGTGTGGTGTGTGCGTGCGTGTATGCATGTGTGGTGTGTTAATGTCAATTTCTTGCTGTGTGAGTGCACACACGCATGCCAGAGGTGTTTGTATCAAACTGTCTGTCAGGTATCCTTGCTTAACTTGGGGAACCGTTAGCCAAAGGCTACTGTCAGCTGTTCTTTGTTGCAGGAGAAGGGAAAGTACGAGTGTGTTGCTGGGCAGCTGAAGACGGCTGATGAGATGGTCACCCTGTACGTGGAGCTGGTGCAGAGTGTGGCTGGAGTTGTTGGCATCTGCAACCCTTTCAGAGCAGAGGTATGTCAGCTCTGGGCAGTTGCACATGCCAGTGTATGCCAGTGTATGACAGTGTATGACAGTGTATGACAGTGTATGCACACAGACTGTTGTGTCAGTGCTGCATGCACAGGGTGTGTGTTGCCCTGTTGTGTCAGTGCTGCGTGCACAGGGTGTGTGTGCTGCCCTGTTGTGTCAGTGCTGTGTGCACAGGGTGTGTGTGCTGCCCTGTTGTGTCAGTGCTGCGTGCACAGGGTGTGTGTGCTGCCCTGTTGTGTCAGTGCTGCATGCACAGGGTGTGTGTGCTGCCCTGTTGTATACTGCCCTATTGCTTGCTGTAGGACCTAGGCTCATGGCGGAAGCTGCACAGTGAGGTTGGAGGGCGCTGCTACATCTTCTCAGGCACAGCTGAGCACCGCAGCCTGCTCAGCCAGCAGCAGCAGCAAGAGACTGCTGATGGCACAGAGGGCCACACTGAGCAGGAGTTGTTTGCCAATGGGACCTTTGTTCAGCTGCGGTCAACAGTGTCTGAGTTCTGTGAGGCTTGCCACCGCCTGCAGACATCATCCCCTCCTGTGGAATGCCTCCTGGAGCTACCAATGCGATATACTGCCTCATCACTGGAGCTGGCCGCTGATCTGGTAAGTCCCTGTGTGAAACTGTGCATGTGTGTGTGTTACATTGTATGCATGACATTGCATGTGTGCTTAGCATGTGCCTGTCCATGTGTGCTTAGCATGTGCCTGTCCATGTGTGCTTAGCATGTGCCTGTCCATGTGTGCTTAGCATGTGCCTGTCCATGTGTGCTTAGCATGTGCCTGTCCATGTGTGCTTAGCATGTGCCTGTCCATGTGTGCTTAGCATGTGCCTGTCCATGTGTGCTTAGCATGTGCCTGTCCATGTGTGCTTAGCGTGTGCCTGTCCATGTGTGCTTAGCGTGTGTCTGTCCATGTGTGCTTAGCATGTGCCTGTCCATGTGTGCTTAGCATGTGCCTGTCCATGTGTGCTTAGCATGTGCCTGTCCATGTGTGCTTAGCATGTGCCTGTCCACGTGTGCTTAGCATGTGCCTGTCCATGTGTGCTTAGCATGTGCCTGTCCATGTGTGCTTAGCGTGTGTCTGTCCATGTGTGCTTAGCATGTGCCTGTCCATGTGTGCTTAGCATGTGCCTGTCCATGTGTGCTTAGCGTGTGTCTGTCCATGTGTGCTTAGCATGTGCCTGTCCATGTGTGCTTAGCATGTGCCTGTCCATGTGTGCTTAGCGTGTGCCTGTCCATGTGTGCTTAGCATGTGCCTGTCCATGTGTGCTTAACATGTGCCTGTCCATGTGTGCTTAGCATGTGCTATTTTCCCCATCCAGGCAGTGGCAGCTCAGTGCAGGTTTGTTATGACTCACTATCTAAATGGCATGATGGCAGAGACATTTGTGACACACCTGCTAAAGAGGCGTCAAGAGATGATGGTTCACAAAGTGTATGCAGTCCAGGGAGCACACATGTACACTCCAGCGAGTTCTGCAGCTCCTGTAGGTGAAGAACAGTCCCCTGATCCTGGGCAGCAGGAGGCCAGCACGCACTGAACATGAGAGGCCATTGTTTGCTTGATCAAGCGTTTCTGCTTGCTCAAAGTTTGCATTGAAAAACAACCCTTTCAAAACAAAAATTGGCGGGCAGTTGTGGCGGTAACTTTAGCAGTACGCCCATTTGCCATATAAGGGGCGTCACGCGATACGCTCAGCCAATGAAATTGCAGCAACTTGTTGTGGCAACGTATGAATAACGGTAGGAGAAAAGGCGGCAGCTGCACGCGCACACGGTGGTTCACACCCAGAAAGACAGTGGATAAAAGGCAGATTGTAGTGAGCTGTTTTAGCTTTTGATCATTCAAACAAGCTTTGTGACATTGATCTAGTAATCTTAACTAACAGAAATGCTGCGAGCTATCCAAATGGGACACCCAAGCCTCTGTGATGACGAGCGAATCGCCACGACCCCACCCTTCGAAGAAGAGATCATCTTCAAGGAGCCCGAGTACAACCCTTTCAACGACTACTTTGGCCTTTTCAACCTCATCAAAGGCTTCGGACTGCGCCCTGAGGAGGAGGAGGACCTCCTGATACAGGAACAGGCGTCGACCAGATCCCGCCACAACAGCTTCGGCTCATCCTCAAGCATCAGCGGGGATTCGTTGGAGTACCTCGACCCCACAATTGCCTCCATTCTAGGTGACCAGACACTCTACTACCCTGGGCCTCCCTCTGATGGCGACCCGTTCACGCAGCGCCGGGATCCACCCTCCGTACTTCTGCAAAGGAAGAAAGCTGCGGCGGCTGCCAAGAACGCAAGCAAACAGGATGTCTGCGTGTTTTGCAGAAATAATGGAGAAAGCGAGAGCCTCTACACTTCGCATTGCCTCAAGGACACCGAGGGGCGTGTTACCTGTCCCGTCCTCCGAGCATACACCTGCCCCATCTGTGGCGCTAACGGCGACAATGCGCACACCATCAAATACTGCCCTCAGAACCAGGCCGGCGGGAACATGAAGGCCCAGCCCCCCAGTCGCAGGCTAGCTGCCAGTGCTGCTGCTGCCTCACAACAGAACAATAGGAAGCGATGACCATGTCTTTTGTTGCAATTTTCAGTCAGATAATGACTTTTACTTTGGTATATTATGGTATGCAGTCCTTTCTGGTGGCTCACAGGTGCCACAGATGTGTCTATTCACTGGATAACTTATTCTCAATTCCATGTTGTATTCCCACTGTTGTCCATGATGTACTGCTCCACATCTGTACACGTGACCTTGTGTTGTGCGTGTGGTTAGGCTTCTTACAAGGATAATGTTTACTGTAATTCATCAATTTTTCATCATTTTCCATTTGTCATTTTACGATTTAATTTTTTTGTTGTATGTTATCTTGAGATGCTCTTATCTAATGTGACTTCTATTTGTTGTGAGTGTGTGGTCGTTTCGTGGGAAAGGGGCGGATGGAGGGTGGGGCGTGATAATGATATTCATAGTTGGTGATAATATGATGCAATAAGATGGAAGCACTAGAGGTCAAGTGTCACGTGACCAATCAGATCGTCTTGACGGACCGAGGACGATCGACATGTCCAACAACAACACTGTTAACGTCGAGCAATACGACGTGTTGAAGGCCAAGTACCTGACGGTAGACAGGAGCTATGAGAGTCTGAAGGCCCTGGCGAGGAAGGGTGAGTGTTCGCTTTGTGGCGACGGCCAGACTCCACAGCTCCATATGTGATCACCTATGTCCGGTCCCTCGTCCGCAGCCGTTGGGGAGTTCGAGGAGCTGAGGAACAAGTACAAGGAACTTGGGAAAGTGGTACGTCATCTTTTGTGTTGAGAACAGTGCCCGATTCGTCCCTCGGTATGTTTCTAATCTTCCCCTGTGTCCTCCACAGCTCCAGAAGGAGAGAGGAGAGCATGAGGCGACCAGGGAGCACCTGCGCCAGGTGGAGGAGGAGCACGAGAAGCTACGGTCGAGTGAGTGCACTGTGGGTGGTGTGAGAGTGGCTTAGGGTGGGATACAGCGAGTGCCCGTTGGGCAGACGGTTTGTGTCCACTTCCTGTCAGGTTTGGGTTAGTAGTGCTGTATATGGTAGTCTGTCAGTGAAGCCTGACAAGGGAGCTGTCCATGCCTGTTAATGGCTGTCTGTGGTTGCCACTACACAGAGGCTGTGGACGCCTTTGACCAATACAGCCACATGTCAGCTCGTCTGGAGGAGCAGCAAGAAATGACTCGGGCTGCTGAGAAGCTTGCCACTGAGGTAAGCTCCGCCCCCTTCTCTCAAGGAGGCGGAGTGTGCAGTGAGGACTGCCCCTACTCTCATGAGGTAGAGTGTGTTTTAGGGAAGTGTGCCGAGGAGTGAGGTGTTTACATGTCATGTTGTTGATGGACTGGTGATGAGTTGTCGTTTGAGAGAAATGAGACAATCGTTCCATTTTCAGTCTTCACTTTCACTACCTCAGCATGGAGCTCTGACCGCACTTCCCACTCTGCACTCATTAGCCATTAGCGGGAGGGAATTCACTGCTAATGATGGCAATGAATAGCTGGACTGGACAAAGCCGTTGCTTGTACTAATGTACATGTGTTTGGCAGTGGGTGTTTGCCTTGGGGTGTGTGGGAAGTGGAGTCTCCTTCCCTCTCCTTCCCCCACCCAGCTGTCCCATAAGGTGAAGGTGATGGAGATGGCCAGTGCAGCTGCTCAAAATGCTGAGCACAAAGATGTACTCAATGAGAATGCTGAATACAAGAAGAAGCTGGGCGGTGTGTTCTTGTGACATTGCCACTTGGAGTATTGGTAGGCATCTGTGTGTGTGTGCTTGTGTGTTGTAGATCTCCGTGAGTATGTGGAGACTCTGGAGCGGTCCCTGGAGAAGGAGAGGGCAGAGCTGAGCAGCAAGAATGAGAAGATTGAAGAACTTAGCAGCACAGTTAGTGCCTGTGTGTGCGTTGCGACCACCCTGTGTGTGTGGCGACTACCCTGTGTGTGTTGTGACCACCCTGTGTGTGTGGCGACCACCCTGTGTGTGTGGCGACCACCCTGTGTGTGTGGCGACCACCCTGTGTGTGTGGCGACTACCCTGTGTGTGTGGCGACCACCCTGTGTGTGTGGCGACTACCCTGTGTGTGTGGCGACCACCCTGTGTGTGTGGCGACTACCCTGTGTGTGTTGTGACCACCCTGTGTGTGTGGCGACTACCCTGTGTGTGTTGTGACCACCCTGTGTGTGTGGCGACTACCCTGTGTGTGTTGTGACCACCCTGTGTGTGTGGCGACTACCCTGTGTGTGTGGCGACTACCCTGTGTGTGTGGCAACCACCCTGTGTGTGTTGTGACCACCCTGTGTGCGTGGCGACCACCCTGTGTGCGTGGCGACCACCCTGTGTGTGTGGCGACCACCCTGTGTGCGTTGTGACCACCCTGTGTGCGTGGCGACCACCCTGTGTGCGTGGCGACTACCCTGTGTGTGTTGTGACCACCCTGTGTGCGCGGCGACCACCCTGTGTGCGTGGCGACCACCCTGTGTGTGTTGTGACCACCCTGTGTGTGTTGTGACCACCCTGTGTGTTCTGTGCAGGTAGAGACACTGACGGCAGATGCAGATGAGAAGGAGGGGATGGTGCTGGTGGAGGAGGATGCCATGGAGCGAATCCGCCGTGCATCCGAACTGGCTTTGACAGAGATGCAGATTATGGGTGCACAAGTGGAGGAGGAGCAGAAGCGCCGCAAGGAGGCAGAGCGGCTGATGCAGCACAGTGTCAGTGAGATGCAGGCTGCCCGCAGGCAGAGTGCCATCATGATGAGCAGCTCCGTGGACCAGAAGCAGCTGACGGAGGCCATGGCAGAGATCGAGGCTCTCAACAGCCAACTGGCAGCTCTGAAGAGCAAACACAAGGAGGAGGTGGGTGTGGTGTGTCACCAAGACTCTGTGCCCATCTGAAGTGTTTTCTGTCTGCTTTGGTTGTAGTTGGAGAGCAAGTCAGTGGAGATGGAGTCCTTGAAGGAGAATGCTCTTTTGGAGGAAAACAAAAGTGTGTTGTGTGCATGCAGGTTGTTGTAGTGGGAGTACTCTGCTGGAACTCTGTGTGTGTGTGTGTGTGTGTGTGTGTGTGTGTGTGTGTGTGTGTGTGTGTGTGTGTGTGTGTGTGTGTGTGTGTGTGTGTGTGTGTGTGTGTGTGTGTGTGTGTGTCTGTCTGTATGCAGAGCTGGAGGAGAAGCTGAGCATCATGTCTGGCGAGGCAGAGAGCCAGGAGAGGCGAGCCAATGCTGCAGAACAGCAAGGCAAGTGACATGATGTAACATGTGAAGGGCATACGTCATCTCAGTTGATGTGCGTCTGTCCTCTTGCAGTGGCTGAGCTGCTGTCCAAGATGGCTCAGTTGCAGGCTGATGGTGCTAGTGCCCCACCTCCTGGCCCTGGGGCTCCCCCTCCCCCACCTCCCCCACCTCCCCCAATGCCAGGTGCAGGGCCTGGTGTCCCTCCCCCACCACCGCCCCCTGGAGGTGAGCTAAGCCAAGTCTCTTGGCTGACACCAGGGGAGGTCCCTCCACTCACTGATTTGTTCTTTCTTCCCCCAGCTCCTCCCCCTCCCCCTCCCCCACCCACGGTTCAGCCCATTAAGTAAGTACCCCATTGTCATAGCCTTATGCATACATTGCCACGACCCCCTTCTCCCTCCCTCCTCCTTCCCCCTCCCACCCCCTTCTCCCTTCCCCTTTCCTCAGGAATCTTGTCTCTGTCAAGAAGGACCCGGCTGCTGCACCTGCCAATGAACCTCCTGGTGAGTCATAGGACCAGGTGACATCATGTGACCATCATGTGACCATCATGTGACTACTGCATGTCCCACAGCTGACCCAATGGCTGAGATGTTGTCTCGGATCCGCAAGGGCAATGTTCAGCTGAGGAAGGTGGAGCCAGAGAAGCCCAAGCCAGCTGAGCAGGGCATCATGCAGGAGATGGCATCCATTTTGGTGGGCAGGGAGGGGCTAGGGAGGGAGGGGCCAGGAGGGAGGGGCCAGGGAGAGGAGCCTGGGAAATGTTTTAGACCGTTATCCTTAGGTGTGCCCTAAGGTGTGCACATTACAACAAGCACTTTTGGCACAAATGATCAGACATCTAGGGCATATTAGAGCCACAAAGGCTACGCAAGACTGATTTATTTGTGATTCAGGCAAAAACTGTCACAAAATGCTTCTTCTGACGGCGTACTCCCACCTAGCAGGGGTCTGAGCCAATGTACTAGTCAATGAAGTGGGTGAGCCCAACCCAAGGGGGCACTTGGGTTACATAGCCCTATGTACACTAGACTATGGTATGTGGCATTCTTTGTCCATTGTTATGCACTGAGCAGAGGTGTGGTAGTGTGTGTACTAGTGTTCACATGCTCCCCCTCCCCCCTCCTCCTCCCCCCCCCCCCCCTTAGGCTGGTGGTAAGCCAAAGCTGAAGAAGCGGCCTGGTGCTGCACCTGCTGCTGAGGAAAAGAAAGCAGGGATCAGTTCCGAGCTAGCGGCAAAGCTGAATCGTCGCCGTCGGCAGCAAGGTGAGGCCACAGATGGAAGGCCAAGGACGGAGGCTGACGAGGCGTCCGACCCAGAGTCATGAATTGCCTATAACCTTATTTGGAATTCATTTCATGTAATTTTTTGAAATTTTGTGACTCATGCTGAGTCACGCGTGTGTGGTCACCGGTTACGTATTGACCAAATAAGGCAATCAATTCGCAGCTGGCTAACCCGCACTCGCGTATAAGACGGTCGAGCGGTTGAGGAAGAAACAAGTTCCAGGAGGAAATATAATCTGTAGCGAGAGAGATGGCCTTCACTCCAGGTGAGGGTCGGCTCAGTCCACCTCTGTTGTGATGCGGAGTGCTTGTGACGGTGTGTGCGTGTGTCTGCTGCAGGTAGAATATACGCCTCCCTGCCACCCGCGCAGCGCGGGACGTCGCTAGTGATCAACGGAGATCCCAAAGGCAAAAACTTCCTCTACACGTGCGGGAGGACGGTGTTCATCAGGGACATCGCAGTGAGTAGCGCTGCGCCAACTTGAGCGTCCTCGAGTGATCTCTCCACTGACTCCTTCCTAGTATGTATGTCTGTTTGTGTGTGTGTGTTTGTTTGTTCGCTGTAGAATCCAGGCATTGTGGACACGTACACGCAACACTCGGTCCCTGCCACGGTAGCTAAATATGCTCCGTCCGGGTTTTATATCGCTTCAGGAGGTGAGCTCTATCGTTTGTGTGTGAGGGGGGGGGATAGAAGGCTTTGTCTTGATCTCCATTTGTTTGTCTGTGCAGACCAGTCTGGTAAGGTTAGGATCTGGGACACCACCCAAAAAGAACACATCCTCAAATATGAATACCAGCCAATTTCTGGGCCCATCAAGGACATTGCATGGGATGGGGAGAGCAAACGGATTGCTGTGTGTGGAGAGGGGAGAGAGAAGTAAGTGGGAGGGGAGGGGGGAGGGGGACGTGTATGCTAGACATATTCTTTACCGCTGCCCCTCCCTCTTCCTTTGAGGTATGGCCACGTGTTCCTGTGGGACTCGGGGTCCTCTGTAGGGGACATCATTGGCCACAGCAAGTTCATCAATGCCATAGACTTGAAGCAGAGCCGTCCCTTCCGAGTGGTCACAGCTGGGGAGGACAACCTGATGTGCTGGTACGAGGGACCTCCCTTTCGCTTCAAGCGGGAAATCAAGGAGCACAATCGCTTTGTCAATGCTGTCCGGTTTTCCCCCAATGGGGAGAGGGCCTGCTCCGGCAGCGCAGATGGGACGGTGAGTGACATGTGACCACCACTTGATGACGTCTGCCACCTAGCTGTGTGAGACGTGTCAATGTCGCTTCTCACTGCAGGCCGTGTTGCTGGATGGGAAGACAGGAGATGTGGTGGGGAAGCTTGGCGAAGGAGGGAAGGCACACGCTGGGGGCATCTACAGTGTGAGTGAAGTGTGACACAGTTGGAGGTGGGTGGCCTTGTGTGACCGTACTCCTCTCACACACACAGCTGAGTTGGAGCCCTGACAGCCGACAAGTACTGACTGCCTCAGGTGACAAGAGCTGCAAGATCTTTGATGTGGAGACCTGCCAAGTTGTTACGTGAGTTGTGAACTTTGAGGGACATGTTGGAGGGAGGGGTGTGTAGTGTGAGGTGTGGTGTGATGTTGGAGGGAGGGGTGTGTAGTGTGAGGTGTGGTGTGATGTTGGAGGGAGGGGTGTGTAGTGTGAGGTGTGGTGTGGTGTGATGTTGGAGGGAGGGGTGTGTAGTGTGAGGTGTGGTGTGATGTGATGTTGTGTGTGGTCTGCAGGGAGTTCAAGATGGGTGGTGCAATAGAGGACCAGCAGGTGTCCTGTCTATGGCAAGGTGACTACCTGTTGAGTGTCTCCGTGTCGGGCTACATCAACTACCTGGACCGCAGCAACCCCGGCTGTCCCCATCGCATTCTCAAGGTGGGCTGGCCCAGTGTGCTGAGGGGCAGGGCGGGCTGGGCCCCGTGTGCTGAGGGGCGGGGCAGGCTGGGCCCCGTGTGCTGAGGGGCGGGGCGGGCTGGGCCCAGTGTGCTGAGGGGCGGGGCGGGCTGGGCCCAGTGTGCTGAGGGGCGGGGCGGGCTGGGCCCAGTGTGCTGAGGGGCGGGGCGGGCTGGGCCCAGTGTGCTGAGGGGCGGGGCGGGCTGGGCCCAGTGTGCTGAGGGGCGGGGCGGGCTGGGCCCAGTGTGCTGAGGGGCGGGGCGGGCTGGGCCCAGTGTGCTGAGGGGCGGGGCGGGCTGGGCCCAGTGTGCTGAGGGGCGGGGCGGGCTGGGCCCAGTGTGCTGAGGGGCGGGGTGGGCTGGGCCCAGTGTGCTGAGGGGCGGGGCGGGCTGGGCCCAGTGTGCTGAGGGGCGGGGTGGGCTGGGCCCAGTGTGCTGAGGGGCGGGGTGGGCTGGGCCCAGTGTGCTGAGGGGCGGGGTGGGCTGGGCCCAGTGTGCTGAGGGGCGGGGTGGGCTAGGCCCAGTGTGCTGAGGGGCGGGGTGCATGTGAGCTCCTCCCTTCACTTCCTACTGTTCAGGGTCACAACAAGAACATCACAGCAATGGCCGTCTCCCCCAGCACCAACACCCTCTACACTGGCTGCTATACTGGCAGAGTCAATATCCTCCTCATGTCATTGTAGGAGACTGTGTGTGTGTGGGTGTGTGTGTGGGCGGGTGTGTGTGGGTGTGTGTGTGTGTGTGCGTGTGTGTGTGTCTGCCTTAACTGTGGCCACCTAGCTGGGTGATGGAGGGTGATGACCAGGAGTTAGTGGCTGGGAAGCAGCACACCAATGAGATCCGCACGATCCAGCCTGTCGGTGACCAGGTGCACACACTGGGCTATGACAAGGCCCTTCGGTCCTTCCCTCAGGCCTCCAATGAGTTCAGGTGAGGCTTCACTGCCTAGTTGTTTGGTCAAGGATTTAGTGATGACTCTACTTGGGAGTTGGTAGCCGATCATTTAACCCTTTGACAGTGTGGTCTGAGCGGTTACAGTGCATGTGCAGTTGCTCCAGTGGTCGCTGCCCTCTCCTCCCAGCCCTGCTTGCCTTGTCCTCGATGGACTGGACCCCATTGATGCTGCCATATCGGAGGACAGGACAGCCGTTGTGGCAACAAAGACAAGTGTTGTTGTTGCCAAGGACAACGCACAGGTCTCCACTCTCCCTGTTGGCTACGAGCCCCAGTGTATCTCTCGCCACCCGGGCAAGCCGGAGTATGCAGTGGGAGGGAAGGTTAGTGGGCACAGCAGGGTGTGTCCTCCAGTTTGGCCAGTTGATGACCTGTGGTGGCCCCTCCCCCTCAGGACAGCAAAGTGCACATTCTCTCCCTCAGTGGATCCCAGCTGAGTGAGGAGAAGACAGTCGATGTCTCAGCAGAGGTCTCTGTGGTAGCTTACTCCCCAGATGGCAACTACCTGGCCGCGGCACACCACCGGACGGTCACGGTACACAACACAGCCGATGGAAAGGTACGCCCACAGCAAAGGGTGCTGCCGTCACAGTGCACCACGACCCCTCCCTCCCCACACTCCCCTCACTCTTCTTGTCACAGTGCACTACGACCCCTCCCCACACTTCCCCCTCACTCCTCCTGTCACAGGTTGTCCGTGAGTTCCTCCCTCACCTCTCTCGTGTGACAGCCCTTGCCTGGGCCCCGGACTCCCAGCGGATTGCCACTGGCTCCATTGACACCAACGTTGCCCTCTGCAATGTCGCTGACGACTCAACTAAAGTTAATAAAGGTGAGCAGTCAGTGGGCTGGTTGTCATGGTTACGCCCCACCTACACCGGAGGCATTGTGCTGTCTACTTGTTCCCATTAGGTGCCCACCCCTTGGCCACTGTGACTGCCATAGCGTGGTCCTCCAACAGCCAGTTCCTCAGCGCTGGACACGACGTCTGTGTGCGCACTTGGGAGGTGTAGAGAGTTGTGTGCCACTAACTAGTTTGAATAGACAATGTCAATTTACTGTATTATACAATTATAGGGATAGGGAATTGTACTAATTTCTTGTCACATTGTGTGCAGCAATTTATATCATTAATGCATAATTACATGGCGTGGTTCAAGGAACTCTATTGGTTGACATGGCAACGGAATATTAAGCGTAGGAGAGGTTGAAAATGTCTTCCATCGATGACTTCGTCGTTGCGTGTGAAGTGGGCGATCTCGCGTGGATGCGGAGATGCCTTCGTGGCGGAGTGGACCCCGCAGGGAGAGATCGACAGGTGCGTGCGTGCTGTGTTGTTCTAGAACGGATGCGTGTGGTTGTCCGCAATGTGTGGTGCTCGGCTTGCCTGGAGCAGTCCCAGTTGCTGCCAGTGGCCTGACTGCGCCCGCAGACTAGCGTCCACTGCGCTAGCTAACCCTTCCTCTTGCGCACGTCCCCTCAGGGGTTCGCTGGCCTTCACATGGTCTGCAAAGAATGGCACTGCGAGTGTCTCAAGTACCTCCTGGACCACTGCCACACCGAGGTCGGCCTCACCACGTCCCCCGGCGGGGAGACCCCGCTGCACCTAGCTGTGCCGCGACGGGCCGCGGCCGCCACCGAGCAGCGCTGTGTCCAAGTGATGAGGACGCTCCTGGATCACGGAGCTGACCCAAACAGGTGAGCCAGGGAACTGCTCGAGCTCGGCAGGCTAGGCTGCGTGGCTGCGCTGCCCTGAGCCCAGTTTGAGGGCTAGCTAGAGGGACCAGGAGAGCCCAAGGTACGCTCTCAGCATACAGGGAGACTCTGTATCATACCCCCTCCCTCTCCTCCCTCAGTCGGTGCAGTACCAGAGGCCAGACACCCCTGCACCTTGCTGCCAGAGTTGGCGACAACACTGTTGTGAAGCTCCTACTGCAAGAAGGGGCAGACATCCAAATCCAGGTGTGGGCGGGTTGCTTACTGTGACAGTTGTTGACTGGTCTGTTGATGTGTTTGTTGATGTGTTTGTTGTTGTGCTCTGCAGGACAATGATGGTATGTATGCACTGGACATGGCCCGGCTGGGAGGACACTATGAGGTGGCACGGCTGCTGCAAGCACTGCACTGGGCTGCAGACAAAGATCACCATGACAACCATGTGCTGCTGCAGACGGCCCTGCAAGAGGAGGCTGCTGCCATGGAGCGAGAGAGGTTCGCTTGGAACAAGCGCTACAGAGGAGTGAGGGCATACGAGGCTTGGCAGGAGCAGAACAGCGTCTCCAACCGCTCCCATGTGGAGCCGGGGGCCTGCCAGTTCAGGCAGGAGCAGAGGGTGCGGCTGGACTCACCTGGCAGCAGCTCTTGCAGCTCTTGCCGGCACTCTTCGGCCACCAGGAGTGCTAGCAGGGCCAGCCGGCGGCCGGCTGTGAGGCCCCTCAACATCTCATCTCACCAAGCTGATAAGAACCTCAGCCACGTCGGTCGACCTGGTCAGATCTACCCATACTCAAATTACCCAGCCCAGGGGGACCGGGAGTATGGCAGGAGAACACCTTCTCAAGGGGGCGGTGGGGGAGGGCCACGGAGGACACCTTCCCAAGGGGGCAGTGGGGGAGGGCCACGGAGGACGAAGCTGCCATTTGGTATTCGGAAGTC
Organism: Ianthella basta; assembly: GCA_964019415.1. NCBI lineage: Eukaryota > Metazoa > Porifera > Demospongiae > Verongiida > Ianthellidae > Ianthella > Ianthella basta. Next base: position 8,174,248 of record OZ025877.1, read on the forward strand.
GGCAAGAGTGTGCCCCCCACAGCCAAAGACTGGAGAGACAGAATTGAGACTTTCTCCATCAGTGACAGTTGTGGGATCTGAGCTTAATGAGGGCCACTGTGTGGACTACAGGAGTGGGGAGAAGGGTGTAGTGGAGAAGGAGGTAGAGGAGTATGTGGATGAGGAGGGGCTGGGCAGCCCCGGAGAGCTCACGTTCCACGAGGTGCAGCAGCAGAGCCTGAAGGGTGTTCCTGATGCCATTTACCTGCAGGAGCTGCTGGGGTCCCAGAGCCCCGCCCTCCAGTCTCCTCCAGTGAGCAAGGACAGACAGCGAAGGTTGTCAATGTCCCAGATCAACCATCGCCACAATGTCTACCGTGGTAAGATGCACCGGCGGCTCAGTCTGGGGGCTATCCCCGAGGGGAGGATGGTGCGTGAGTACTGTGAGGATGACGACGACGAGGACCTGCTGGGCTCCGTGTTGTGGAACAGTGTGGCATGGCAGGTCCTCCTGGCCTCCCAGCGTCAGTACAGCTCTGCTCCGCCGTCTCCTGTCAGTGATGCCCAGCGGAGTGTTCTCAATGCAAGGATCCTCGGGCGGCTTGGCACTGCTGCAGATGAAGAGAGAGAGTTAGTTTACAGCGACGGCAGCAGTAGTGAGGAGGGAGATGATGAGGATGAGGATGAGGAAGGAAGCCAAGTGCCCCGCCCCGACACACCTCTACCCTCCCTGGTGTACAGCTCTCTCCTGCAGCCCCCGAGTCCTCCGAACTCTTCACACAGTCTCTCCTCCCCCAGTAGCCCTCGACTCACTTCACCCAACCCACTGGAAAACTGGGAACCCTCTCCAGACCAAGCTCCATCATTGACTGATGAACCACTGAACCAAGTTCCATCATTGACTGATGAACCACTGGACCAAGTTCCATCCTCGACTGATGAACCACCAGACCAAGTTCCATCCTCGACTGATGAACCACTGGACCAAGTTCCATCCTCGACTGATGAACCACTGGACCAAGTTCCATCCTCGACTGATGAACCACTGGACCAAGTTCCATCCTCGACTGATGAACCACCAGACCAAGCTCCATCATCAACTGATGAACCACCGGACCAAGTTCCATCCTCGACTGATGAACCACTGGACCAAGTTCCATCCTCGACTGATGTACCACTGAGCCAAGTTCAATCAACTGAGGGGCCAGAGTGCCCCTTGTCCCCGGTGGGAGTGATGTGGCAGGACAAGACTGACATACCTTCTACTGCCCGTTCCACTTCCTTGTGTGTCATGGGGGGCAAGATCAACCCTTCCTCTCGCTCGAGACAGCAATTAGCAAGATCTCCGACTCCCCAAACCCCTCCCAAGAGGGAAAGCCCCAGGTCCAGATTGCCCAGTCGAACATCCCCCTTGCGCTCAAAGTCCAGTGCTGGCATTAGGGGCACTCCCTCAGCTCACCGGCTGTCTGCCCGACAGACACAGTCATCATGCACACTGCCACTGAGTCACTCCAAGCTGGAGGGCCGAGTGGCCCTGCAGCCAACTCTAATGCAGTTTGGCGGGGGACTGGTGTCTGTGACTGCAGGCCTCAGGTGAGCACTCACCCACTGCTGTGCAGTCCTTGATGCTCAACTTTACCCCCCTCCCCCTCCCCCCCCTCCCCTCTCCCCCTCCCCCTCCCCCTTTCCTTCCCCATGCAGCCATAGGGTGTGAAGTTGAACAAGAATCACAAAACATACTTCTTTTCAATTCCAGCAATTATTTGCTTGCCAATGGCAACTTTACAATTGCGTACATTGCATGACGTGCTCCAGCACTACACGTGCCAGCAGTGACTGAACTGCAAACATGCATGCAGTCCATAACTTGAGCTCTCTACCCTCTACCTCCACCTCTATAGATATACCCTCTCTAGATCACAAACAAGGTCAAAGTCGGGCACATGAGTGCACAGATAGTGACCATAATTAGCAAACAATCATTGCATGATTACTGGAGTGCTATACACATTGCTGAGGGGTGAGCATAAGGCAATTCAGTGCTGTACAAATGTACAGTGTGACTATTTTGTTGTGCATGCTTGTTTACGAGGAGGTGATGGGCTTTCTTCTTGGTCACTCCCCCCTACCCCATTGGGGCCATCCTCCTCATCTTCAGCAAAGTCAACAGGAGTGGTTGTAGACAGGTGGAAGCGCTTTGGCATTGGCCGTGTCTCCAGCGTGGGGGATAGAGGGAGGAGTCCCCTGGAAGGCACCTCACTGAGGTGGAAGTTCTCGTGAGGCATCTGTGAAGGACGGCAGGGCTGTCATTCCTAGGCAGCCAGCCCCACCCACAGGTAGCTAACCCGCCCCCCTCACCAGGCTGTGCGGAGCAATGAAGTGGAAGCCAGGCGCGTAGTTGAGTAGGTTAGTGCAGCTGGTCCCATACAGGTCGGCAAACCGAGTGGCCTGGTATGCAAAGAAGGTCTGTCTAGGACCTGCAGCATGGGGGAGGGGGGGGGAGGGAGAGGTGAGGGTCACATACCATGGGGGAGGGGTCACTGCCACACCCACCCACCACATCTGAGGAGGCTGCCCAAGGTGGTCACACGGGACTCCTCAATCTTCTGTGAAGTGGTCTTGATGGCCTGCTGGATACGAGATGAGTCTGGCAGCCTTGGGATGGGGTTGCTATGGAAACAAAGATGGGGCAGACAGTGTGTGCTACACTAGTAGGACAGTGGGGCAGACAGTGCGTGCTACACTAGTAGGACAGTGGGGCAGACAGTGCGTGCTACACTAGTAGGACAGTGGGGCAGACAGTGTGTGCTACACTAGTAGGACAGTGGGGCAGACAGTGTGTGCTACACTAGTAGGACAGTGGGGCAGACAGTGTGTGCTACACTAGTAGGACAGTGGGGCAGACTGACCTGCTGGCCATTGCAAAGCAAGTTTCCCGTAGCAGCATCTCAAGCCTCTGCAGGTGAACGTAATAACCTGCACAAATAGAAGAGGCTGAGTCAATTGCAGTCTGGACTAGACTCTATACACCGTACATGCATTAAGTGTGCTTGTGCCCCCCCCCCCCCCCCCCATAGAGTGTGCTTGTGCCCCCCCAAGAGTGTGTGTGCCCCCCCCCCCATAGAGTGTGCTTGTGCCCCCCCAAGAGTGTGTGTGCCCCCCCCCCCCCCCATAGAGTGTGCTTGTGCCCCCCCCAAGAGTGTGTGTGCCCCCCCCCCCCCCCCATAGAGTGTGCTTGTGCCCCCCACCCTTGGTCTCCTCCCAGTACTGCACCTCCTGGCGAAGCTCAGGGATCACCAAGAAGGTTCTGAGCAAAGGAAACAGCAACTCACAGCAGGTGGGCATTAAATAGAACCACTTGCTGCCCTCACCTCATTGCTTGCTGCTTCTTTGATTTGATAATGTCTCCAAAGATGTGGTCCCCAACGTAGAGGATGTTCTGTAGGCAGGGGTAGGGGAGGGGGAAAGGGAGGGAGAGGGGAGGGGGCAGGGAGGGGTAGGGGAGGGGTAGGGGAGGAGGGAGGGGAGGGGGAGGGGAGGGGGAGGGGAGGAGGGAGGGGTAGGGGAGGAGGAAGGGGAGGGGGAGGGGAGGGGGCAGGGAGGAGGGAAGGGTAGGGGAGGAGGAAGGGGAGGGGGAGGGGAGGGGGCAGGGAGGAGGGAGGGGTAGGGGAGGAGGAAGGGGAGGGGGAGGGGAGGGGGCAGGGAGGATGGAGGGGTAGGGGAGGAGGAAGGGGAGGGGGAGGGGGAGGGAGGGGTACAGCTCTGTCAGCCCACATCAGCTACACCACCACACAAGCACAACCCACCTTTCCACTGATGGACACAAACCGACAGAAGAGGTCCGAAGAGCCTGTGGAGAGCACAAGGGCAGCATGACCATAGCCCAGTCACCACCACCTGTGCACAAGGCCACACAGACACACCTCCTGCATACACCTTGCCCCGCTCCAGTCCAGTCCCTGCCCTCAGCTGCCCCAACTTGAGGGAGCCCGTGGCCTCATCCACCTCACGCAGTGTGGTGCCCTCCTGGAAGAAACGCGGCTTCTGAGCATCCACAAAGATGTAGTCAAAGTAGGACTTCCACGACCTCCCCCCAGTCTCTGGCAGGTCAAACATATACGACATCACGGGCTGTCAAGGAGAGGGGATGGGAGAGGGAGGGAGGTGGATGGTAGGGGGAGGGGGAGGGGAGGTAGGAGGGGAGGTGAGAGGGGAGGGGAGGGGGAGGGGGAGGGGGAGGGATGTTGAGCAGGAGGCCCACTTAGGGTGCACATGTGCACATGCGCTCACATCGGTGTACTTGTAGTGGCTGTTGGTTGCCAAGAAGACAATGATGCCAGCTTTCCTCAACCTAACAAAAGGAGAAGCAAGTAACTGAAATTAAGGGAACAGCCCAGGGCTCTTGAGAGGCAACAGCCCAGGGCTCTTGTACTCACTGGTCCAGCATTAGGGGTAGTTTAGGCTGCAGGTCGGAGCACAACAGATTGGTCAGTGGAGACACCACAGGCAGACGGCAGGTCACACACACCCACCTCCTTGGCAATGTACTTCTCCAAGTTTGCCACTGTCTCACTCTTGAGCAAGCCCTGGCCGTGGGAGGAGATGGTGTGCGGTGTCACTGCTCACCCCTCTGCCCCGCCTACCCTAAGCCCTGCCCACCTCTCTGTGCACCCAGTCTGTGGCCTGCCGCACATCACCTTGGATGCTCTCGTACGTGATGGCCACAGAACCAAACTCAACACCAAATGGTGTCTTAGTGTAGTCGGGATGGCTGTCAAAGTGGTCCACCAGGGCAGCCAGCAGGAAGGTCTCTGCAGTCGGGAGGGCACACTTGTACAATACACACACACACACACACGCACACACACACATAGACACACGCACACGCACACACACACACACACACACACACACACACACACACACACACACACACACTCACCTGGTAACTCAAATAAGGTATTCAAGACATGGTAGCGGGTCTCATTGATCTGCAGTGAGCAATGACAGCAGTCACAGTCGCAGTGCTGAGTGCCACCACAGACAGGGCAAGGCAAGGCCCCTAGGCAGGACTCACTGGGGCGTACAGGTTAGGGTAGAGCTGTCTAACAGCAGATCTGTAGGGGTGGGCGTGACAGTGCGATGGGTGTGGCAGTGCAATGGGTGTGGCAGTGGGGTGGGTGTGGCAGTGAGGTGGGTGTGGCAGTGGGGTGGGTGTGGCAGTGGGGTGGGTGTGGCAGTGAGGTGGGTGTGGCAGTGGGGTGGGCGTGACAGTGCGATGGGTGTGACAGCATGATGGGTGTGGCAGTGTGATGGGTGTGGCAGTGGGGTGGGTGTGGCAGTGCGATGGGTGTGGCAGTGCTGTGCTCGCTCACATGGAGAGGCAGCTGAAGCCATGGAACACCTCGAGGATGTTCCCGAACCCATCCACCTTGATCAAATTGCCATAGGTCTTGTCAAAAAGCAATCCTCTGCATGAGGCAGGGGGAGGGGTAGAAGTGGGCGGGGAGGGGGAGGGGCTGACTGACTAACCTGACTGGGAAGTCTGCGCTGTAAGGAATGGTTCCAATGTCCTGTGGGGGAGCAGACAGCAGAGGGCAGTGGCTGCGTGTGTGGGCAGTGTGTGCATACACCCCACACACCTTGGGATAGCCAACATCAACGAGCCTCTGAACAATCATATCGTAAGAGAATGTCTCGTATTCGGGGGACTTGTACTCTGGACACAGCAAGGAGAGCAGGACACGAGGACACCACACCACACTCACTAGAGCTGTGCGGGGGACACCTGAGGCAGTATGCAGTCCCCTCCCCTTGCCCCCCCCCCCCCCCCCCACACACACACCAACTAAAGTGTAGTCCATGTCAAAACCAATTGCCTTGATTTTGCTCATGCTCACACTGCGGTTGACGTAGATGCTGTACAGTGGAGGGGGGAAGAGAGGAGAGAGGAGAGGAGAGGGGAAATGGAGTGGGGAGGGGGGGGGGAGAGGGGAAATGGAGTGGAGAGGGGGAGGGGAGAGGGGAAGAGAGGAGAGAGGAGAGGAGAGGGGAAATGGAGTGGGGAGGGTGAAGGAAGAGGGGGAAGTGGGAGGGGGAGGGGAGAAGGAGAGTGGAGTGGGGAGGGGGGAAGAGAGGAGAGAGGAGAGGAGAGGGGAAGTGGGAGGGGGAGGGGAGAGGGAGAGTGGAGTGGGGAGGGGGTGAGGTATACAGTGCCTGATGTGACTCGAGGGGAGCGATCAGCCGCCTACCTGCCGCCCTCCTGGTCCGGCTGGGCAGGAAGGTGGCGCCGGAGGTCGTGCAGAAGTGCATCCATCCGCGGGCCGTCGCTGAGGTCCCATTCCGCACCACCGACACCATCGGCGTCCAACTGGTCGCCCACTGTAGGCGGAGTCGCCATACCTCGTGCAACACACGGTGGACTGTGCTGGCGATGCAGTCGAGGCACTGCCGGATGTGAGGCGGGCTCGACTTATACTCAGGGATGCAGCGGAGATGTCAGTATGCGGGAGAAGGCACTCGCTGGTACCGCAGGCCAGTGGTTTAGACTGGCTTAAGCGCCCAATGGGCGAGAACAGTCTATTGTTGTCCCGGAAGGGACTGGCTAGCGGCTCGCGCGTCATGGTGGAGCCTCTCCTAGGATACGATGGCAGTGCAGTGGGGAAGCTGGAATGTTAAACTCAAGAGGTTGTTGCCGGCGGTCCTCTTGGGCGCATTTCTGGCAGTGGGTATTACTCTGATGATGCTCCACCCTATATCCCCCCTCGCCGGTGTGGGACCGGCGGCCGCCTCTAGTCAGAAGGCTGCCTTCAACTACGCCGTGGTGATCGACGCGGGGAGCAGCGGCAGTCGCGTGTATCTCTACCAGTGGCCGCCCCGCCGACGGGACGAGCGCGGGCCGCAGCTGCTGCGAATAGACCAGGTGATGGGTGCGAAGGGGGAGCCCCTAGTGATGACCCTAGCCCCCGGGTTGAGCTCGTGTAAGGACGAGCCGACGCGCGCTCTGGCCTACATCAAACCTCTCCTTGACTTTGCTGCTCACCACATCCCAAGAGAGGCCCACCTGGAGACACAGCTGTTCATCATGGCAACTGCTGGCTTGAGGCTGATCCCGAAGGAGTCCAGTGCGGCCATCTTGCAGGAGCTCCGCACACACATTCCCCTGCACTACAACTTCCTTCTACCTGAGGAGAATGTGCAAGTGATATCTGGGCGGGAGGAGGGTCAGTGTGTGGTGTGAGGGGAGGGTGTGGTGTGAGGGAGGGTGTGGTGTGAGAGGAGGGTGTGGTGTGAGGGGAGGGTGTGTGGTGTGAGGGGAGGGTGTGTGGTGTGAGGGGGAGGGTGTGGTGTGAGGGGGAGGGTGGTGGAGGTTGATGCATATGTGCACAGTGCGGTGCATGGTGTGAGTTGAGTGGGTATGTTTTGTGTAGGTGTGTTCAGTTGGATCACTCTCAACTATCTCCTTGGCCGGCTGAGAGGTGAGTGATGATGTGTGTGTGTGTGTGTGTGTGTGTGTGTTGACAAAAGTGTGTGTGCACACATGTGCCATAGTTGTTGTCTCTCTGACATTCAATTGAAGACCCCCAAGCCACAGTGGGGACAGTGGGGTCGTTAGACATGGGGGGCGGGTCCATGCAAGTGGCATTTGAGTTGGATGAAGATGTGAGTTGGAGGGCAACCAGGGTCTGAGCTGTGTGCGTGGTGTGTGGGTGTAGTGGCTGTGTGCTGTGTACGTGGTGTGTGGGTGTAGTGCCTGTGTGCTGTGTCTACAGGTGACGGAGGAGCATGCCGGGAGTGTGGTTGACGTGGACCTGTCGTGTGGGGTGGACACACACCACAAGCACCAGCTCTTTGTGACCACCTATCTTGGCTTTGGGGCTAATGAAGCCAGAAGACGGTACATCCAAAGTAAGGCTCCTGAAGTGACAGGAAGTGCCCCACCCTCGTTGGGAAACAGTTCTGAGGGGAAAGCCCACTTCCCCGTGAAGCTGCTCGACCCTTGTGCCCCAGTGGACATGCATGAGGCCGTGACCAGTGGTGGAAGAGCTCTGACGCTCCATGGCACTGGAGACTTTGGAGCGTGCAAGAGCGCTCTGCTGCCAATCCTGCAGGGCCCCTCAAACTGCTCTGAGGAGCAGTCCACTGCGTGCACATCGGACGTCCTCTCTGCACCACCAATTGATATCAAGATGGAGTTTTATGGCTTCTCGGAGTTCTGGTACACTATGGACGATGTGCTCAGGATGGGCGGGGCCTATGAGAAGCACAAGTTTGAGGAGGCAGCCTCCGTGAGCTGCTGTTCTCTTCCACTGTGCTGTGGTCCAGCATCACTGACCATCCACTGCCTCCCCCCCTCCTCCCCCCATACCCCAGGCCTTCTGCAGCAACCGTTGGTCCACCATCGAGGGCTGGCACAAGAAGGGACTGTACCCTGAAGCTGATGTAAGCAGGATGCGGTGAGTCATGAGTGGAGATGTGACCACGCCCTTGAGACCACACCCCTATGGCCACACCTCTGTGGTCACACCCCTTTACTTGTTTTCACAGGACACAATGTTTCAAGTCTGCATGGATGTCTGTCACTCTCCATGACGGGTTGAAGCTTCCTAGCAACTACACCCAACTGGTCTCTGCAAAGGAGCTCAACGGCCACAGTTTGCAGTGGGCGCTGGGTGCCCTGGTCTACCACACACGGTGCCTCCCCATCCGGTGGGTAGGGAGGACAGCAGGAAGGACCCACCACGCACTGTTGTTCACTCACTCCTCTCTCTCCCTTCAGGACAGTGGAACAGTCATCTGGTGCTGGTGGGTGGAGTTCTACCCTGAACAGGGGAGGTCTCTCGGAGAACACCTTCCACACTCTCATGCTGCTGCTCTTTGTCATAATCATCGTGGCAGGCTATGCCTACTTCAAGATGCTACGTGCACGGCCATTCCGAACACCTTCTGTCTTCAGCAGATCCCTCTCCTTTGCTAACCTCTCCAGAAGCAAGACTTTCACCAACTCAAGGCTGCCAGTCTGATTCACTTGTTGTTTTAGTCCCCCTCCCCCTCCCCCTCCCCCTCCTTTCTCACTATATTTATTTTTATCTATGGCAACGGTAATAATATTCATATTCAATCCAATTTTGCCTGTGTAAAAATGGCGGATACGTTGTTTGGAAGGTTTTGAAGGAGAAGGAATCTCTCTGAATCCGAAAGCAGCAAGGCGCTGGTTCAGTTAACGCTGTTACTAACTTTAGTTTAGGCAATGACTTTTCTGCTGAAGTCATCTACAACGCGGTGAAGTATGGCAACAGCGAATAACCCTGGTAAGAGGGCTTCGCGCGTAGTTGTTGCTCTGTGGCTGTTTGTCTGCCTCTGTCATAGGCCCAGCTAGCACAAGGACTGCCGCTCACTAATCCAAACCAACTGTGTATTGTACAACGCCGCGACAGTGTGGCCAGCCCTTCCCTGCCACTTGTGCTGCGTGACGTCTGTACCCGTCCCACCCTGTACAGGAGAGATACCCTGGTGCTTTTCGCAAGTAAAGGGTACGATAGAAGAAGAGATTGCTGACGGTTAGTGGCCTGTGCTGGACATTGCCCCCTATAGCCTTGGTGTGTGTGGTGTGTGTGTGGTGTGTGTGGGAGGGGGAGGGGGTATGTTACATTCCCGTCTCCTCGCCCTCTCCCTCTGTACCCCTTCGCCCCCGTTGCTCCCTCCCTCTTCATCCGCACGCCATCTCCTGTGTGCACTTGCACTCCCATCCACTTGATCACTAGCCTGTGTTCTATCCCCCTCCCCCGTCCAGCTGACATCATCTCAGCTGTAGAGTTCAACCATGACGGAGAGTTCCTTGCTACTGGGGACAAAGGAGGGCGAGTGGTCATCTTCCAGCGAGGTGGACTGCCCCCGGTGAGCGTGGCCCCCTGTGTGTGACTCAGTGTGTGACTCAGTGTGTGACTCAGTGTGTGACTCAGTGTGTGAGTTGCAATCGCTCTTCTACCAGTGTGTGTGGAAATGGGACAGGACTCATTGGCTGTGATACTATTCTTCTGTCTGGGGGAGTGGCTGGGAGTGTATCCCTGTAGTGTAGCTGGGGGTGTGGCCCTATGGTGCCGAGGGGCGTGTCTGAAGCAATAGTCTGTATAGCCAATGCAACAGTCTATGTAGGTTATGCAATAGTTAGTGTAGATTATGCAATAGTCTGTGTATTGTATGCAACAGTCTATATGGGTTGTGCAATAGCTTGCCCCTCCATAGTTCATATAGCCCGCCTCACTAGTGTTGCCCCTCGCCTGCTGCAGCCCTCCGACGGTCCTGCTCCCTTCCGGTGCGACTACAACGTGTACAGCACCTTCCAGAGCCACGAACCAGAGTTTGACTACCTGAAGAGTCTTGAGATTGAAGAGAAGATCAACAAGATTCGTTGGCTACGCAAGGCAGGGCCATCACTGTTCCTTTTAACCACTAATGGTGAGTGGGGGAGGAGTTCAGTGGGGGAGGAGTTCAGTGGGGGAGGAGTGCAGTGGGGGAGGAGTTCAGTGAGGGAGGAGTGCAGTGGGGGAGGAGTTCAGTGGGGGAGGAGTTCAGTGAGGGAGGAGTTCAGTGGGGGAGGAGTGCAGTGGGGGAGGAGTGCAGTGGGGGAGGAGTTCAGTGGGGGAGGAGTTCAGTGGGGGAGGAGTGCAGTGGGGGAGGAGTGCAGTGGGGGAGGAGTGCAGTGGGGGAGGAGTGCAGCGGGCTCTCTACTCTGGTTGTGACTGCTGCCACACCTTGCTGCTCAGGCTGCTGATTGTTTTGTATATCCTTCTGTCTGTCTGTCTGTCTGTCTGTCTGTCTGTCTGTCTGTTGGTTAGTCTGTCATTCTATCTGTCCATGTGCAGACAAGACAATCAAGCTGTGGAAGATCACTGAAAGATGGCGCAACTTCAGTGGGTGGAACCTGGTTGACAGTGAGGGTCTGCCCCGTGACCAGTCGAGCATCACGCGGCTCCGGGTGCCCCAGCGCACGTCAAATGACATCACCATCGAGGCTGTTCCGAGGAGAATATTCTCCAATGCGCATGCCTACCACATCAACTCCATCTCAGTCAACAGTGACGACTGCATGTACCTCTCGGCCGACGACCTCCGGGTCTACATCTGGCACCTCGAGAGGACCGAGCAGAGCTTCAGTATCTTCCCTACTTCTTTAGTGCCTGCATGAGGGTGTGGGTGAGGGTGTAAGGATGATGGTGTAAGGGTGAGGGTGTTAGGGTAAAGGTGAAGGTGTGAGGGTGTGAGGTGAGGGTGAGGGTGAGAGTGTAGGGGTTAGTGTAAGATGAGTTAGCGTCCCTGCCCCCTTGATAGTGGCACAGGCCCTCAGCTTCCCCCCATGCTGTCAGTGTTCCTTAGCTAGCTGTAGACATTGTTGACATCAAGCCGCCCAACATGGAGGACCTGACTGAGGTCATCACTGCTGCTCCTGTACAGCACGAGCAAGGGTGTAGTGCGGCTGTGTGACATGAGAGAGCGGGCACTCTGTGACCAGCATGCCAAAGGTGGGCGTGACTACTGGGCACTCCCACATTGCACACCCACCATACCCACCACACTCCACCCCACCCACCACACCCCACCCCGCCCACCACACTCCACCCCGCCCACCTCACCCCACACTGCACATACACCTTTGCTGTGTCATTGGTGCCCTCTCCCTGTGTCTCCTGTGTGTTGGCAGTGTTTGAGGAGACAGAGGACCCAGCTAACCGGTCCTTCTTCTCCGAGATCATTGCCTCAATCTCAGATGTCAAGTTCAGCCATTGTGGCCGCTACTTTCTGACGAGGGACTTCCTCACTCTGAAGCTGTGGGACCTGACCATGGAGCGTGGCCCGCTGGAGACTTACCACATGCACGACTACCTCCGCAGCAAGCTCTGCTCCCTCTACGAGAATGACTTCATCTTTGACAGATTTGAATGTGGATGGAATGGGAATGACAGGTTTGTTAGTGCATGAGGGCAAGGGGGAGGAGTATGTGTCAGACCACTAGAGCGAAGAAGTGTGTGCACGTGCTGTGAGTGTGTGTACATGAAATAATAGGGAGATTGCTGCTTGCTTGTTCCACTCCCTGTCTGTCTGTCTGTCTGTCCGTCTGTCTGTCTACAGTGCCATCATCAGTGGCAGCTATAACAACTTCTTCCGCATCTTCTACCGCAACCCTCGGATGGAGTATTGCTACGAAGCCTCTCGCGACATGAGCCAGCTGGGGCAAATATTGCGTAATCGGAAAGTGGTGTCTGGTCCAAGGCGACGGCGAGACGAGGTAGGCATTGAGGGCCTGGACTACACCAGGAGAATTCTGCATGCAGTGTGGCACCCTCGGGACAACATCCTGGCCATCGCTGCCACAAACAACCTCTACCTTTTCCATGAACAACAACCCCTTAATATTCACATGTAGATCTTCCAATACTAATTCTGTATGGGCTTTATTTAGTTGCTTAGTGAGAGCATGTGATGCCGACTGTGTGGGCACAGCCAGATCTCTTGTAGGACAAGGTGTGTGTGTCTGTGTGTGTGTGTGCGCGTGCAGCACACACCAGCTCTAGTGTGTGTGTGTGTCTGTGTGTACTTTCATTTCTGTATTGCAAATTTGTAACGCATGAGGTGACTCGCCTAATGTATTATAACAAACATTTAATATATTGTAGTTTATTGTAGAATTGCTGTTGTCATGTGCCGTGTGCCCTTAGTCCCTCCTGTTGCTAGCTAGCATGCTTGGGGCAGGGCAGTGCCCGCAGGAGCCGTCTGTAGTGGTAGTCAGCACTTGTCGCTTTTTCACATCTGGAATGTGTCCATCACATGCAGCCGCTGACTGCTCTCAGGTCTTGGGAGGGGCTGAGTCAGTGTCTTAATAAGCTGTCAGTGGGTGGGTGGGACAGGTCGGGCGGAGGACTTGTCGGGACGAGACAGTGTCCGGATATACAGTATACACGACATGTGTGCATGTACAGACCGATATTGAATAAGGGTATTCCCCGTCGCTTTCCTCGAGCTCCAGCATGCATTGCGATTATTCCCAGAAGTTGAGGTAGTATGCTTCGCAGAATAGTTCCTGACAGCAGCAGCAGCAGCTGACACGCGACAGGCAGAGCTGATTGCCGTTGGTCTCTAGAGATCTGTCCTTCCAGCGAGTCATGTCAGAGCAGCAGACGATAGCACAAGTGATGGCGGAGAAAGGCGTGCGATTGGGCGAAGTCCCTGAAGAGCTATACGTCAATCCCAGCGATCTTGAAGCCGTGCGCCGCAGCAAGCGGTACCACAAGGTGAAAGGGTTCGCCCGCTTCAACGCCCACCTTTCCTGCAGCAGGAGCTGGGCTTCGGCGCACGCGTGGGCCGTCATGGACCTGCGGGAGCAGAGGTTCCGCGAGGTCTTCCCGCAGAGCTGCCAGAGCTGCGAGAACAGAGTCGTCCCCAACTTCCCCGAGAGCTCTGTGCAGACCATGGCCGAATACGCAGTGGACAACTTCCTGAGGAAGGTCGGCAGGTTGCCACCACTCCAGCGAGACGTCTTCTCCTTCGACGACTTCGACAGTTTCTTTGAAGAGGACTACAGAGGGCCTCACGACGAGGGGCGCTGTGACATGTGCAAGAGGTTGGGAAGGAGCTGCTGGAAGTAGTTGGCGTGCATGCACCAGAGACAAGACGCTGTGTCAGTATCAAAGACATGAGCTCTGTACAGAATGTAAAAAACATGCTGGTATTGCTGATTAGTTCAGTGCATAATTGTAATTGTTGCCAAATTTATCATCAAATTTTCTCTCGTCTATCTGGTCCACGCTCCGGGCCACGCGCTCCAAACTCTTCCTGTGTAATGATATGCATGGACCAGTAAGCACACACTGCACAGCCAGACTGACCAAATGTGCTTAGAATTGGCACATCTGCCAAACCTGCTCAAGACAATTCTTTCTAGCCGTTTCCGAGAAGTGTTGTGCAATGCTTTCAAGTCTGTTAGTCCAGGGTACTTCTTTCGTGTAGCTGCAAAGGGTGACTGGAGGTCACATGACATGTATGTGACCTCCCAGACTCAGATCTCACCTTTTCCCTTTCTTTTCTTTCCTTTCTTGTCTGTTGTCGGTGCCAGGTCCACTCCTAAGACATGCCCCACCTCAGTCCCCACCTCCTCCCACAGCTCATGGCCAGTTGAGGAGCCTTAGGGAGGGGGAGGGGGAGGGGGAGGGGGAGGGAGAGGGGGAGGGGGAGGGCATTGATCTGAGATAAGCGCTGTCTGGTGAGTGGACCTCACCTGTGGCAGGAGGCTGCTGGTCTGAGTCCAGTGGAGTACCATTCTCATCTCGGGGGACAATGGTGCCATGAAAGGGGCACTGTCAGAGGAGGATGCCACACACAGTGACACACCAATGCCTCTCCTCTGCAGTGCCCAGCTGCCCACCTTCCGCCGATCCCTCCTGGGACAGAGCTTTCCACTTGGCAGGGGAGCTCGACAGGCTCTGTCCACTGGCTCAAACTGCCCACCAAACGTGATAACACGGTGGTTGTCATCCTGCAGGGCCACAGCCAGCAGCTCCTCACTACACCACACCACACACTACATCACAGCCATAGACTCACCGGGGGCACCACCACCTCACACTCATGGGGGAACCAGAAACGGTGAAGGGACTCAAACCTGTATTGGAATGCAGATCATCTGGCCACGCTATCTACCATTGTGACTCTGCCCTCACATCACTCACTGACGGATGGCAGGTGTTAGCCTCACACGCTCCTCAGGGGCCTCCCAGTGCAGGAGGTCTGTGCCAAAGGGCACCACTGGGGCCTTGGCCAGCAGCCCTGCCTTGCGTCCCGGAGCAGCCAACACTGGAGCCTGCATCCCTGAAGTACTTGGCCTGTTGTCATGGTTACCACTGCACCGGTAAACAAGATACATTCCAAATGAAGCTCCTCCAGTGGTACAGAGCAAAGAAACTCACGGAGGTTGAGCTCCGGCTGTCTTCCTCTGCTGGGCCTTCAGCTGAGCAGCAAGGGAGGTGGGGTCAGCCGACTCCTCCTCCACAGCAGACCAAGGCTTGCTGAAGGCCCAATCTGTTGTGCTGTCTGTGTGTGCTGTTCCCTGGTCTCCATGGCCCCTGCCCTGCTGGCCACCACATCGGGAGGAAGAAGAGCAGCCCTCTGTGGTTCTGCCTTCAGACCCACTCTTGTGCACTATCTTGAGCTCTTGGTACTTCTGCAGAGCGGCTTGGAGACGGGAGCGCCGCTCCAGAGCTAGCTTCAGATCACCTTCTGCTCCTTCCAGCTTGGCCAGGCTCTTTTGGGTACCAGACCATCGCAAACATAACCACACTCACCACAACACCCCTCCCACTCCCTCAATGCCCCTCCCACCACAACACCCCTCCCACCTTGCACTCACCTCGATGGTCCTACAGCAACCCGGCAGGAGGGAGGACCTGATGACGTGCTCACACTCGCGCAGGGTGCTCAGAATGCTGCTGGTGTCCTCTGCCTCCTCAACGACTACACGCCCACTCCTGGGCAGCTCCACTGTCACACTGTAGGACTGGGTGGGGATCCCGTGTGCCTGCAGGCCACTATTGGGGGAGGGGCCTGGCTGCCCCTCCTCCTCCACAGTTGTAGTCCAAGTATCGTCATCTGGAACATCCATCCACTCACCATCACTGTCATCGTTACTGTCACTGTCATTGTTACTGTCACTGTCATCATTACTGTCACTGTCATCTTTACTGCAACTCTCCACAATCCCGTCACTGCCATGTTCTGTGCCATGACTACTGTCCCTCAGCTCTGATGGCCTGCCTGTCCCCATTGCAGTGTCACTGCACACTCGCGGTCGCTCTGCTGCTGGCTGAGGCGGCAGGGTAGACTGGTAAAGGTCTGGCCCATCCAATCTGGGAAAGAGCAGCTCAAAGCAGCTGTCCATCTGTGTGAGCATGCTCTCCACTTCTTCTTCTGCCTCTGCAGTGACAACAGCCCCACTAGCACTGCAGTGACTACACCAAGCCCCACTAGCACTGCAGTGACTACACTCTGCACACCTGTAAACCTTGTCCTGATGGCTGCCAGTCTGCGGCTGGCGGCCACCCTCTGCTGCTGCTCCTGCTGCTCGATCCTCCTCCGCTCGGCCTGGCTCTGGGCCACCAGGTTCTCAAAGTCCACCTGCACAGCACACACGAGGGATGCATGAGGGGTGGGGGGAGGGACCCGCCCACAAGTACTCACCCTGAGGTTGTACTTGAGGTAGTTGTAGCTGAGCTTGAGTTTGGGGTAGCCTCCTCCATAGGTCTCCGTCCAGTTCTTAATGGAGAGTAAGGTGCGAGCCTTGAGCACCTTGGCCGCACCCACTGGAGGTGGGAGGGGCCGGTCAGCATCCACTCCCACTGCCAGGGCAAGGTACTCCTGGAAGGTGTCCAAGAGGCACTCCCTGAAGGTGTGTGAGCGTTTGAAGAGTTCGTCCACCAGGCAGTGTGCGGACAGCCGCACCTCAGCGTGCTCCTCCGCCAGGTGGTGCATGAGGAGGTCATAGGCGGAGCGGACACACCCCTCAGACTTCCTGTGATACAGGCACACACGTAGTGGGTGGGACAGGACTGGTACGTATGTCTGTCTAAACATGTGTAAGAGGACTGGGGTATGTCTCTGCATGCATGAGACAAGAGTGCCTAAGGAAGAGCCCCTCGTCCTCGGCAGAGGCTAACTTGCAGAGTATCTTGAGTCTCTTGACGTCAGGTTCTCCAGGGAGGGCTGATCCGGAGTGGGTCAGGCCTTCTAGAAGGGACTTTAACTCTTCGTATAGCGCCGAGTCCATCTCTACATCGGCACCAATTTATTATTACGCGTTACAACGGCGAACCATGGATAGAGGAAAACCCTGTACAAGTCAGCTGCAAAGGTTAAAAAATGGCGACGTGTTGGCGACGGCAAGTGCTGACCCTGACTGCAGCTTTATTGGCCGGCGCTGTTCTGGTGTGCGCCGACAAGATGTTGGACGAACTGGAAAGTGGATACTTCGATCGGGAGTATTCCCTTACCAAGCCCTACGCAGGTGGGTGATCGGCTCAGTTCAGTGATGCGGCTGTGGTCTGTGGACGAGTTGGGCTCTCTCCAGCTTCTTTGTCGCCCTACAGGTCAGAACTGGGACATGACTGGCACGACCTTAGTCACTCCAGACTACGTCCGGCTCACGCCAGACCGCCAGAGCACTCGGGGCGGCATTTGGAACAGAGTGGTGAGCCCTTAGCCGCGCCGCCTGCGCGCAGTGTAGTCCGCACCCCCACACCACTTGGTCACACCTCTGTCCCTTATCACGTGTCCCTAGCCTGTCCGCTTCCACAACTGGGAGCTGGTCGTGCACTTTGCCGTGCACGGGACAGGGGACCTCCTGTTTGGGGATGGGTTTGCTTTCTGGTACACCAAGGAGAAGGGCATGGAAGGCAAGTATACGTATGTGTGTGTGTGCATGTCTGTGTGTGTGTGTGCGTGTGTTTGCAGGGTGATGTGCTAGTATCACTTGCTCCTCTCTCACTTGCTCAGGGCCTGTGTTTGGTTCCAGGGACTACTTCACTGGACTTGGCATCTTCTTTGACACTTACAGCAATCACAATGGCCCTCATGACGTAAGTGGCCCTCCTCAGATTGGCTGTAGGTGAGTGGGAGCTGCTGACTCTGCTGTCCCCCCCCACAGCATGAACACCCGTTCATCTCTGCAATGGTCAACAATGGCACACTCCACTACGACCACGACAGGGATGGCACTCACAGCCAGATCTCCGGCTGCCACTGCGAGTTCAGAGCCCAGCCACACAACACCTTCGCCATCATCTCCTACATGGATGGGGTGCTGGCTGTGAGTGCGCCTTGCTCCCTCCCCCTGAGCATGCTGGGCACCTCCCCTCCCGTCCCCTCCCCTCCCCCATCCCCTCCCCTCCCCTCCCCTCCCCTCCCTCCCTCCTGTACTCCTCAGGTTCACACAAGTGTGGATGGAACTGATGACTGGAACGAGTGCTTTGTGGTGGACAACATCCGCCTGCCCACCGGGTACTTCCTTGGCTTCACTGCTGCCACCGGCGAGCTGGCAGACAACCACGACATCATTTCTGTGCGTGTGTTTGACGTGGACCAGGAGGTCGGGGGAGATGGAGAGCAGGTGAGAGAGGGTTGGGTGGGAGTGGCAAGGGGAGGGGGCAGCACATGCTCATCGTGTTGTTGTGTCCCTTCAGGACTGGGCCACTGTGAGTCCTGATGCCAGATCAGCAGAAGAGCCTAGACGTAAGTGTGTGGGCCAGTGTATGCCAGTGTGGCGTGTGCAGCTAGTGTCTTGTCTCCCCGTGCAGCCCACGTGCCAGACACTGGCGGACACATGGGCCCACGCTCGTGGTTCCTGATGTATGTGGTGGTTGTGCTGGTGGTGCTGGTGGCAGTGGGAGGGGGAGTGGCTTACTTCCTCTACAGCCGACAGAAGGAGAAGGAGAGGAAGAGATTCTACTGAGCCATGCTACAGGTCGGATGGAGCGTTAGGAGACTGTTATTTTACAGCAACAAGCTATTCAATTGGTCAGCCACTGAACTTACATTATTTGAGTATGTGAATTAGAATGAAGTGTATTGTCAGTGCAATGTTCACTTATACAGTGGAGTGGAGTGGTGGGAGGGGTCCACACAGCACAGTGATGTGTGGTGGGAGGGGTCCACACAGCACAGTGATGTGTGGTGGGAGGGGTCACTTTGAGGGCTTGAGGGAGAGGTAGATCTTGTCCTTGATCTCCTTCTTCTCCACGTTGAGGCGTGGCAAGATTTTGCCCAGCGACTCGACCACTTGCCTCTTGTCCATGGACGTTTTCCTCCGCTGGAACTTGCGGACTAAGTCCTTGGTGGTGATGGGCTTGCGAGCAAGGTAGTGCAGCACCTCCTGGTCCGTGATCACACTAAGGTTCTCCTCGACATGCACCCGCTTCGACAGTGGTTGGCCGGGGGCTTGAGCAACGTCATCACTTCCCTCCAGGGGCCGCTTGGTGCCTTGTGCGCTTTGAGGTGTGCTACCTTGGTCCATTGCATCTCCATCCTCCCCCTCCCCTTCCCCCTCGTCACTGTTTGGGGCATCAACCGACCGTTGCTTCTTGATGAGAGCATTGATCTCTTTACCAGCCTCTGTCAGCTCCTCCTCCCCCTCCTCCTCCTCCTCGCTTCGGTCACTCTCCTCTGTCTTTCCTCGCTGCTGGGCATCCTCCATCTGCCGCTCCTCCTCTTTCTCTTCGCGCTCACTCTCACTTGAGTCCTCTGAGATGTAGTCCACCTCTCGAGACTCCATCTCACCATCGTCTGTGGTTTCATCGCTGCTCCCATCTCCACTCCCCACTCTTGACTTGTGGGGCTTCTTCCCCTTCTGGCGATGCTGCCTGGCCTTGGCCGTCCCTCCTTCCTCTGCACAATACAGAATACAACACACAGTACAACACACAGTACAGTACACAGTACAATACACAGTACAATACACAGTACAATACACAGTACAATACACAGTACAATACACAGTACAATACACAGTACAATACACAGTACAATACACAGTGCAATACACAGTACAATACACAGTACAATACACAGTACAATACACAGTACAATACACAGTACAGAGTACACGTGCGGCCACACTGAACAGAAGCCGAGGGCGAACCGCTGTCCTCTCTGGCCAAGGGTCCTTCTTCATCTGAGGAGTTGCCCCTCCCACCATCATTGTCTGTCACACGCAGCCTATGGCTGGCACTGCTGCCCTCCCCCTCCCCCTCCCCCTCCTGGTTGTTCTGCATCTTCTTGCTCAGCATTAGGGAGAAGTAGTTGAGTGTCTTGTGTTTGAGCAGGTACTTCTCCTCCGCTTCCTCTGCATTGAAGGTGTTGTACTGGATCCCAGGGGTGAAGTTGTACCAGCTACTGATGGGAATGGCCTCAAATGCCCCATCAGCGCACTGTCGCATCATGTAGTAGGCGGAGCTCAAGTTGACTCCACCCTCCTTGCGACCAGTAAATCTGTTGTGGTGGTGGGGGGGAGGGGCAGGTGGGTGTAGGTCACATGACATTGGATGTGGGTCACATGACACTGGATGTGGGTCACATGACACTGGATGTGGGTCACATGACACTGGATGGACCACTCACAGCTTGCCATTCTTTTTCCCTTCACGAAGCTCCCACGGCTGGTCGTCTGGGTCTGCGTCCTTGGTGCCATAGCCCTGCCTCCTCCTTCGAGAGGCCTCCCTGCGCTTTCTCCCGTATTCACTTCCCTCGCCATGGGATGGTGCATCCTCCTCTTCACTCTCCCTCTCACGGCGAGCCATGACAGGCTGCATGCACACACACACACAGACACACACACACACACACACACACACACACACACTTGACATGAGCCCATGGTGGCGGAGGAAAGGCTGTGTGGCTCACTGCAGTTAGCTGTGATATGTCCACCTTCTGTTTGAATCTCATGGCGTGGTACTTTCTTGAGTTGTCCCTTTGAGGTGACCATGTCAAGAGAGAGGCATAGATTACAAGCTAGTCGATAATGGCTAGCTCAGTTCCGTCCCAGCTATGCTCGCGGAGGACGCTGCGTGAGGTTACCTTGCTAGGCGAACTTGGTACAGCTTGACGTTACCAGTAGCCATTTTAGCTCTGCTGAGTCTCATTCCAAACTTTGTATTTTGAAACCGAACTGAGACTACTTCCCTTAACTCGTGACCGGCGGGCGTGTGTGACAGTGAGTCAACATACACAACAGGCCCTGGGCGCCGACTGCCTCACTATGTGCGCCAATGATGCATGTGTCCCTTGCTAAGTGCCTGTCCGACCTTGCCTGTGTCCATAGGTTCCGTGAATGGGGCCACCTCTGTCATGTCTGGTGGCCTTGTTAGCTGTCGCGTGCATCCCGCAGCAGACGCGTGGTCAAGAGCACCTCAGAATACTAGGATACTCGCCGTCCCTCTCTGATACAGAGGTGGCAGGTGGCACAACCCCCCAGTACTCTTCCAAGGGCTCCTTTGTGTTCTCCACAGCTCAGCCTGCCAACGTGCTCTTGTTTCTGAGCAACTGGCCAGAGGAAGCAGGCAATGCCAGTGCGTGTGTGCTCTTGGTGGAGAATGATGAAGGCTGCATCTCCAAGAGTGGACAGTTGTATGCAGTGGTCTCCCTGGAGCCTCCCTTAGACCAACCGCTCAACTGCTCTAGCTCCTGTGATGTGCGGAAGGCTGCCCTACCAGTGGACACCATGGGCATAGCCAGCTCCACTGTGCTGTACTTCTGCACTCCCACTCTCAGCCAGCGCACCTCCTGCGACGTAGCGACTCAGCTGGAACATCAAGGGAGCCAGCCATGGCTGGCCGTCCATGTCAGCCCTCCTGCCTTCAAGCTGCCCCTGGCCGCTCAGATAGTGATACTGCTGGTGCTGCTATTGTTGTCCGGACTCTTCTCCGGACTAAACCTGGGGCTCATGTCCCTGGACCTGACCTCTCTCAAGATAGTTTCGGAAAGTGGGACCAAGAGACAAAAATGGTGTGCCAAGATTATCTATCCTGTGCGTCGTCATGGCAACTATCTCCTTTGCACCATCCTCCTTAGCAATGTTGCTGTGAACAGCACCATTGCCATCTTCATGAATGACCTTACCACTGGGGCCATCGCTGTGGTGGGCTCCACGCTGGCCATTGTGATCTTTGGGGAGATCATCCCTCAGGCGGTCTGCTCCCGCTTTGGGCTGTATGTGGGCGCCTACACCATCCCGCTGACCTGGCTGGCCATGCTCCTGACGCTGCCACTCTCCCTCCCTCTCAGCCTGGTGCTTAGCCTGGTGCTGGGCAAGGAACTGGGAGCAACCTACAACCGCGAGGAGCTCCTGCAGCTCCTTAAGATCACAAAGGGGAAGACTGACATCCAAGCGGATGAAGTGGACATGATCTTTGGTGCTCTGCAGCTTCGCCAGAAGGAGGTGCAGGAGGCCATGACACGCCTTACCAATGTGTACAGCCTTGACATTGACCGCAGACTGGACTTTGACACCATCCAGGAGATCCACGAGAGTGGGCACAGCCGGATCCCCCTCTATGAGGGAGAGCGCGGTAACATTGTGAGCATCTTGTACACACGCAACTTGGCCTTCATTGACCCTGAGGATGAGATGGACCTGAGGCAGTACCACAGCTTCTATCAGCACAAGCCTCTGGAGGAGTGGGCTGAGACCCGGCTGGACGTCATGCTGGAGCGGTTTGTGCAGGAGCGTGTTCACATGGCGGTTGTGAAGAGGGTCAACGATGAGGACCCGGATCGCGATCCTGTTTATGAGACTATTGGTGAGTGGGCAAGGACTGCCAGGGCCGTAGCACCAAGGACTGCTGTGCTGTGTGGTTTGCTGACCTCACATGGTTGTTCCTTCAGGTATTATCACTCTTGAGGACATTATCGAAGAAATCTTGCAGAAAGAAATTATTGATGAGACTGACAGATTTGGTAAGCTCTTGTGTTACACTAGTATGCCCATTTATTACCCCTCCATCTTGTCGTATTGTGCCCCTCCCACCTGTCTCACGCCCCTCCCACCTGTCTCATGCACCTCCCACCTGTCTCATGCACCTCCCACCTGTCCTTTTGTGCCCCTCCCACCTGTCTCATGCCCCTCCCACCTGCATGCCTCATGCATCTCCCACCTGTCCTTTTGTGCCCCTCCCACCTGTCTCATACCCTCCCACCTGTTCTATGCCCCTCCCACCTATCCTGTTGTGCCCCTCCCATGTGTCATGCCCCTCCCACCTGTCTTGTGCCCCTCCCCTGAGCAGTGAACAATGAGATGCAGGAGCCAATCAATGCCAAGCAAGAGAGAGTTGCAGTGAGGGACATTGTGGGTGCTGCCAGCACTTCAGCTAGCCTCAGTGCAGCTCAGCGACTGGCACTGTTTCAGTTCCTCTCAGCGTCCGTGGCACCCTTTGGTGAGAGTCACATCTCCCCAGCGATCCTCCGCCGGCTCCTTCATAATGAAGATCTCACTTGTGAGGTGGCCTTGGATGAGAAGGACCCTTCTGTGATCTACGAGGCAGGCAAACCTGCCAACTTCTTCACGCTGGTTGTAGAGGGGGAAGTACAGGTTGAGATTGGTGCTGAGAAACTCAACTTTGAGTGCCGTTCGTTCAGCCATTTTGGTGCCCAAGCTCTCTCCAACATACTGTCTTGTCCCTCTCAGCCGGAGCTGTACACACCTGACTTCACCGTGCGTCTGGCTGCCAACTGTGTTCTGTTTACTGTGACCCAGCGCGAGTACTCGTTGGCCTACCGCACTTCCTTGCTTTCCAGACAGGAGGGGGAGAACAACCCCAGGGCTCAGGAGGAGGAGGAGTTCTGCAGTGAGTGGAGGAGGATGGAGGAGGAAGAGCCAAGTGAGGCGCCCAGTGGGCTGAGTGCCCTTGCAAGGTGGAGGAAGAGAAAAAGAAAGAAGAAGCCGAAGCAGCCCGAGGGTGTAGGCTACCGTCGGCTGCTATCTGAGGATGAGACTGAATGGGTTAGCATTGAGATGGAACCACTGGAGGGGCTGGCTGCAGTGCAGGAGGAGCAGACGTCTGATGCATGAGCTCGACAGTTGGCTAACTGGACCAGATTCGACTTATATATCATTAATTTTGTACATTGAGTTGCTTTTTGTGTTCTGTGCTGACATGTACCTCTCCCACCCCCGGCCTCGTCCATTGTTTACTTTGAACTATGTATGATGTGCTCCAGTTTGTATTTGTACAAACCACACCAGCTAGCAGCCTCACACACACCACACCAGCTAGCAGCCTCACACACACCACACCAGCTAGCAGCCTCACGCACACCACACCAGCTAGCAGCCTCACGCACACCACACCAGCTAGCAGCCTCATGCACACCACACCAGCTAGCAGCCTCACACACACCACACCAGCTAGCAGCCTCACACACACCACACCAGCTAGCAGCCTCATGCACACCACACCAGCTAGCAGCCTCACACACACCACACCAGCTAGCAGCCTCACGCTGACATGAATGCACATGCTGGACTCAGACACGCAGATGTGGGAGGATGGGCTGGATGCCTCGCGTGTTAGTGGAATCATTTTAATTTGTTTGTACCTCAACAAATAGGGAGCAGCATTTGTACAAAGAGTTTGTCAGCACACATGCAGCAATGCCAGGTTAGGGGTACAACAGACGTCATGAGAGTGCTAACACTGGGCATTGCACTATATCCACATGTACAGACCTAAAGACCTGGAGGATTGCAGTCAGCACATCCCTTCAGTTCTCCTTGTAGACCAGCTCTGAAATGGTGCTCAGCTGTATGTTTGAGGTCCCCTCGTAGATGGCTCCAATCTTGCAGTCACGGTAGTACTTCTCCACAGGAAAGTCACGTGTGAAGCCCACACCGCCCAGCAGCTCAACGCACTTGGATGAAGCGAAGGCAGCAACCTGCAAAGAACAGCACAGCCTTGCCTCACCATCCCCTCCCTTGAGTGGCTAGACCTCCTCTCACCTCTCCAGCAAACCACTTGGCCATGGCTCCCTCCTTGATGTGCGGCTGGCCCAAGTCCTTTAACCGGGCTGCGTTGTACACCAGCATGCGGGCTGCCTCAATCTGTGTTGCTATGGTAGCCACTGTGTGCCGCATGGCCTGTGTTGGGGAGCACGGTCGAGTGGTCACAGTGCCTGCAGGGCACGGTCAGTGCAGAGTGTGTGTGCTCACCTGAAACTCCGCCAACGGCTGTCCAAAGGCCTTGCGCTCCTTAATGTAGGGAATGGTGTGTGCAAGGACACCCTCCGCAAGGCCCAGCATCTGCGCACCAATGCCGATCCGTCCTGCATTGAGCACCTCAATGGCGTACTTGTACCCCCTGCCCACCTCCCCCAGTACTGCTGACTCGTGGACCTGCAGAGGTGCGGACAGTTTAGATACACACTGTAGTTGCTATGGCGACTGCTGTGGCTCTCACAGCCCACCTTGACATCCTCCAGGATGACGGGACAGGTGGATGACGCCCGGATGCCAAGCTTGTCCTCCTTCTTGCCCACCGTCAGACCAGGGGTGTCCTTGTCTATTGCAAAACACGTAATCCCTTTGTAGCCCTGTGGGGGGGGGAAGACATCTCACCAGCAGGGCCACCGGGGCCAGCCCATTTGGTCCAACCTTGCTGAAGTCAGCATTAGCCATGACCAGGAACAAGCCCGCGTGCTCAGCGTTGGTGATCCAGCTCTTCTCTCCATTCAGGATGTAAAACTCACCCTCTTTCTTGGCACTAGCCTTGAGTGCAAAGGCATCACTCCCACAACTTGGCTCCGACAAGCAGAAACACCCCACCTACACAACGACACATGGACACTCACACACATACTGCTCCCTCCTGCACTGCACACCACACACACGGACACACACACACACACACACACACACACACACTGCTCCCTCCTGCACTGCACACCACACACATGCAGTAACTCTCTGTGTCCTCACCAAACTGGAGGTCAGAAGAGGGTAATACTTGTCTCGCTGCTCACGGTTGCCATAGCTCTGGAGCAGGTCGTACACGAGTGTGTTCTGCACATCACACAACACACTGACAGAGGCGTCCACCTTTGCCAGCTCTTCGATTGTCAGAACGGAACAGAAGAAGCTTGCTCCAGCCCCACCGTACTCTGGGGCCACTTCTATCCCCATTAGCTGTGGCAGGAGGGCGGGGCTGTTAGGAGGGGCACCGCGATTAGCGCACACGTGCAGAAACTCACTCCGTTCTCAAAGAGGCCGTCGATGACGGAGCGATCCATTTGCGACTTCTCGTCCATTTCCTTGACAAGTGGAGCCACACGCTCGCCAGCGAACTTGGCCACTGAGTGGAGAATGAGAGAACATCACGCGAGGAAGGAATGGGGAATTCACTACCGCGCACCAACCCGTGTCCCTCATCATTCGCTCGTCCTCAGTGAGTGAGGTCAGGGGCTGGGCGGAGGCCAGGAACCGCCTTCCCATGATTGCACAAGGAGCTCTCCTCCTTGTCCCATGGTAAAGGGATCTAGTGATACATCTGAGCGCCTGGAGGATGAAAAGGAGTCTCGTGGCTATTCCGCAAGGGACTCGGGAGGTCACAGCATGCAGTCCTGACCCACCATTTTGCAGTGATCGCAAGTGCATCGCTCTTAACGAGTTCTGCACGCGATGCGATGGCCTTCTCGTTTCAACAGTGGCGGGACGACTTCCAGACCAGACTGCTGCCACGGCTGTCTTTGCAGGAGAAGTCCGCCCTACTGGAGACCCTTGTGACGTCATGCTCCATCAGAGAGAAAGAGTTTCTGTTCGATGTTTGGCAGGGTTGTCTGTGCGTGGACTTTGTCGTCGCGTTGCCTTCAGCCTTATCGGCCGCCGTCTTCCGTCTGTTGGACCTCGCGACGCTGCTGTGCTGCACTCGAGTGTGCCGCGCGTGGTACCACATCGTCACCAACGTGAACCACGTGTGGACGAGCCACGTCTCACGTCTAGTTTGCAGCCTAGCCCAGGACCGCGCCACGCAGCCACCCTACCAGCACCTTCTGCGCGCAGGGCAGCACGTGAGACGGCTTCGCGACTCTGCCTTTGGGCGTGCTGTGGTCGCAGCCCCTAGTTGGGTTGGAAGGGCTGAGCGTGGCTCATCTAGATACCAGCTGTGGGGGTGTGGTCACGACAAGTTGTGCATTGAGTGGTACAGGCTGGACGGCTGGCTGGAGGTGACAGAGGGACTGCAGATGTGGTGCATTGGGGAGGGCGGGGGCATGAGTCTGCTGTGGGAAGTGCCAGTGGCCGGCGAGCTGCGGGGCTGTCTGACAGCCAGCTCTAAGAGTGTGCTCATGTGTGGCACATGGCGCAGTGGACTCGAGTGGCGGTCGGTGTCCACGGGAAAGGAGATGAGGGAGTGCTCAGATGTGGAGCTGTGCCCACTTCGGTCAACGGACCAAGTGATGATGTGCCCTACGTGCTGCAGTGTGTCGGTTGTCATGGTGAGGGAGGACCTGGGTAATGTGCAAGTGATGTATGTCCCCCTTGATGTGTCCAAGGCGGTTGGTCGGTTTCATTGCAGGCTGGAGGATACTGTACTGGGGGCAGCACTGGAAGGCTGCTGGGATGATGATGCAATACGCCAGTATGATGTCACAACATGTGAGGACAGTGTGGCGGAGTGCCACAGACACCACATGCTCCTCCAGACCTGGTCACACAAGTTCACCCTGTTCAGCCTTAGTGGTGACAGGAAGGGGGGTGCTCTGCTGCCTGTGTGCTGTCTGCAGCTGCAGCCAGATCTGCAGGGACCGTTGCGAGGGTGCTGGATGAGGTTCTGCATGTCCAGTTCTGGCCAGGAGGTGGGGCTAGTTGCTTGTGGGTGGTTGGTTGTCCTGAGTGTGACCACTCTAACTAAACTCCATTGTGTGGATGTGCGTAATTGTTGCCAGAGCCTGGGCTCACCGATGATACAATGTCTTGCACTTGGCACAGCCTTTGCAGTGCTTGGGAGCAGCAAGGACAGTGGTGATGTCAGGGCTGTCAGCAAAGTCTGTGTGGTCTCGCTTGCAGGTCTAGTCCTGTGCACCAGGCATGTGGCTTCTTGTGCAGTTTTAAATGCTCAGTTGCTGGACTGGCCGGCACCAAATGGCCCTCCACTGTGGCACTTGAATGTGTGCTTGTGCAACTCTTGAGACTGCGATTACGCACCATTTCCTGACACTGACACACACTGAACACTGACACAGACGCGCACTGACATACACACACACACACACACACACACACACACACACACACACACACACACACACACACACACACACACACACACACACACACACACACACACACACGTGGCCACAACATGTAGATGTGTGACGTTTGTGAAGTGATGACATTGTCTGTGGTGGAGACCTCTCACTGGCTGCTGTTGAGAGGGGCTAGCTGACTAGGCCGAGAAACAATGTACTCTTTCTTCTTGGAGATAAAATGATGTGCAGTGAATTGACTGGTGTGATTGTGCAACTCCTGAGACTGCGATCACACACCATTTCCTGATACCGACATGCATTGGAGTTGGGTTGGGGTGCAAATTGACCGTTTATCTTAATTGCAGTTTAATGCGAAGAGACTTGCCCACATGTACAGCACATGCCAATTGTATATACTCAGACCTTTTTAAGGAATTCCACGGAAACACTAGCCAAATCACAAAAATGCATCAGACGTTTCGGCAACCTACGGCTGCCTTCATCAATGAATTGATACTCAAACCTTGGGATCATCACCTAGGATAGAGGGCGCAGGGTGCACACATGTTATGATAGCTACACCACACTCCACATATCTTGGTAATGACTGCACACGAGCATGATTTGGGGGGGGGATTCTGAGATTGCTTAATATCACACCCTCAACTAAAAAGTGGTGTTCACATTGAGCAATGCCTGTCCTTGGATCGAGCTGGCAGTGCAGTGGTCAACTGACACTCTAGCTAGCTATAACAGTGACTAGCTGATCCACAGCAGCGGCCCAGGACAGTTCTAGCTACTACTCTAGCTAGTCAGGTACTTGTATTCCAAGCTGTGTAGTGACGTATCAGAGACTAGGCTACCAGGGGTGCATTCGCCCCCCTGCCGTAATCTCCCCCCCCCCACCTTCCCCTTCCCTGTTCTTGCTGTTGCATAATATTAAGTAATATGAGGTTTGTGTTACTTGTTATTGCCTAACATGAGAAGGGCTAATGGACAGCACCTCTGTAGCCCTCCATCTGTGGCAGTGCAGCGATAACGCCACTGGGCCTGCCTGGACCACTGTTCCACAGGTGTGCTGCCTGTTGAGTGCACACTCTAGCTCAGTGAAAAAATTACATAGCTATGTAGCTAGCTGTCCAAGGTATCAAATGGCCTCTCCTACAGAAACCACTTAATCATGCCGGGTAGCCCACTCGTACACCTGGCAGACCCCCTGGGGGAAGGGGAGGCCCCTTCCATCACCCAGCTGTGACCACATGCAGGGTCAGTCTGGCCTGCTAGCCCCTCTCCCCATGGGCAGAAAGCCATTGGAGACACAGCACAAAGGGAATGAGCATGCTTTGATGTGCACACTAACCTGGCCAAAGAGACCACCCTTCAGACCACCCCTGTCCAGCCCTCCCTTTACGCCAAACAACACAACACCATTCCAAGCTAATGATTGGCTGTAGTACGCCTCCACATGGAGGAAATCATCAGCTTACTGAATGCATTCCTGGGCAGGTGTGGAACACGCCCCCAACATCTCCTTCGTACATAAAAAGCAGTACGCCGAGTCAGTCACTAGATTGTGAGTGAAGAACATTACCGTGAGAATGGGAGCAGGTGAAGCAGGAGTTAGTCAGAGGAAGCAGTGCATCCTGGGAGCCCTGGCTGCCCTTTCTGTCTGTCTTCTTGTGGCACAGGCAGTATTCTCCATCTGTAACAGGCAGGACATTGCCTGGCTGCAGGCAGAGCTGAGAGAGCTGCGAGGCCAGCAGCTCAGCCTCAAGACCAACATCTCATCCCTGAAGGTACAGCTTGCCACCTGCAGACAACAAGTCAGCCCCTTCTCAGATCTGCTCCAGGAATCCTTACAGGGAAGAGCGAGGGTGAGGAGACAGACTCTATCTCCTTCAGAGACCCCTCCAGGCGACATACTGGAGGAGGCCATTGGTAGGATAGTAGATGAGAAGCTGAATGCTGCAAAGGACTCATTGAACAGGACTGGCCCTCCGGGTCCCATGGGACCCCCTGGCCCGCCAGGCATGAAGGGAGACACTGGACTGCAGGGCCCAAAGGGAGACCTTGGGGAGAGGGGGCTGATGGGAGGCCGCGGAGTGAAAGGAGACTTGGGAGAGAAGGGAATGATTGGTGAGCCTGGACTTATTGGCCCCCCAGGGCACCCTGGACAGCGGGGTTTGAAGGGGGAGGCTGGAGTACCAGGAGCACGTGGACAGAAAGGGGAGAAGGGGGAGCGGGTGAAGGCTGCCCCTCGGCAGGTCTGTGAGTGGAAGCAGATGGTGCAGAGGAAGTGTACCAGAAACGACTACTTCAGCGGTCAATGCACACAATATGAGACGGTGTACGAACCCAACTGCCCAGAGAACTACTATTTGACAGGAGTCAAGATTGAATCAATTGACAATAAAACAGAGAACGAACTGAAGTGCTGCACATTGGCAGAATAGACAGGGTGAATATGACTGTAATCTCATCACTCAACAATTTTACTCTTTAATTTATGCGTCCCAGTTTGGCACGAAACTATTACATTTGACACTATCTGTTTGTTGAGCACAATCAATTAAAGCTAGCCCTTTACAGTAGAGCATCCTTTCATGTGTTATCACTTCACGATCAGTTACTCACTTTGTAAACCTGCACCTGTGCTACTAATTGATCCATTGGTTGCTACGATATCAGGGCACATTCACTAACACACAACCCCCAGAAACAAACAATTGACCTTTGACCACAAGCATGCAAGCAGGTGTTCATATAATAGGAGAAAATGTGAGGCACCTGCTGATGTGGTGGAATCCCAATTCCTCGCATCACATGCTCGGTAAAGCAGGCCAGACGCCCTCACCTTCGTGTACAGAGCGACAACAAAGTGCCATTCAGAGAGTAGCCCTTGGTGCACAGGCCATTACATGCACCAGCACACATGCATGTATTAGGGTAGGCTGCGGGTCCTCAGGCAGCTGTGTACCCGTGTGTGGGTGTGTGTGAGGGGGTAGGCTGCGGGTCCTCAGGCAGCTGTGTACCCGTGTGTGGGTGTGTGTGAGGGGGTAGGCTGCGGGTCCTCAGGCAGCTGTGTACATGTGTGTGGGTGTGCGTGAGGGGGTAGGCTGCAGGTCCTCAGGCAGCTGTGTACCCGTGTGGGTGTGCGTGAGGGGGTAGGCTGCGGGTCCTCAGGCAGCTGTGTACCCGTGTGGGTATGCGTGAGGGGGTAGGCTGCGGGTCCTCAGGCAGCTGTGTACACGTGTGTGGGTGTGCGTGAGGGGGTAGACTGCAGGTCCTCAGGCAGCTGTGTACATGTGTGTGGGTGTGTGTGTGTGGGTGTGTGTGTGTGTGTGTGTGTGTGTGTGTGAACCACAAACTACTAAGAGATTATAGCAACTTGTGTAATTCCATAGGTGCTAGCGCACTTCCTAGTGTTTTTAGCACTGATTGTGCAACTTATGCTAGCCACCTAGATATTACCAAGCATAGGTGGGGATTCTACAGCAGAGTCCAGGGCTGCAGCTGTCACTTAAGACTGTATCCCACCTCTCTCATCTCATAGGTCTTGCAAGACCATACATGAGTACCCCTACTGCATTGAGAGGCCCATGTGACTGGGGAAATGAGGGTAGTGTCTCTGCAGCCAACGGGGCCACCCCGGTCTTGTTGCCACCTGCTGGCTCATCTCAGTAATGGGGTCCACACAGCCAATTGCAAGTCTCGGCAGTGGTATTACAAGTACATGCGTGTGCGCGTGTGTGTGTACGTGTGTGTGTGAGGCGGAGGCTGCAGGTCTTAGGCAGCTGTGTACACGTGTGTGTGAGAGAGAGGTGTGTGTGTTGCCGATCCTAGGCAGACGTGTGTGTGGAGGAGGTGGGGGTGATGCTGCAGGTGAGTCCTCAAGCAGGTGTGTACATGAATGACTGGGTAGTTGCATGTGCGTGCCCACGTGTGGGGGTAGGCTGCAGACATGGCTGGGCACTGCCAAACTAGCGTGCCATTATTATTCAGCAATATCTATGTTTGCACACAAATACAACAAGGAATAGCAAATAGTGACCCGATCTTTGCAGTTACAACGCACCCACACATTCCTTGGCAACAGAACACTCAGTAGGTGAATGCTAACAAAAGGCCGGGCCCAACAACAATGAAAGGAGATATACCACAGAAAGAGTTTTGGTTCAGCATGACGTCACGAAAGACCACGGCTTGCATTATAAGACTGTAATTATTATTACTAATTGTCTGCCCGAATGCATCACGTGATCGAACAGCGGGCTTTCCCCGCGTTTCGCGCTGGAAAGGAAATGTCGTGTAGTCGACGAGTGTCCGTCTCCCAATGACGAAAACTCCCAACGCGTACATTCTAAGGGCAAGCTACCGACCACACCTCATCATGCAAGAAATTGACGAACCTATCCCGTCTTCCCTCAGCCCAGCCGCCAAAAGACCATGCTTGCGAGCTGTCTGCCCCCACCGATTCATGTCCAGCGGAGACGCAGAAGACCTAGAGCGATACCTTCAGTCCCGGCTGACCTTGCTGGCGGTAAGAATCCCAGTCGAAGTCTTGCAGGGTCAGCTGGCGGCAGGACGTCTGCTTCCGCTCCACGTGGTGGGTTTGCTTGTCCGGCAGCTCCTCGCGGCCCGGGCCGCCGCAGCTGCCGTCCCACTGCACAGCATCCTGCAGAAGAACTTGGAGCTCGCCAAGGAACACGACGCTTGTGACGTGGTAGTCAATGAGGGCTGTACTTTGGGGGATATCCCCCCTCTGCGGTGCCCCTCACTGTGGCGTTCCTCGGATCTCAAGCAGTGCCTAGCTGATGTGCAAGAGGCGTGTTCTGGCAAGTGTGCCCCGCCCCTTGGACCCCAGCTCTTCTTGCAGTATGTTCTGGAGTGCATGCGCCGTGAAGTGCTGGCCCTGCCCTTGCCACGCCCCTCAGGGGAGGGCCTACAGAGGGAGCTCATGTGGACGCCGTGCAGAGAGGCCATTGTGGAGCTCCTGTCCCAAGCTCTGTCCCTCGGCGCTCAGGGGGAGTCATCGTGTGACATTGCAGCTATGGGCTGTCCTAGCCTTGCCGACCTACTAATGGAGGTCCTGTGCACGTGTGGCCAGGCATCTGCCTCTGCTCAACATAGTGTGTGTGTGCTGTTGCTCAGCACGGTGGAACAGCTCTCTTCCTTCACAGCATTGAGGGCTCTCTTCAGGGCACTTCACCATCATGGCATGCGTGTGCAGCTTGCTGACATGGTCCTCAGCACAAAGTTTTCTACTGCGATAGTTACCGAGGGCCATCCGCCTGGCCAGTGCTTACAGCCGTCTCTGCAGCGGACCCTTCTGGAGCACTTCACACGTCTGCCAGACCCAGAGGTTGTGGGAATGTGGTCCAGCTGTGCCTGCCTGCTCATGCTCCTCTGCTACCTGGTCCAGTGTCAACTTGAGAGTGACCCCGCCCACAGCAGGCAGGCCATCCGGACTGCTGTGCGGGGCCTCACCGAGCAGCTCTCCGAGGACACCCGCCTCTTCTCCCAGCTCACCTCCCCGGACTGCTGGTTCTACTTGCAGTATCTCACTTGCCTCACCTCACCTTGACAGACGACATGTACAAGAACTGCACGATGTGGCCATCTAATAATTCTGTGAAGTGGCCAGCCCATTTTAACACATTTTGCTTGAATTGGTTTCCTGGAGACTAGGGATGCAAACATGTGTGTTGTGCTTTTGAATATTTACAGAAACAAGTGTACTTGTAATATTACACAAACTGTGTATAAAGTAAAGCTGTCAATTGCCTGTCAATTGCCTGCCCTACAGCCTTGGGAGGTGGTCCTGGTGCATGGCCTTCACACGGCTCTTGAGCTCGCCCAGTCTAGCACTGCTTGCCACCTGGTTGGCTGATGGGCGGTGGGCAGGGTCAGGGGACAGCATCCATCGAACCAGCTCAAGCTGTAAGAGGGAGAGCACAGTTCAACTGGCGCACGGCACTGCTGTGGAGTGCTTTGGGCTTAGTGCAGTGCTGGCTAATAGGCTGGCATATCTAACCTCTTCAGGAAGGGAGTCCTTGAAGGCAACAGGGAAGTGGCCACTGTGCAGTCCCTCCAACACCTGCGGGATTGTAGACAGTTGGGTCAGTGCAACAACGCTTCCTCCTTCCCCCCTCCCCCTTCCTCCCTCCTCCCTCCCCCACGGCCAAGTACCTTTGTTCGTTCCATTTCGGTGGGGAACGGATGGTTCATTTCATAGAAGATGACGCCGAGGGAGTAGATGTCCACCTTTTGGTCGTAGTCAATGCCAGCTATCTATTGATGCCAATGGGGGGAGAACCCTGTAATTAGGATATGTGCACATGGTATGAAAGTGCAAAGAAGCCCACTTGCTCTGGACTGATGTACAAACGTGTTCCAACATTTCCTGTTCTCCCCTTTCGGTTTAGTGAGGCTAAGTCTACAAGTGGGGAATTGTGGATGGGGTGAGGTGAGGGAGGGGGGCTGGGGAACTGCGGATAGGCTCTATCTGTTGTGAATGGACCACTAACCCAGAAGAGTGTGCCTGGAGGAGGGGAAGCCGTCAAAGTCACCAGCAACCAGACCAAAGTCTCCAATCTTGATGCGGCCATCAAACGAGAAGAAGATGTTTGAAGGCTGTACAGGTAAAGCAATACCACGTGCTAGCTCAAAGCTGTTGACGAGCATTGTCTGCCAACTCCCCACCTTGAGGTCGCGGTGCATCATACCCTTGTGGTGGACGTAGCAGACAGCATCCAGGGTCTGCAGTTGGAGGGGGAGCAAGGCAGTAACTCTCCCCCCGCAATACAGTGAACAGCAGCAGGTCTCACCTGCTCAAAGTACAGTAGGACTGTTCTTCGTGACCTGGCCTCCACACTGGTCCTCAGCCAGTCCCGCAAGCTATCCTTGCGACACAGTTGCATCTGAATGAAGAGCTGTGCTGACGGAAGGACTGCTCCAGTGTGGCCTCCTACAGGGGAACAGTGCCGTCAGACAACATGTGGTGAAGGTCAAAAGCACAGCTTCATGACGTGCTCCAGCGCACCATCTCTCCCAGCCCCTTTCTTGTCTTCCTCCGAGTCTGACATGGCTGTCGATGGCATGATGCTGCTGGAGCCCTGGGTGATCTGAAACTCAACACCAGAAGCACTGGCTGAAGTGCCCTCCACTTGGCTATGTGAATTGGAAGAGTCTCTGAACTCAACAGTGAAGGAGCTGTGAGAAGAGCCACTGGGCACAGCCGTGTCAATGGTAGGTGGCATGTGGGGAGAAGGGCTGCTGTCATGGTGGGTGGACGTGGTGCCACCGGCAGTGGACATCCAGCTGGAGGGAGCAAGGCAGTGCAGCCAGCCACTTGCATACCACCAGTCTGTGCAACGCTCCACTCTGTTATTACATACAAATCATCTTACCTCTGCTCCTCCCTCCCTGTGTCAGCAGAGAAGTGTCCATCCCACTCTGTGTCCTCAGTACAGCTCTTCTCCACCCACGCTCCATAGTAACGCACAATCCCGGGATGGTCCAGCTGGGCCAGTGCCTTGGCCTCGCGCATTACCTTCTCCCGAGCACCCTCTCTACACAGCAGCAAGGCGTGGACCATCACACCATCGGCCAACTCACAGCTGCCTGCCTGGTCTCAACAAGGCCTACTCTCTCTGCAAAACCCACTCACTTGCCAGGTAGTTTAATGCGTTTGACCGCATAGTCACCACCGTCCACTCGGTTCTGACAATGGTACACCACCCCATAAGCTCCTCGCCCCAACAACGCAGAAGGCATGAAGTCCGAGCAGAAACGGGACTCTGACTCACAAGGGTGAACTGAATCTTCCTACACACACACACAGTAGCACACGCACAGCTATAACCTCTCAGGGTCACTCAAGCCCGTTGCATTGAGTTCATTTGTCTCCACTCACACTTGATTCCGACTTGCTGCAACTCTTCCTGACCACGCCTACTCTCCCATAGGGACCTCGTAGGGTTCTACCCATGAGCTCGTCAGCCACAGCCTCCAGGTCCACCAGAGGGGTTGATGGAGTGAGAGTCACAGATGAACTTTGCTGACGCAACTCAAGGATGTCATGCTCAAGTATTTTGCGCTTCCTCCGTGAACGAACCACAAGAGCGGCAAGGACTAAGATGACAACGGCCATCACAACCGGGTTAGTCAGGGTTGTCAGCAACCTGCACCAAAGTGGAGAGTTGTGGAGGGAGGAGGATGTGGAGGGGTGAGAGGGAGGAGGGTGTGGAGGGGTGAGAGGGAGGAGGGTATGGAGGGGTGAGAGGGAGGAGGGTGTGGAGGGGTGAGAGGGATGAGGGGTGTGTGGAGGGAGTCTTAACGTCACACCAGTAATGCACAGACTGATGACAACCTGATGACTGCAGTCAACCAGCGTGCACACAGTGACACCTGTCAACTCACTTCCTCATTAGTGAATACCTGGTGACAACACCAGGGTCAGCTGGACAGTGTGGCTCCCCATCGCTCCAAGGAGTACCGGTGGTACCCTCTCCTTTGGCCTCAGATGGTGGCAGGGCACGGCCAGCCAGTAACTGAGACTCATTGGGGCTGGTCGCACAGAAGTACCCTCCAACACCTGCAGACAGAGCACAGCAACAGTTTACAGCGATACTGTCCACCATCTCACTTCACTGGTATGTGGGAGCACGCCAAGCCCACCTGCAGGGCTGTTGGGGGGGAGCAACAACTGACTGACAGCCACATCCGTCATTAGATCTGAACACGCTCCTTGCCCAACATTTTGAGGCATTTGAAGGGAAAAGATAACAGCACCAGCTTCTTTAGACAGCAAGGGGACCCCCAAAGTCTGTTTTTTTTCCCTCTGCGCGGGGTGGACTGGCTGCACATAGAGCTGTCCATTGTAAGAGCCAAGCAGCACAGTGCTGGGCACAGGATGGGGGGTGGAGCCCTGCCATGGGATAATCCGGTGGAGCCTCCCGCCACCAACACTCCACAGGTCCACAATGGGGGAGGAGAACTGCAGGAGGCAGCACAGTGCACCAGCTAGCACCCCAGAGACAGTCACATGACAGTCACATGACATTAGAGCAGCCCACCTGCTTACTCCACAGCTGAGCTCCATTGTGTTTGTGCAGTGCTGTGATGACCCCACCCACTGCATCCACCCTCAGACCAAATTCCAACTCGTCATCCTTCACAGGATCGTCACCTACAGGAGTACAGCTGGTCTGATAAACAATGTCCACACCACTAAGAAAGCCCCTAACCCCTAACCCTAAGAAACCAGCAGTACATGGACTAACTGTGCAATGTCACTAGCACTGCTTTGGGAGGTACGTATATCAATCACCATATCATTGCGACCCAAGACAGCGAGTGACTACTGTATGACTGCTGACAGTTACTGATGGCTACTGATGGCTACTGATGGCTACTGACAGCTACTGATGGCTACTGACAGCTACTGATGGCTACTGATGGCTACTGATGGTTACTGATGGCTACTGACAGCTACTGATGGTTACTGATGGCTACTGATGGCTACTGACAGCTACTGATGGCTACTGATGGTTACCGATGCACACGAAGTGATAAACATTACAGCTGAATGATGACACCA
The DNA here is from genome assembly GCA_964019415.1 of Ianthella basta. Taxonomy (NCBI): domain Eukaryota; kingdom Metazoa; phylum Porifera; class Demospongiae; order Verongiida; family Ianthellidae; genus Ianthella; species Ianthella basta. Next base: position 8,211,602 of record OZ025877.1, read on the forward strand.
GTCCACCAGCCACAGCATTATCCATCAAACTAAGACTCACCGCTGTCTCTGCTGGTGGAGAGGAGGAGTCGACCAACAGTGAAGTTCCATTGCTCTACACCTGTGGAGGCAGAAGCACCACGCACCTGCACGCGGTCCAGTGTGACCTTGAATGTATCAGTGCTGGGGTCAGCTGAGACAGCATCCGAGTAGCGCACACACTGAGCCGTGTCACACATGTACAGCACCTGCAAAAGGAAGAAACAGAGTACATTGCACTGCACTCTATTTCATAAACATGACTGCACAGTACACCCTCCATCCCACAGTCCTCCCACCTTCCCTGACTGCACACTACACCCTCCATCCCACAGTCCTCCCACCTTCCCTGACTGCACAGTACACCCTCCATCCCACAGTCCTCCCACCTTCCCTGACTGCACACTACACCCTCCATCCCACAGTCCTCCCACCTTCCCTGACTGCACAGTACACCCTCCATCCCACAGTCCTCCCACCTTCCCTGACTGCACAGTACACCCTCCATCCCACAGTCCTCCCACCTTCCCTGACTGCACACTACACCCTCCATCCCACAGTCCTCCCACCTTCCCTGACTGCACACTACACCCTCCATCCCACAGTCCTCCCACCTTCCCTGACTGCACAGTACACCCTCCATCCCACAGTCCTCCCACCTTCCCTGACTGCACAGTACACCCTCCATCCCACAGTCCTCCCACCTTCCCTGACTGCACACTACACCCTCCATCCCACAGTCCTCCCACCTTCCCTGACTGCACACTACACCCTCCATCCCACAGTCCTCCCACCTTCCCTGACTGCACAGTACACCCTCCATCCCACAGTCCTCCCACCTTCCCCGACTGCACATCCAGCCCCTGAACAGCCCTCTCCCGAGAACCAGCCAGCACTGATCCCTCCAAGGCAAGGTCGCCCTCCATCATTGCATCCACTGTCACTGGTAGTTGTTGCAGGGAGTTTCCATCCAGTTGATAGAGGAGGCGGTCCAGGCCAGGCACGAGCTGTGGAGATACCTGGTGGTGGTGGTGGGGGGGGGGGGGGGGGGGGGGAGGGGAGGCTTGATTAGCACAAACAGTCCTGCACTAACACAGTAGGCCAAGACTGAGCACTGCACCTTGCTATAGGAGAAGGTTGAGGAGAACAGTGGCCCTTTAACCGAGTCCACGTTCCACAGTGTTTCCCCACCGACGCTCAAGGCTGTCAGAGCGCCATCAATGGTACTCACTAGGATGCTCCTGCCAAGTGGCACCAAAGACATTCTCACAGGCAGTAAGATGGGTGGAATACCATGGCACCAGGGGAACCTGACAACGGTGCTACTTAACTGGAGTGTTAACAAAGTTTAATACCCTTCACTAAGCACTACAGACTTGTACACTGGAGTCAGTGGAGTCTGAGGCATCCACTCAGCATGGCCTGGCCATAGCCAGCAGCGTAATGATCATAGGATGCGTGCATCCTGCACACTACGCGTCACTAGGAGAAGCAGGTCCACCCACCTACGCCCTTAGTCGACCAGCCAAAGATCAGGTAAAGAACGCTTAGGATTAGACTCCCTCTCACAGCTTACCGAGTGCCGTCAACTCTGCCGCATGCCACCGCCGTCTGCCCGTCTGACGCAGGAGCGCACGGCGACAGAGCGGAGATCAGCTGCATTAACAGCGAAAGAGAGCGTACTCTAACCATCTTCAAGTGGCGTATAAAATTTCCCTTAGAAGCTATTAATACAGATGTCGTAATGTCTCTAGCTACTCGCGTCCCCCAGCCCACTTCCGGCCGCCATCTTATATTTATTGGCCTGAAAGCTGGTGACGTGACTTCGGTCATTTCTTGGATCCGGAAGTCGATTCCAGCAGTGTCCCTTGACGTATCCAGTCCCCCCTCGACCGACAAGTAGCCCCCTTTCGATTTCGGCTCGCGGCGCCGGCGTTTTTCTGTCTGAAGTTGGTGCTTGAAGGTGCACGAGACGTTAGCGCAGTACTCTAGTGAGGTATCTAGCTTAGCTAAGGAGGACTATGTGAAGCTGGTGCTGTAGACTTTGCTAGATCTTCTGAAACTACTGTTGACCCAATCTCATGTGGTGACATGACATTGTGGATTGCATAACCACATGGGATTGGGTCAATACAGTGAATCCATTGTTCACCCAATCCCAAGTGGTCACATGCAGAACCACCATAAGGGTTGGTTATGGTTCAATACATGCACGGACATATAGGAAACACAGTTTGAGGCAATGCACAGGCCCTGAAGCGACAGCTGTTCGCTTACTTACGTTCATATGCTCCCCTATGGGGGTGTGTCAGGACCACTGCAGCTCTATCCGATTTATGGAGCTGCATAAAGGACAGCCGTGTGTTGGCAGAGACCAGCCATTTGCATGCTACATAACTACAAAATTAATAATATTCATTGCCCATGCAGTGTTGGTTGGACTGATTACTAAGCTCGCTGATGTGTAATCCAAAGATCCGAGTTCGAGTGCAACAATGGAAATGGTTTTCACATGCATCTTTATTTACTCGGCACAATGAAGTGAGGTTTAAATAGCACAAATTGTACCTCCTCCTTCGGTTGTGCTCAGTAGTGTAATGGCTAAACCCCAGTGTGCTTGCCGTAATTGCTTAATTGGGTTAGAACTCCAGGTGAGAGAGGTGAAAAAGTAACCAGTCTTAAGGTCATGTCACTACCATACATAGTGACAGCCATACCTAGTATGGGGGACTGGTGTACCGATGGCATGGTCCACTGCCTGGAGCTAGATCCAATGCACTGAAAGCTTGACTGCCTGGGGAACTATTTGAATCAGTGGTCTTCGTGATCACCCCATTCCGCCGCACACAACCAATGGCATCTCTGTGGGAGAGTTGCTCTGTTTTGCAGAAAATAATAGTTTTATAACTGCCGAATTGACTGCAGTAATACACTATCTGTTTCTACTCTCCCATTTCACTACTTGCCCCCCTATCCCAACTGCTCACACTACTCCCTTTACTGTCTTCCCCTCCCTTTCCCTCCCCTCATCTCGAGCCCCTCCATCCTCCCCTACACAGTGAAATGATGCCCATCACACAAGAGGACATCATTAGCACACTACAGTCCCTCGCCATGGTCAAGTATTGGAAGGGACAGAACAGAATTAATGTGCATGCAGAACGAAAGCAAGTCAAAGAGGCCATACGTACAGTGCTGGTGAACTGCACCACTGGGCCAGAGACCACCTGAGGATGAACCCGTCTGCAATATAGCAGAGCCAAGCAAATGACTTCATTGGATGACAGTATGACTAGGCGAAGGCAGTTGTTACATTTTGCATGAATCATATTGATATGCTATGTCTCTTGTAGCCAGAGTGGCCATTTGCACACATACACTAAGTACAATGACTGGTTGAATACTCTCTTTGACCAGCAACAAGATTAAATCCAGGCTGCCTACTTGGCAGACTGGATATTCTATGTGACACATGCCAGAGATCCTGCAAAGGGAGACAGGACATTGCCGGACAAAAGTGTCTGGCAACTCACCCTTGTGGCACAAGGTGCCCACAGCTAAGTCAAACATTAATTTTTTCAGTCCATCACTTTTTGGTGGAAAGGCATCATCCATGGAAGGGCCTTTTTTCACAGTTCAAGATGCAAGGTGTGTAGCTATGTGTTCGTGTGTGGGTGTTGTGTGTGTGTGTGTGTGTGTGTGTGTGTGTTGTGTGTTGTGTGTGTGCTGTGTGTGTGTGCTGTGTGTGTGTGTGTGTGTGTATGTGTGTGTGTGTGTGTGTGTGTGTGTGTGTGTGTGTGTGTGTGTGTGTGTGTGTGCTGCATGTGCATGGGTGGATGCTGTGCCTCCCACTTCACCTCTGCCAGTCTCACTCTGCTGTCCTCGCGCTTGGTCTCTACTGTTCTATCGTAGTCTCTGCTGGTCTCTCAGGTGGTGTCTGCTATGTCTTCTGGTGTGCCCAATATCCTGTGACACTGAATCAGTTTTCATAGCCAATAAATTTCCACCATTGCGTAATGACCTTTTGAGAAGGGAAAAAAGCTGCTTTCCCCTCACTAACTACTGCATGGCCCGTTGTGACGTCACCATGTTAAATGCTGTCAGTTTTAAGGTGTAGGCTACGCGCTGGCGGGGCCACTGGCAGAGCGGAGATGAACACAGCACGTTTGGTTGTGTGGCTGGGAGAACTAGTGCTCTTCACAGCAGCCTGATCCCAGACTGGTAAGCCAAGGGACATCCACGCCGCGCTGGTGTCGTCCAGTGGAGCGGCGACGTGCACGCATCCCTGCGTGTCTGTGCAGATGTGACCTTCGCCCTGTCCAAGTACGTGGTCGAGGAGGAGGCGGGCACGTTGGGATTCAGCCTTAGCGCTGAACTGAACGAACTGGCGCCGACTGAGGATGAGGTAGCTACGACAGCGCTCTCCGCTTTCACTCAGCTGCCAGCTCTATTGCTCATACCACTAATGTCCTACACACACACGTACGTACATGTAGTCACTGTAGTCCTTTGACCACCCTTAGTCCCCTGTCATCCTTCAACCTTCTGTGGCCTTGCTATAGACTGCAGGGGTTGCTAGAGTTTGTGGTTTAGCACTAGTCATTGCAGCTGCTATCTCTCTCCTCCCTGTCCCCTTCAGATGATGTCTGAAGTCTGTCTAGCCGGAAGGGGCAGTGTGGGGAGATTGTCTCCCGAGGTAGCTCAGCTGGTGGATTATCTATGGGAGGAGACCAGCTGCAAGTTTAAGGATGCCCTTGCAGTTCCGGTGGAGCCCATGTAGACAGAGCAGGTGAGGGGATTGGCTAGTGGTAGCCATGGTGATATGGCCAGTATCATGTGATATGAATCAATACGACATCTTTACTACTCACCTGTGGTGCATGTCTCCCCCAGTCACCCATCCTCCGTCCTACCTGCATGCCACTCCCACCCCTCCACCCCTCTCCTCTCCATCTGAAGGCTGCTAGATGATGTGAAGGAAGGCAGTCCTGAACCTGCAGCTCTGGCCAACCTGTCCAAAGAGTTCTACTTAGCATTGCCACACCAGGCGGTGGCAAAGAAGACCATTGACAGCAAGAGATTGGTAGCTCAAAAGCAGGACCTCTGTGAGGTGAAGTAGACAACCGAGGGACGTAGTGAGAGTGGCAACAAGTAAACTGGTCAATAAGCAAATGGAGTGTCATTTGGTGCTGTATTTGTTCCTAGGCCAGTTAGTGCTGATTTAGCTGCTACCCTCCTCCCCTAGTCTCACATAGCCCAGACCATTTCCTTTGTTGAATGACCCTATTGTGCAATAGGGAGAGTGTCTGGTCAACTGCGCTCTGTAATGAGCTCAACCACTGTCAGTGATGGAGACGTTTGTCCTTGTATTATGTTATCACATGTTATGTGTAATTTCACCTAGTTTGTTGTAATGTTTCTGCATTGTGTGGGTGCATGTGTTTGTGAGTGATTGTTGCTGAGCTCCTGTTGAGCTGCCAAGTGTCTGGCCATGCTATTGTTCCTGGCGTTTGCTCTTCCATATTGAAGTGACTATCTGTTTGTCTGGGAGGTCAGAACGATACCCACAAAATTGTAACAGTACATTGCTTTGTTCTTAGCCCCAAGTCTCAACTGTCACCCAATCCCATCACTGTGTGTTACAACTGTCATTCTCTCCTGTCACAGTGTCACAACTGTCCCATGAGAAGTGGTGTCAGTCGGCAAGTCCACTGGGTGGGCCACTCGTAGCAGCACTGAGGCATGTTATTGCTCCCTGCGCTGTGAGATCACCCATGGGGACCAGTCCACACCTCTCTACCAGAGTATAGCTATGCAAAAAGGTTTTGGACTCACATGCAGGATGAGCGAGTGGGTGCAGGGGAAGGGGGCATGATCAGTGAAATTGTGTTTGTAGTGCATACAATACAACATGGGAGTAATAAGGAGTGTACAATGAAACCTCCTTATAAAGTACACCATGCCATAAACACAGCCTACGGTGTAAACCATAAGGCATCCAGTGCTACCCGTAGGGCCTGCAGTGCTACACTTATGGCCTCCACTGCCACCCACAGAGCCTTCAGTGCTACTTTAAGGGCCTCCAGCGCTACCCATATGGCCCTAAGTGCAACCCTTAGGACCCTTGGACCCCTCCAGTGCATCTTGTAGGGGATCCAATGCGTTCTGTTGGGGATCCAATGCGTTCTGTTGGGGATCCAATGCATCCTATAAGGGGTACGGTGTGTTCTGTAAGGGGTCTAGTGCATCCTATAGGGTGTCCAGTGCAACCTGTAGGGGGTCCAGTGCATCTTGTAGGAGGTCCAGTGCATCCTATAAGGGGTCTAGTGCATATTACAAGGGGTCCAGTGCATCCTATAAGGGGTCTAGTGCGTCCTTTATGTGGTCCAGTTCATCCTGTAGAGGGTCCAGTGCATCTTGTATGGGGTCCAGTGCATCTTGTAGGGGTCCAGTGCATACTGTAGGGGGTACAGTGCATACTGTAGGGGAAATAGTGCATCTTGTAGGGGGTCCAGTACATTCTACGTATGGGAGTCCGGTGCATCCTACAGGGGAACCCTAAGTGTGCGCCCTATAAGGGGTCCAGTGCAACCCATAGGGGATCCAGTGCAACCCATAGGGGATCCAGTGCATCCTATAAGGGGTCCAGTGCATCCTGTAGGGGGTCCAGTGCAACCCATAGAGGTCCAGTGCATCCTGTAGGGGGTACAGTGCATCTAGTAGGAATCCAGTGCATCTTGTAGGGGGTGCAGTGCAATCTATATAGGGTCCAGTGCAACCCATAGGGGGTCCAGTGCGCCCTATAGGGGGACCAGTACATCCTGTAGGGGGTCCAGTGCATCCTGTAGGAGGTCCAGTGCATCGTGTAAGGGGGCCAGTGCAACCTATAGGGGGTCCAGTGTCTCCAATTGGGGGTCCAGTGCATCCTGTAGGGGATCCAGTACATCCTGTAGGGTTCCTGTGCATCACATAAGGGGTCCAGTGCAAACCATAGGGGGGTCCAGTGCATCTTGTAGTGGGTCCAGTGCATTTTGTAGGTGGTACAGTGCATCTTGTAAAGGGTCCAGTGCATCCGTAGGGGCTTAAGTGCATCATGTAGGGGGTGCAGTGCAACCTATTGGGGGTCCAGTGCAACCTATTGGGGGTCCAGTGCATCCCATAAGGGGTCCAGTGCAAGCCATAGGGGATCCAGTGCATCCTATAAGGGGTCCAGTGCATCCTGTAGGGGGTCCAGTGCATCTTGTAGGGTTCCAGTGCATCTTGTAGGGGGTTCAGTGCATACTGTAGGGGATCCAGTGCGTTCTATAAGGGGTCCAGTGTGTTCTATAGGGGGTCCAGTGCTTCCTGCAGGGGGTCCAGTGCATCTTGTAGGGGGTCCAGTACATCCAGTAGAGGGTGCAGTACATCCTATAAGGGGTCCAGTGCATCATGTAGGAGGTCCAGTGCATCGTGTAGGGGGTCCAGTGCATCCTTTACGGGGTCCAGTGCATCCTGCAGGGGATCCAATGCATCCAATAGAGGATCCAGTGCATCATGTAGGGGGTGCATTGCAACCTGTTGGGGGTCCAGTGCATCCCATAAGGGGTCCAGTGCAACCTATAAGGGGTCCAGTGATTCCCATAAGGTATCCAGTGCAACCCATGGGGATCCAGTGCATCCTATAGGGGGTCTAGTGCATCCAGTAGGGGATCCAGTGCATCATGTAGGGGGTACAGTGCAACCTATTGGGGGTCTAGTGCATCCCATAGGGGGTCCAGTGCAACACATAGGGGAGCCAGTGCATCCTATAAGGGGTCCAGTGCAACCTGTAGGGGTCCAGTGAGCCCTATAGGGGGTCCAGTACATCCTGTAGGGGGTCTAGTGCATCATGTAGGAGGTCCAGTACATCGTGTAGGGAGTCCAGTGCAACCTATAGGGGGTCCAGTGTGTCCAATAGGGGTTCCAGTGCATCCTGTAGGGTATCCAGTGCATCATGTACGGGGCACAGTATCTTGCCTCATCTTGTCTCATCTTGCCTCATCTTGTCTCATATTTTCTCATCTTGCCTCATCTTGTCTCATCTTGTCTCATCTTGCTTCATCTTGCTTCATCATGCCTCATCTTGTCTCGTCTTGCCTCATCTTGCCTCATCTTGTCTCATCTTGCCTCATCTTGTCTCATCTTGCTTCATCTTGTCTCATCTTGCCTCATCTTGTCTTGTCTTGCCTCATCTTGTCTCGTCTTGCCTCATCTTGCCTCATCTTGCCTCATCCTTCCTCATTTGTCTCGTCTTGCTTCATCTTGCCTCATCTTGTCTCATCTTGTCTCATCTTGCCTCATCCTTCCTCATTTGTCTCGTCTTGCTTCATCTTGCCTCATCTTGTCTCATCTTGTCTCATCTTGCCTCATCTTGTCTCAACTTGTGTCATCTTGCCTCATCTCGTCTCATCTTGCCTCATCTTGTCTCATCTTGCCTCATCTTGTCTCGTCTTATCTCATCTTGCCTCGTCTTGTCTCATCTTGCCTCATCTTGTCTAGTCTTACTTCATCTGGTCTCATCTTGCCTCATCTTCTCTTGTCTTGTCTCATCTTGCCTCATCTTGTCTCGTCTTGCTTCATCTTGTCTCATCTTGCCAAATCTTGTCTCATCTTGCTTCATCTTGTCTCATCTTGCCAAATCTTGTCTCATCTTGCCTCATCTTGTCTCGTCTTGCTTCATCTTGTCTCATCTTGCCTCATCTTGTCTCGTCTTGCTTCATCTTACCTCATCTTGCCAAATCTCGTCTCATCTTGTCTCATCTTGCGTTATCTAGTCTCATCTTGTCTCATCTTGCCTCATCTTGTCTACTCTTGCCTCATCTTGTCTCATCTTGCCTCATCTTGTCTCATCTTGCTTCATCTTGTATCATCTTGCCAAATCTGTTCTAATCTTACCTCATCTCGTCTCATCTCGTCTCATCTTGCCTCATCTTGTCTCATCTGGCCTCATCTTGTCTCGTCTTGCCTCATCTTACCTCATCTTGTCTCGTCTTGTCTCATCTTGCCAAATCTCGTCTCATCTTGTCTCATCTTGCCTCATCTTGTCTCATCTTGTCTCATCTTGCCTCATCTTGTCTCATCTTGCTTCATCTTGTATCATCTTGCCAAATCTGTTCTAATCTTACCTCATCTCGTCTCATCTCGTCTCATCTTGCCTCATCTTGTCTCATCTTGCCTCATCTTGTCTTGTCTTGCTTCATGTTGTCTCATCTTGCATCATCTAGCTTCATCTTGCCTCATCTTGCCTCATCTTGCCTCATCTTGTCTCATCTTGCATCATCTAGCTTCATCTTGCCTCATCTTGCCTCATCCTTCCTCAACTGGTCTCATCTTGCCTCATCTTGTCTCGTCTTGCCTCATTTTGCCTCGTCTTGTCTCATCTTGCCTCATCTTGTCTCATCTTGTCTCATCTTGCCTCATCTTGTCTCGTCTTGCTTCATCTTGTATCATCTTGCTAAATCTTTCCTCATCTTACCTCATCTTGCCAAATCTCGTCTCATCTTGCCTCATCTTGTCTCGTCTTGCCTCATCTTACCTCATCTTGTCTCGTCTTGTCTCATCTTGCATCTTCTTGTCTCATCTTGCCTCGTCTTGTCTCGTCTTGCTTCATCTTGTCTCATCTTGCCAAATCTTGTCTAATCTTGCCAAATTTTTCATCATCTTGCCTCATCTTGCCAAATCTTTCCTCATCTTGCCTCATCTTGTCTTGTCTTGCTTCATCATCTCTCATCTTGCCTCATCTTGTGTCATCTTACCTAATCTTGCCCTAATCTTGTCTCATCTTACTTCATCTCGTCTCATATTTCCTCATCTTGTCTCATCTTGCCTCATCGAGCTTCATCTTGCCTCATCTTGCCTCATCTTGTCTCGTCTTGCCTCATCTTGCCTCATCTTGTCTTGTCTTGTCTCATCTTGCCTCATCTTGCCTCATCTTGCCTCATCTTGTCTCGTCTTGCCTCATCTTGCCTCATCTTGTCTTGTCTTGTCTCATCTTGCCTCATCTTGTCTCATCTTGACTCTTCTTGCCTCATCTTGTCTCATCTTGCCTCATATTGTCTCGTCTTCCTCATCTTGCCTCATCTTGTGTCGTCTTATCTCATCTTGCCTCGTCTTGTCTCATCTTGCCACATCTTGTCTTGTCTTACTTCATCTGGTTTCATCTTGCCTCATCTTGTCTCGTCTTGTCTCATATTGCCTTATCTTGTCTCGTCTCGCTACATCTTGTCTCATCTTGCCAAATCTTGTATCATCTTGCCAAATCTTTCCTTATCTTACCTCATCTGGCTAAATCTAGTCTCATCTTGTCTCGTCTTGCTTCATCTGGTCTCATCTTGCCTCATTTCGTCTTGTCTAGTCTCATCTTGCCTCATATTGTCTCGTCTCGCTACATCTTGTCTCATCTTGCCAAATCTTGTCTCATCTTGCCAAATCTTGTCTCATCTTGCCAAATCTTTCATCATCTTGTCTCAACTTGCCTCATATTGTCTCGTCTTGCCTCATCTTGCCTTATCTTGTCTCGTGTTGTCTCATCTTGCCTCGTCTTGTCTCATCGTGCCTCATCTTGTCTCGTCTTGCTTCATCAGGTCTTATCTTGCCTCATTTTGTATTGTCTTGTCTCATCTTGCCTCATCTTGTCTTGTCTCGCTACATCTTGTCTCATCTTGCCAAATCTTGTCTCATCTTGCCAAATCTCTCATCATCTTGCCTCATCTTTCCAAATCTTTCCTCATCTTGCCTCATCTTGTCATATCTTGTCTCATCTTGCCTCATCTTGTCTTGTCTTCATCTTGTCTCATCTTGCCTCATCTTGTCTCATCTTGCCACATCTTGCCTCATCTTGCCTCGTCTTGCCTCATCTTGCCTCAGCTTCCCTCATCCGGCTTCATCTTACCTCATCTTGCCTCATCTTGCCTCATCTTGTCTTGTCTTGCTTCATCTTGTCTCATCTTGCCGCATCTTGTCTCGTCTTGCCTCATCTTGCTTCATCATGCATCATCTTGTCTCACCTTGTCAAATCTTGTCTCATCTTGCAAAATCTTTCCTAATCTTGTCTCATCTTGCCTAATCTTGTCTCATCTTGCCTCATCTTGCCTCATCTTACCTCATCTTGCCTCATCTTGTCCCGTCTTGCTTCATATTGTCTCATCTTCCCTAATCTTGCCTCATCTTGTCTCATCTTCCCTCATCTTGCCTCATCTCTCCTCATCTTGCCACATCTTTCCAGATCTGTCCTGATCTTGCCTCATCTTGTCTCATCTTGCCAAATCTTTCCTCGTCATTTCTCATCTATCCTCATCTTGCCAAATCTTTTCTCATCTTGCCAAATCTTACCTCATCTTGCCTCATCTTGCCACATCTTGTCTCGTCTCACTTCATCTTGTCTCATCTTGCCGCATCTTGTCTCCTCTTGCCTCATCTTGCTTCATCTTGCCTCATCACTCCTCATATTGTCCTGTCTTGCTTCATCTTGTCTCATCTTGCCTTATCTTACCACATCTTGTCTCGTCTCACTTTATCTTGTCCCATCTTGCCACATCTTGTCTCGTCCCACTTTATTTTGTCTCATTTTGCCGCATCTTGTCTCATCTTGCCTCATCTTGCTTCATTTTGCCTCATCTCTCCTCATATTGTCCTGTCTTGCTTCATCTTGTCTCATCTTGCCTCATCTTGCCACATCTTGTCTCGTCTCACTTTATCTTGTCCCATCTTGCCACATCTTGTCTCGTCTCACTTTATCTTGTCTCATCTTGCCGCATCTTGTCTCATCTTGCCTCATCTTGCTTCATTTTGCCTCATCTCTCCTCATATTGTCTCGTCTTGCTTCATCTTGTCTCATCTTGCCTCATCTTGCCATCAGTGCATCCCATAAGGGGTCCAGTGCAACCTATAGGTGGTCCAGTGCGTTCTATAGGGAGTCCAGTGCATGTTGTAGGGGGTCCAGTGCATCTTGCCAGAGGTCCAGTGAATCCTGTAGGGGGTCCAGTGCATCCCATAAGGGGTCCAGTGCAATGTATAGGTGGTCCATTGCGTCCTATAGGAGGTGCAGTTCATTTTGCAGGGTTTGCAAGGTGTCCAGTGCATCTCGTAGGGGGTTCAGTACATCCTGTAGAGGGTCCAGTGCATCCTGTAGGGGGTCCAGTGCATCCCATAATGGGACCAGTGCAATCTTTAGGTGGTACTGTGCGTCCTATAGGGGGTCCAGTGCATCTTGTAGGGGGTCCATTGCATGTTGCCGGGGGTCCAGTGCATCCTGTGTGGGTCCAGTGCATCTTGTAGGGGGTCCAGTGCATCCTGTAGGGGGTCCAGTCCATCCCATAAGGGGTATAGTGGGACTTATAGGGGGTCCACTGTGTCATATAGGGGGTCAAGTGCATGTTGTAGGGGGTCCAGTGCATCCTGTAGTGGGTCCAGTGCATCCTGTAGGGGCTCCATAGCATCCTGTAGTGGGTCCAGTCCATCCTGTAGGGGGTTCAGTGCATCCTGTAGGGGGTCCAGTGCATCCGATAAGGGATCCAGTGTAACCCATAGGTGGTCCAGTGCGTCCTATAGGGGGTCCAGTGCATGTTGCCGGGGATCCAGTGCATCCTGTAGTGAGTACAGTAAATCTTGTAGGGGGTCCAGTGAATCCCATAAGGTGTCCAGTGCATCCAATAAGGGGTCCAGTGCAACCTATAGGGGTCTAGTGCGTCTTATAGGGGGTCAAATGCATCTCGTAGGGGGTCCAGTGCAACCTGTAGGGGATACAGTGCATCCTGTAGGGGGTCCAGTGCAACCTATAAGGGATCCAGTGCAACCTTTAGGTCTTCCAGTGCATCTTACTGGGGATCCAGTGCACCCTGTAGTGGGTCCAGTGCATCTTGTAGGGGGTCCGGTGCATCCTGTAGTGGGTCCATGCCATCCCATAAGGCGTCCAGTGCATCCTATAGGGGGTCCAGTGCATCCTATAGGGGGTCCAGTGTATCTTGTAGGGGGTCCAGTGCTACAGTAGGGGTCCAGTACATTCTGTAGGGGGCCAGTGCATCCCATAAGGGGTCCAGTGCAATCCATCGGAAGTCAAGTGCATCTTATAGGGGATCCAGTGCATCCTGTAAGGGGTCCAGTGCATACTGTAGGGGGTCCAGTGCATCCTGTAGGGGGTCCAGTGCATCCTGTAGGGGGTCCAGTGCATTCTGTAGGGAGTCCAGTGCATCCTGTAGGGGATCCAGTGCATCCTGTAGGGGATCCAGTGCATCCCAAAAAAGGGTCCAGTGCAACCTATAGGGGGCCCAGTGCATCCCATAAGGTATCCAGTGCAACTCATAGGGGATCGAGTGCATCCTATAAGGGGTCCAGTGCATCCTGTAGGGGTCCAGTGCATCTTGTAGGTGGTGCAGTGCATTATCTAGGGGGTCCAGTGCATCCTGTAGGGGATCCAGTGCATCATGTAGAGGGTGCAGTGCAAGCTATTGGGGGTCCAGTGCATCCCATAAGGGGTCCAGTGCAAGCCATAGGGGATCCAGTGCAATCTATAAGGGGTCCAGTGCATCCTGTAGGGGTCCAGTGCATCTTGTAGGGGTCCAGTGCATCTTGTAGGGGGTTCAGTGCATCCTGTAGGGGATCCTGTGCATCCAGTACAGGATCCAGTACATCCTGTAGGGGGTCCAGTGCATCCTGTAGAGGGTCCAGTGTATCCTGTAGGGGGTCTAGCGCATCTTGTAGGGGGTCCAGTGCATCCCATAAGGAGTCCAGTGCAAACTATAGGGGGTCCAGCGCATTCTGTGGGGGGTCCAGTGCATCCTGTAGGAAGTACAGTGTGTCCTATAAGGGTCCCGTGCATCATGTAGGAGGTCCAGTACATCCTGTAGGGGGTCCTGTGCATCTTGTAGGGGGTGCAGTACATCCTGTAGGGGGTCCAGTGCATCATGTAGGGGGTCCAGTGCATCCTGTAGGGGATTTTCTACATCATGTAGGGGGTCCAGTGCAGCCTATAGGGGGTCCAGTGCATCCCATAAGGGGTCCAGTGCAACCCATAGGGGGTCCAGTGCGCCCTATAGGGGGTCCAGTGCATTTTGTAAGGGGTCCAGTGCATCTTGTAGGGTTCCAGTGCATCTTGTAGGGGGTTCAGTGCATACTGTAGGGGATCCAGTGCGTTCTATTGCATCCTGTAGGGGGTCCAGTGCATCCTGTAGGGGATCCAGTGCATCCCATAAGGGGTCCAGTGCAACCCATAGGGGGTCCAGTGCGCCCTATAGGTGGTCAAGTAAATCCTGTAGGTGGTCCAGTGCATCCTGTAGGGGGTCCAGTGCATTGTGTAGGGGGTCCAGTGCATACTGTAGGGGTCCAGTGCATCTTTTAGGGGGGGCAGTGCATCCTTTAGGGGGTCCAGTGCATCCTGCAGGGGATCCAATGCATCCTGTAGGGGATCCAGTGCATCATGTAGGGGGTGCATTGCAACCTATTGGGGGTTCATTGCAACCTATAGAGGGACCAGTGATTCCCATAGGGGATCCAGTGCATCCTCTAGGGGATCCAGTGCATCCTGTAGGGGGTCCAGTGCATCCTGTAGGTGGTCCAGTGCATCTAGTAGGGGGTCTAGTGCATCCAGTAGGGGATCCAGTGCATCATGTAGGGGGTACAGTGCAACCTATTGGGGGTCGAGTGCATCCCATAAGTGGTCTAGTGCAACACATAGGGGATCCAGTGCATCCTATAAGGGGTCCAGTGCAACCTGTGGGGGATCCAGTGAGCCTTATTGGGGGTCCTGTACATCCTGTAGGGGGTCTAGTGCATCATGTAGGAGGTCCAGTGCATTGTGTAGAAGGTCCTGTGCAACCTATAGGGGTCCAGTGTGTCAAATAGGGGGTCCAGTGCATCCTGTAGGGGATCCAGTACATTCTGCAGGGGATCCAGTGCATCCTGTAGGGTATCCAGTGCATCATGTACGGGGCACAGTATCTTGCCTAATCTTGTCTCATCTTGCTTCATCTTGCCTCATCTTGCCTCATCTTGTCTCGTCTTGCCTCATCTTGTCTCGTCTTGTCTCATCTTGCCTCATCTTGTCTCATCTTTTCTGATCTTGCCTGATCTTGTCTTATCTTGCTTCATCTTGTCTCATCTTGCCTCATTTTGTCTTGTCTTGTCTCATCTTGCCTCATCTTGTCTCGTCTTGCTACATCTTGTCTCATCTTGCCAAATCTTGTCTCATCTTGCCAAATCTTTCATCATCTTGTCTCATCTTGCCTCATATCGTCTCGTCTTGCCTCATCCTGCCTCATCTTGTCTTGTGTTGTCTCATATTGCCTCGTCTTGTTTCATCGTGCCTCATCTTGCCTCATCTTGTCTCGTCTCGCTACATCTTGTCTCATCTTGCCAAATCTTGTCTCATCTTGCCAAATCTCTCATCATCTTGCCTCATCTTTCCAAAACTCTCCTCATCTTGCTTCATCTTGCCTAATCTTGCCTCATCTTGTCATATCTTGTCTCACCCTGCCTCATCTTGTCTTGTCTATCTTCATCTTGTCTCATCTTGCCTCATCATGCCTCATATTGTCTCGTCATGCTTCATCTTATGTCATCTTGCCTCATCTTGCCTCATCTTGTCTCGTTTGGCCTCATCTTGTCTCATCTTGCCTCATCTTGCCTCGTCTTGCCTCATCTTGTCTCATCTTGCCACATCTTGCCTCATCTTGCCTCATCTTCCCTCGTCTTGCCTCATCTTGCCTCAGCTTCCCTCATCTGGCTTCATCTTACCTCATCTTGCCTCATATTGCCTCATCTTGTCTTGTCTTGCTTCATCTTGTCTCATCTTGCCGCATCTTGTCTCGTCTTGTCTCATCTTGCCTCATCATGCATCATCTTGTCTCATCTTGTCAAATCTTGTCTCATCTTGCAAAATCTTTCCTAATCTTGTCTCATCTTGCCTAATCTTGTCTCATCTTGCCTCATCTTGCCTCATCTTACCTCATCTTGCCTCATCTTGTCCCGTCTTGCTTCATATTGTCTCATCTTCCCTAATCTTGCCTCATCTTGTCTCATCTTCCCTCATCTTGCCTCATCTTTCCAGATCTGTCCTGATCTTGCCTCATCTTGTCTCATCTTGCCAAATCTTTCCTCGTCATTTCTCATCTATCCTCATCTTGCCAAATCTTTTCTCATCTTGCCAAATCTTACCTCATCTTGCCTCATCTTGCCACATCTTGTCTCGTCTCACTTCATCTTGTCTCATCTTGCCGCATCTTGTCTCCTCTTGCCTCATCTTGCTTCATCTTGCCTCATCTCTCCTCATATTGTCCTGTCTTGCTTTATCTTGTCTCATCTTGCCTCATCTTGCCACATCTTGTCTCGTCTCACTTTATCTTGTCCCATCTTGCAACATCTTGTCTCGTCTCACTTTATCTTGTCTCATCTTGCCGCATCTTGTCTCATCTTGCCTCATCTTGCTTCATTTTGCCTCATCTCTCCTCATATTGTCTCGTCTTGCTTCATCTTGTCTCATCTTGCCTCATCTTGCCATCAGTGCATCCCATAAGGGGTCCAGTGCAACCTATAGGTGGTCCAGTGCGTTCTATAGGGAGTCCAGTGCATGTTGTAGGGGGTTCAGTGCATCCTGTAGTGGGTCCAGTGCATCCTGCAGGGGGTCCAGTGCATCCTGTAGGGGGTCCAGTGCATCCTGTAGGGGGTCCATAGCATCCTGTAGTGGGTCCAGTGCATTCAGTAGTGGGTCCAGTGCATCCTGTAGGGGTCCAGTGCATCCGATAAGGGGTCCAATGTAACCCATAGGTGGTCCAGTGCGTCCTATAGGGGGTCCCGTGCATGTTGCCGGGGATCCAGTGCATCCTGTAGTGAGTACAGTAAATCTTGTAGGGGGTCCAGTGAATCCCATAAAGTGTCCAGTGCATCCAATAAGGGGTCCAGTGCAACCTATAGGGGGTCTAGTGCGTCTTATAGGGGGTCAAATGTATCTCGTAGGGGGTCCAGTGCAACCTGTAGGGGATACAGTGCATCCTGTAGGGGGTCCAGTGCATCCTATAAGGGGTCCAGTGCAACCTTTAGGTGGTCCAGTGCATCTTACTGGGGATCCAGTGCACCCTGTAGTGGGTCCAGTGCATCTTGTAGGGGGTCCGGTGCATCCTGTAGTAGGTCCATGCCATCCCATAAGGCGTCCAGTGCAACCAATAGGGGGTCCACTGCGTCCTATATGGTGTCCAGTGCATGTCGTAGGGGGTCCAGTGCATACAGTAGGGGTTCCAGTGCATCCTGTAGGCGGTCCAGTGCATCGTGTAGGGGGTCCAGTGTAACCTATAGAGGGTCTAGTGTGTCCAATAGGGGGTCCAGTGCAATCCATCGGAAGTCAAGTGCATCTTATAGGGGATCCAGTGCATCCTGTAAGGGGTCCAGTGCATGCTGTAGGGGGTCCAGTGCATATTGTAAGGGGTCCAGTGCATCCTGTAGGGGGTCCAGTGCATTCTGTAGGGAGTCCAGTGCATCCTGTAGGGGATCCAGTGCATCCTGTAGGGGATCCAGTGCATCCCAAAAAGGGGTCCAGTGCAACCTATAGGGGGTCCAGTGCATCCCTTAAGGTATCCAGTGCAACTCATAGGGGATCGAGTGCATCCTATAAGGGGTCCAGTGCATCCTGTAGGGGTCCAGTGCATCTCGTAGATGGTGCAGTGCATCTTCTAGGGGGTCCAGTGCATCCTGTAGGGGTCCAGTGCATCTCGTAGATGGTGCAGTGCATCTTCTAGGGGGTCCAGTGCATCCTGTAGGGGATCCAGTGCATCATGTAGAGGGTGCAGTGCAAGCTATTGGGGGTCCAGTGCATCCCATAAGGGGTCCAGTGCAAGCCATAGGGGATCCAGTGCATTCTATAAGGGGTCCAGTGCATCCTGTAGGGGTCCAGTGCATCTTGTAGGGGTTGAGTGCATCTTGTAGGGGGTTCAGTGCATCCTGTAGGGGATCCTGTGCATCCAGTACAGGATCCAGTACATCCTGTAGGGGGCCCAGTGCATCCTGTAGGGGATCCAGTGCATCCTGTAGGGGGTCTAGTGCATCTTGTAGGGGGTCCAGTGCATCCCATAAGGAGTCCAATGCAAACTATTGCGGGTCCAGCGCATTCTGTGGGGGGTTCAGTGCACCTCGTAGGGGTCCAGTGCATCCTGTAGCAGATTCTGTACATCCTGTAGGGGGTCCAGTGCATCTTGTAGGGGGTCCTGTGTATCTTGTAGGGGGTCCTGTGCGTCCTATAGGGGGTCAAGTGCTTCCTACAAGGGGTCCAGTACATCATGTAGGAGGTCCAGTACATCCTGTAGGGGTCCAGTACATCATGTAGGGGGTCCAGTGCATTTTGTAGGGGGTCATTGCATCCTATAAGGCGTCCAGTGCCACCTATAGGGGGTCCAGTTCATTTTGTAAGGGGTCCAGTACTTGTTGTAAGGGGTCCAGTGCATCCTGTAGGGGATTTTGTACATCATGTAGGGGGTCCAGTGCAGCGTATAGGGGGTCCAGTGCATCCCATAAGGGGTCCAGTGCAACCTGTGGGGGATCCAGTGCATCCCATAAGGGGTCCAGTGCAACCCATAGGGGGTCCAGTGCGCCCTATAGGTGGTCAAGTAAATCCTGTAGGTGGTCCAGTGCATCATGTAGGAGGTCCAGTGCATTGTGTAGGGGGTCCAATGCATCCTTTACGGGGTCCAGTGCATCCTGCAGGGAATCCAATGCATCCTGTAGGGGATCCTGTGCATCATGTAGGGGGTTAATTGCAACCTATTGGGGGTCCAGTGCATCCCATAAGGGGTCTAGTGCAACCTATAGGGGGTCCAGTGATTCCCATAAGGTATCCAGTGTAACCCATAGGGGATCCAGTGCATCCTATAGGGGGTCCAGTGCATCCTGTAGGGGGTCCAGTGCATCCTGTAGGTGGTCCAGTGCATCTTGTAGGGGGTCTAGTGCATCCTGTAGGGAATCCAGTGCATCATGTAGGGGGTACAGTGCAACCTATTGGGGGTCGAGTGCATCCCATAAGTGGTCTAGTGCAACACATAGGGGATCCAGTGCATCCTATAAGGGGTCCAGTGCAACCTGTGGGGGATCCAGTGAGCGTAATTGGGGGTCCAGTACATCCTGTAGGGGGTCTAGTGCATCATGTAGGAGGTCCAGTGCATTGTGTAGAAGGTCCTGTGCAACCTATAGGGGGTCCAGTGTGTCAATTACGGGGTCCAGTGCATCCTGTAGGGGATCCAGTACATTCTGCAGGGGATCCAGTGCATCCTGTAGGGTATCCAGTGCATCATGTACGGGGCACAGTGTCTTGCCTCATCTTGTCTCATCTTGCCTCATCTTGTCTCATATTTTCTCATCTAGCCTCATCTTGTCTCATCTTGCTTCATCTTGCCTCATCTTGTTTCATCTTACCTCATCTTTCCTCATCTTGTCTCGTCTTGCCTCATCTTGTCTCGTGTTGTCTCATCGTGCCTCATCTTGTCTCGTCTTGCTTCATCAGGTCTCATCTTGCCTCATTTTGTCTTGTCTTGTCTCATCTTGCCTCATCTTGTCTCGTCTCGCTACATCTTGTCTCATCTTGCCAAATCTTGTCTCATCTTGCCAAATCTCTCATCATCTTGCCTCATCTTTCCAAATCTTTCCTCATCTTGCCTCATCTTGTCTCATCTTACCTAATCTTGCCTCATCTTGTCTCGTCTTACTTCATCTCGTCTCATCTTGCCTCATCTTGTCTTATCTTTCCTCATCTTGCTTCATCTTGCCTAATCTTGCCTCATATTGTCTCGTCATGCATGCTTCATCTTATGTCATCTTGCCTCATCTTGCCTCATCTTGTCTCGTTTGGCCTCATCTTGTCTCATCTTGCCACATCTTGCCTCATCTTGCCTCATCTTGCCTCAGCTTCCCTCATCTGGCTTCATCTCACCTCATCTTGCCTCATATTGCCTCATCTTGTCTTGTCTTGCTTCATCTTGTCTCATCTTGCCGCATCTTGTCTCGTCTTGTCTCATCTTGCCTCATCATGCATCATCTTGTCTCATCTTGTCAAATCTTGTCTCATCTTGCAAAATCTTTCCTAATCTTGTCTTATCTTGCCTAATCTTGTCTCATCTTGCCTCATCTTACCTCATCTTGCCTCATCTTGTCCCGTCTTGCTTCATAGTGTCTCATCTTCCCTAATCTTGCCTCATCTTGTCTCTTCTTCCCTCATCTTGTCTCATCTTCCTTCATCTTGTCTCATCTTGCCTCATCTTGCCTCATCTTTCCAAATCTGTCCTGATCTTGCCTCATCTTGTCTCATCTTGCCAAATCTTTCCTCGTCATTTCTCATCTATCCTCATCTTTCCAAATCTTTTCTCATCTTGCCAAATCTTACCTCATCTTGCCTCATCTTGCCACATCTTGTCTCGTCTCACTTCATCTTATCTCATCTTGTCGCATCTTGTCTCCTCTTGCCTCATCTTGCTTCATCTTGCCTCATCTCTCCTCATATTGTCCTGTCTTGCTTCATCCTGTCTCATCTTGCCTCATCTTGCCACATCTTGTCTCGTCTCACTTTATCTTGTCTCATCTTGCAACATCTTGTCTCGTCTCACTTTATCTTGTCTCATCTTGCCGCATCTTGTCTCATCTTGCTTCATCTTGCTTCATTTTGCCTCATCTCTCCTCATATTGTCTCGTCTTGCTTCATCTTGTCTCATCTTGCCTCATCTTGCCACATCTTGTCTCGTCTCACTTTATCTTGTCTCATCTTGCAACATCTTGTCTCGTCTCACTTTATCTTGTCTCATCTTGCCGCATCTTGTCTCATCTTGCTTCATCTTGCTTCATTTTGCCTCATCTCTCCTCATATTGTCTCGTCTTGCTTCATCTTGTCTCATCTTGCCTCATCTTGCCATCAGTGCATCTCATAAGGGGTCTAGTGCAACCTATAGGTGGTCCAGTGCGTTCTATAAGGAGTCCAGTGCATCTTGCCAGGGGTCCAGTGAATCCTGTGGGGGTCCAGTGCATCCCATAAGGGGTCCAGTGCAATCTATAGGGGGTCCAGTGCGCCCTATAGGAGGTGCAGTGCATCCTGTAGGGGTCCAGTGCATCCCATAAGGGGTCCAGAGCAATGTATAGGTGGTCCATTGCGTCCTATAGGAGGTGCAGTTCATTTTGCAGGGTTTGCAAGGAGTCCAGTGCATCTTTTTGGGGGTCCAGTGCATCTCGTAGGGGGTTCAGTACATCCTGTAGAGGGTCCAGTGCATCCTGTAAAGGGTCCAGTGCATCCCATAAGGGGACCAGTGCAACCTTTAGGTGGTACTGTACGTCCTATAGGGGGTCCAGTGCATCTTGTAGGGGGGTCCATTGCATCTTGCCGGGGGTCCAGTGCATCCTGTGTGGGTCCAGTGCATCTTGTAAGGGGTCCTGTGCATCCTGTAGGGGGTCCTGTCCATCCCATAAGGGGTATAGTGGAACCTATAGGGGGTCCACTGTGTCGTATAGGGGGTCAAGTGCATGTTGTAGGGGGTCCAATGCATCCTGTAGGGGGTCCAGTGCATTCTGTAGTGGGTCCAGTGCATCCTGTAGGGGGTCCAGTGCATCCTGTAGGGGGTCCAGTGCATCCTGTAGGGGGTCCATAGCATCCTGTAGTGGGTCCAGTGCATCCTGTAGGGGATCCAGTGCATCCTGTAAGGGGTCCATAGCATCCTGTAGTGGGTCCAGTGCATCCTGTAGGGGGTCCAGTGCATCCGATAAGGGGTCCAGTGTAACCCATAGGTGGTCCAGTGCGTCTTATAGGGGGCCCCGTGCATGTTGCCGGGGATCCAGTGCATCCTGTAGTGAGTACAGTAAATCTTGTAGGGGGTCCAGTGAATGCCATAAGGTGTCCAGTGCATCCAATAAAGGGTCCAGTGCAACCTATAGGGGGTCTAGTGCGTCTTATAGGGGGTCAAATGCATCTCGTAGGGGGTCCAGTGCAACCTGTAGGGGATACAGTGCATCCTGTAGGGGGTCCAGTGCATCCTATAAGGGGTCCAGTGCAACCTATAGGGTGTAGGGGATTCAGTACATCCTGTAGGGGGTCCAGTGCATCTTGTAGGGGGCCCAGTGTTACAGTAGGGCTCCAATACATTCTGTAGGGGGGGGCAGTGCATCCCATAAGGGGTCCAGTGCAATCCATCGGAAGTCAAGTGCATCCTATAGGGGATCCAGTGCATCCTGTAAGGGGTCCAGTGCATACTGTAGGGGGTCCAGTGCATATTGTAGGGGGTCCAGTGCATCCTGTAGGAGGTCCAGTGCATCCTGTAGGAGGTCCAGTGCATCCTGTAGGGGATCCAGTGCATCCTGTAGGGGGTCCAGTGCATCCTGTAGGGGATCCAGTGCATCCTGTAGGGGATCCAGTGCATCCTGTAGGGGATCCAGTGCATCCCAAAAAGGGGTCCAGTGCAACCTATAGGGGGTCCAGTGCATCCCATAAGGTATCCAGTGCAACTCATAAGGGATCGAGTGAATCCTATAAGGGGTCCAGTGCATTCTGTAGGGGTCCAGTGCATCTCGTAGGTGGTGCAGTGCATCTTCTAGGG
This sequence comes from Ianthella basta, assembly GCA_964019415.1. Classification (NCBI taxonomy): domain Eukaryota; kingdom Metazoa; phylum Porifera; class Demospongiae; order Verongiida; family Ianthellidae; genus Ianthella; species Ianthella basta. The sequence goes on from OZ025877.1 coordinate 8,234,182, forward strand.
GGTCTAGTGCATCCTGTAGGGGATCCAGTGCATCATCTAGAGGGTGCAGTGCAAGCTATTGGGGGTCCAGTGCATCCCATAAGGGGTCCAGTGCAAGCCATAGGGGATCCTGTGCATCCTGTAGGGGGTCCAGTGCATCTTGTAGGGGTCCAGTGCATCTTGTAGGGGTTCAGTTCATCTTGTAGGGGGTTCAGTGCATCCAGTAGGAGGTCCAGTGCATCGTGTAGGAGGTCCAGTGCATCTTGTAGGGGGTCCAGTGCATCTTGTAGGGGTCCAGTTCATCTTGTAGGGGGTTCAGTGCATCCAGTAGGAGGTCCAGTGCATGTTGTAAGGGGTCCAGTGCATCCAGTAGAGGATCCAGTGCATCCTGCAGGGGATTTTGTACATCATGTAGGGGGTCCAGTGCATCCCATAAGGGGTCCAGTGCAACCTGTGTGGGATCCAGTGCATCCCATAGGGGATCCAGTGCAACCCATAGGGGGTCCAGTGCGCCCTATAGGTGGTCAAGTAAATCCTGTAGGTGGTCCAGTGCATCATGTAGGAGGTCCAGTGCATTGTGTAGGGGGTCAATGGCATACTGTAAGGGGTCCAGTGCATCTTTTAGGGGGTCCAGTGCATCCTTTAGGGGGTCCAGTGCATCCTGCAGGGGATCCAATGCATCCTGTAGGGGATCTAGTGCATCATGTAGGGGGTGCATTGCAACCTATTGGGGTCCAATGCATCCCATAAGGGGTCCAGTGCAACCTATAGGGGGACCAGTGATTCCCATAAGGTATCCAGTGCAGCCCATAGGGGATCCATTGCATCCTGTAGGGGTCCAGTGCATCTTGTAGGTGGTGCAGTGCATCTTCTAGGGGGTCCAGTGCATCCTGTAGGGGATCCAGTGCATCATGTAGAGGGTGCAGTGCAAGCTATTGGGGGTCCAGTGCATCCCATAAGGGGTCCAGTGCAAGCCATAGGGAATCTAGTGCATTCTATAAGGGGGTCCAGTGCATCCTGTAGGGGGTCCAGTGCATCTTGTAGGGGTTCAGTGCATCCTGTAGGGGATCCTGTGCATCCTGTAGGGGGTCTAGTGAATCTTGTAGGGGGTCCTGTGCATCTTGTAGGGGGTCCAGTGCATCCCATAAGGTGTCCAGTGCAACCTATAGGAAGTACAGTGTGTCCTATAAGGGTCCAGTGCATCATGTAGGAGGTCCAGTGCATCTTGTAGGGGGTCCAGTGCATCTTGTAGGGGGTCCAGTTCCACCTATAGGGGGTCCAGTGCATTGTGTAAGGGGTCCAGTACATGTTGTAGGAGATCCAGTGCATCCTGTAGGGGATTTTGTACATCATGTAGGGGATCCAGTGCATTCCATAAGGGGTCCAGTGCTACCCATAGGGGGCCCAGTGCGCCCTATAGGTGGTCAAGTAAATCCTGTAGGGGGTCCAGTGCATCATGTAGGAGGTCCAATGCATAATGTAGGGGGTCCAGTGCATACTGTAGGGGGTCCAGTGCATCTTTTAGGGGGTCCAGTGCATCTTTTAGGGGGTCCTGTGCATCCTACAGGGGATCTAATGCATCCTGTAGGGGATCCAGTGCATCCCATAAGGGGTCCAGTGCAACACATAGGGGATCCAGTACATCCTATAAGGGGTCCCGTGCAAACTGTGGGGGATCCAGTGCATCTTGTAGGTGGTCCAGTGCATCTTGTAGGGGGTCTAGTGCATCCAGTAGGGAATCCAGTGCATCATGTAGGGGGTACAGTGCAACCTATTGGGGGTCGAGTGCATCCCAAAAGGGGTGCAGTGCAACCTGTGGGTGATCCAGTGAGCCTAATTGGGGTCCAGTACATCCTGTAGGGGTCTAGTGCATCATGTAGGAGATCCAGTGCATTGTGTAGAAGGTCCAGTGCAACCTATAGGGGATCCAGTGCATCCTCTAAGGTATCCAGTGCATCATGTACGGGGCACAGTATCTTGCCTCATCTTGTCTCATCTTGCCTCATCTTGTCTCATATTTTCTCATCTTGCCTCATCTTGTCTCATCTTGCTTCATCTTGCCTCATCTTGCCTCATCTTGTCTCGTCTTGCCTCATCTTGTCTCGTGTTGTCTCATCTTGCCTCATCTTTCCTCATCTTTCCTCATCTGGTCTCGTCTTGTTTCATCTTGCCTCATCTTGTCTCATCTTGCTTCATCTTGTCTCATCTTGCCTCATCTTGTCTCGTCTTGCCTCATCTTGTCTCGTCTTGTCTCATCTTGCCTCATCTTGCCTCATCCTTCCTCATCTAGTCTCGTCTTGCCTCATCTTGCCTCATCTTGTCTCATCTTGTCTCATCTTGCCTCATCTTGCCTCATCTTGCCAAATCTTGTATCATCTTGCCAAATCTTTCCTTATCTTACCTCATCTTGCCAAATCTTGTCTCATATTGTCTCATCTTGCGTCATCTTGTCTCATCTTGACTCATCTTGTCTCGTCTTGCCTCATCTTACCTCATCTTGTCTCGTCTTGTCTCATCTTGCCTCGTCTCGTCTCATCTTGCCTCATCTTGTCTCCTCTTATTTCATGTTGTCTCATCTTGCCAAATCTTTTCACATCTTGCCAAATCTTTCATCATCTTGCCTCATCTTGCCAAATCTTTCCTCATCTTTCCTCATCTTGTCTCGTCTTGCTTCATCTTCTCTCATCTTGCCTCATCTTGTATCATCTTACCTAATTGCCTTATCTTGTCTCGTCTTACTTCATTTCGTCTCATCTTGCCTCATCTTGTCTCATCTTGTCTCATCTTGCCTCATCTAGCTTCATCTTACCTCATCTTGCCTCATCTTACCTCATCTAGCTTCAACTTGCCTCATCTTGCCTCATCTTGTCTCATCTTGCCTCATCTAGCTTCATCTTACCTCATCTTGCCTCATCTTGCCTCATCCTTCCTCAGCTGGTCTCGTCTCAGTGCTTCTTGTAGGGGGTCCAGTGCATTTTGTGCATTTTGTCATCCTATGAGGGGTACAGTGCAACCTATAGGGGGTCCTGTGCGTCCTATAGGGGGTCAAGTGCTTCCTACAAGGGGTCCAGTGCATCTTGTAGGGGGTCCAGTACATCTTGTAGGGGTTCCAGTGCATACAGTAGGGGTTCCAGTGCATCCTGTAGGAGGTCCAGTGCATCCTGTAGGAGGTCCAGTGCATCATGTAGGGGGTCCAGTGCATCCCATAAGGGGTCCAGTGCAACCTATAGGTGGTCAGGTGCATTCCATAAGAGGTGCAGTGGAACCCATAGGGGGTCTAGTGCGTCCTATATGGGGTCCAGTACGTCCTGTATGGGGTCCTGTGCATCCTGTAGGAGGTTCAGTGCATCGTGTAGGGGGTCCAGTGCAACCTATAGGGGTTCTAGTGTGTCCAATAAGGGGTCCAGTGCATCCTGTAGGGGATTCAGTATATCCTGTAGGGGGTCCAGTGCATCCCATAAGGGGTCCAGTGCATCCTATAGGGGGTCCAGTGCATCTTGTAGGGGGTCCAGTCCCCTAACCCTAACCCTAACCCTAAGTGCAAAATCTTTCCTAATCTTGTCTCATCTTACCTCATCTTGCCTCATCTTGCTATATCTTGCCTCATCTTGCCTCATCTTGCCTCATCTTGCTATATCTTGCCTCATCTTGCTATATCATGCCTCATCTTACCTAATCTTGCCTCATCTTGCCTCATCTTGCTATTTCTTGCCTCATCTTTCAATATCTTGCCTCATCTTGCTATATCTTGCCTCATCTTGCTATTTCTTGCCTCATCTTGCTTCATCATGCTATATCTTGCCTCATCTTGCCTCATCTTTCTATTTCTTGCCTCATCTTGCAATATCTTGCCTCATCTTGCCTCATCTTGCCTCATCTTGCTATTTCTTGCCTCATCTTGCTTCCTCTTGCTATATCTTGCCTCATCTTGCAATATCTTGCCTCATCTTGCCTCATCTTGCTATTTCTTGCCTCATCTTGCAATATTTTGCCTCATCTTGCCTCATCTTGCTATTTCTTGCCTCATCTTGCTATATCTTGCCTCATCTTGCCTCATCTTGCTTCATCTTGCCATATCTAGCCTCATCTTGCTTCATCTTGCTATATCTTGCCTCATCTTGCATCATCTTGCAATATCTTGCCTCATCTTTCTTCATCTTGCAATATCTTGCCTCATCTTGCCTTATCTTACCTAATCTTGCCTCATTTTGCCTCATCTTGCTATATCTTGCCTCATCTTGCTATTTCTTGCCTCATCTTGCCTCATCTTGCTTCAGCTTGCTATATCTTGCCCTCATCTTGCCTCATCTTGCTTAATCTTGCTATATCTTGCCTCATCTTGCCTCATCTTGCTATTTCTTGCCTCATCTTGCAATATCTTGCCTCATTTTGCCTCATCTTGCTATTTCTCGCCTCATCTTGCAATATTTTGCCTCATCTTGCCTCATCTTGCTATTTCTTGCCTCATCTTGCTATATCTTGCCTCATCTTGCCTCATCTTGCTTCATCTTGCTATATCTAGCCTCATCTTGCCTCATCTTGCTTCATCTTGCTATATCTTGCCTCATCTTGCATCATCTTGCAATATCTTGCCTCATCTTTCTTCATCTTGCAATATCTTGCCTCATCTTGCCTTATCTTACCTAATCTTGCCTCATTTTGCCTCATCTTGCTATATCTTGCCTCATCTTGCTATTTCTTGCCTCATCTTGCCTCATCTTGCCTCATCTTGCTTAATCTTGCTATATCTTGCCTCATCTTGCCTCATCTTGCTATTTCTTGCCTCATCTTGCAATATCTTGCCTCATTTTGCCTCATCTTGCTATTTCTTGCCTCATCTTGCAAGATCTTGCCTCACCTTGCCTCATGCTATTTCTTGCCTCATCTTGCCTCATCTTGCTGTTTCTCGCCTCATCTTGCTTCTTCTTGCTATATCTTGCCTCATCTTGCAATATCTTGCCTCATCTTGCCTCATCTTGCCTCATCTTGCTTCTTGCTATATTTTGCCTCATCTTACAATATATTGCCTCATTTTGCCTCATCTTGCTATTTCTTGTCTCATCTTGCAATAACTTGCCCCACTTTCCTATATCTTGCCTCATCTTGCCTCATTGTGCTATTTCTTGCCTCATCTTGCTTCTTCTTGCTATATCTTGCCTCATCTTGCAATATCTTGCATTTTGCTTCTTGCTATATCTTGCCTCATCTTGCTATATCTTGCCTCATCTTGCCTCATCTTGCTATATCTTGCCTCATCTTGCCTCATCTTGCTATTTCTTGCCTCATCTTGCAATATCTTGCCTCATCTTGCCTCATCTTGCTATTTCTTGCCTCATCTTGCAATATGTTGCCTCATCTTGCTATTTCTTGCCTCTTCTTGCAATATCTTGCCTCATCTTGCTTCGATCATCTTGCTATATCTTGCCTCATCTTGCTTCTTCTTGCTATACCTTGTCTCATCTTGCAATATCTTGCCTCATCTTGTCTCATCTTGCTATTTCTTGCCTCATCTTGCAATATTTTGCCTCATCTTGCCTCATCTTGCTATTTCTTGCCTCATCTTGCAATATCTTGCCTCATCAAACCTCATTTTGCCTCGTCTTGCTATTTCTTGCCTCATCTTGCAATATTTTGCCTCATCTTGCTATTTATTGCCTCATCTTCCCTCATCTTGCTTCATCTTTCTATATCTTTCCTCATCTTGCCTCATCTTGCGTCATCTTGCTATATCTTGCCTCATCTTACCTCATCTTGCCTCATTTTGCTATATCTTGCCTCATCTTGCTTCATCTTGCTACATCTCGCTATATCTTGCCATATCTTGCCTCATCTTGCTATATCTCTCCTCATATTTCATCATCTTGCTATATCTTGCCTCATTTTGCTTCATCTTGCTATATCTTGCCTCATCTTGCTATATCTTGCCTCATCTTGCCTGATCTTGTTATATCTTACCTCATCTTGCCTCATCTTGCTATATCTTGCCTCATCTTGCCTCAACTTGCTATATCTTGCCTCATCTTGCAATATCTTACCTCATCTAACCTCATCTTGCCTCATCTTGCTATTTCTTGCCTCATCTTGCAATATTTTGCCTCATCTTGCCTCATCTTGCTATTTCTTGTCTCATTTTGCAATATCTTGCCTCATCTTGCCTCATCTTGCTATTTCTTGCCTCATCTTGCTATATCTTGCGTCATCTTGCAATATCTTACCTCATCTAACCTCATCCTGCCTCATCTTGCTATTTCGTGCCTCATCTTGCAATATTTTGCCTCATCTTGCCTCATCTTGCTATTTCTTGCCTCATCTTGCCTCATCTTGCTTCATCTTGCTATATCTTGCCTCATCTTGCCTCATCTTGCTTCATCTTGCTATATCTTGCCTCATCTTGCCTCATCTTGCTATTTCGTGCCTCATCTTGCAATATTTTGCCTCATCTTGCCTCATCTTGCTATTTCTTGCCTCATCTTGCTTCTTGCTATATCTTGCCTCATCTTACAATATCTTGCCTCATTTTGCCTCATCTTGCTATTTCTTGTCTCATCTTGCAATAACTTGCCTCATCT